>JACAVU010000007.1:5373899-5843899 GCA_014183005.1 Castanea mollissima
GAGAGCACGCCTTATCCCAACTGACCAAAGTGATGCTTAAATTCATCTCCTAAGCCACCCCCAAGGAACTTCCTGTGTAATTTTTCAATATGTATGAATGAGTCATAAGTCCCAGACTATTTGAGGCCTAGACAAAGCAAAGACTAAGGATTAGCAGGTTTTTCAATGGAATGATATGTTGTTGCGGACTTAAACCTTAGAAATCCTACAGTGCTACTCAAACCGTTCCCCTCTAAGGCTTGGGGAAGTATCATCCCGCCTTACAGGCAGGTGGTTGGACTGGCTTAATGAAGCAAATGAAGATTGCATCCACATAAAGTGCACTGCATTCTCCCAGGATGGTCTAAGTCTAACATATAAGCGATGCTAGGTAATGTTTGAACTACTAGCTTTCAGATCGTCAGGTTAAAGTATACCTGAAATCAAAGTACAGTTATCATTAGGAGATGTTCATAGCTCAGGCTGTATGCCCAAATCAGATTCTAGGCTTAGCTAGGACTCCAGTTAGTTGGTAAAATGTTGTTTTCTTATTTAGTAATAATTTTTCAATACAGTAGACTGTAGGAGTATGTCTCAAAAAGCCTTTTGGATTTCAATATAATATTTCTATCAGGACAAATTGCACAATTCAAACAATGATTATCAGCAGATTGTGTGTTGCGCAGGAATACCCCATTGTATTACATGATAGACCTTATTGCTTCTAACTAGTTCATCTTCTCTTCCAAAATCCCTAGGCAAATGACTTTTGATCTTAGGAAGCTCTTATTTATACATAATGTTTGCCCTACATTATAGTGACTCAAGTCTTTATAGATTAAATGATTTATTAAAAGCTTTAGTTCAGCGATTATCTGGGTGAACGCCTCATGGTTTGAGATGTCTTTGCAAACGAGAGGATTTTTGAGCAATAGACCATCTTATTTTATTGCATTTGGGACTTAGATTTGCCATGTTGCCTTTTCTCGTTTGTTTGTGTTACTTCCAAACCCACATTACTTGAAATTATTTTCATGCTTACAAGAAAGTAATTTAGGACAATGGGAGAACTTCTCCCATAATGGTGCACCTTACAGCAAAGCACATTTTACTTAAAAGACGAACTAAAAGGCCAAAAAAAAATCCTTTATCCTCTTCTTAAACATATAAATAAGACCATCTCTTCAACCTCATATTTTATAAATTGCAAGGGCAAACATGGACGTACAGTCTTAAGAGCAAGATGTATGAAAGAGAGATACAGACCTCCACAACCAGTTTAAGCTTATCTAGAGAACAGCCTGTCCTTATGTCAACTGTTGATGGATAAGTAGCATCATCTGCACCATGAGATATTGTGAGAAGAAGCTGACAAACATGGCAAGGCTCCCCAATATATCAAAAGTTCAACCACATCCGCAGCCTGTGGACAAACCTGTGAAACACAACAAATATTTCCATAAAATTATTACTGATGGACAGTATTTCAATAAAATCATAACAAAGAATCCTTTGAAATATCATTCTTAGGTTGCAATATATGTTCCTGTTGGAAATTATCTCGAATTCCTGATTTGACTTGATTTAGGTTTTAGTGGCATGGAAGAAAATTATTTTACCTTGGTGTGGAAGGAAAGTTCTTATTGAATAAGTAATAAGGTATTCCTTATCCATCAAGAATCGAATTGGAGCCTTATAAATAGCATTGTTGCATATGGTTTCATAGCATTTGCCCCAGGGTTCCTCCCACATGGAAGAGGAGAAGACTTAGAAAAGAACATCGAGTGAGTCTCTTCAAAGAGTAATTTGAGTTTTTGTCTATTTTGTCTATTTTGGATTGTGAGTTACTGTTTGTCAGGTTTGTGAGTGTTGTTTGTGTGAGTTTGAGTTTGAGTTTGAGTTTGGTTTGTGAGATTGGTTGAGAGAGTAGTTGCACCAACATCATTGATAGTGGATTTTGGTTGACGTTGCCTATGGACGTAGAATTGGAGTAGACCAAACCACGTTAACAGTTAAATCACAAAAAATTGATATCAAAAGACTGATCTTGTATGAAGGTATATGGTCACACTTTCAAATTTGGTTTAAGATGAGAGAGCAAATTTGGCTTTGGTGATGAAAATGATAGTTGTCTTCTTTAAGAAAAGCTTGAATTAAGGTGGAGTTCTTGCAAGAATGCAGATTGCTTGACTGAATTTGAGTCAAGGTGGAAATTGTTAACAATTATCTCAAATTCCTAATTTGAATTTATTAGGCTTTCTTGGCATGGAAGGTGTAAATACAAAATTTCAAGTTTGGAAATCAAACAATTAAAATGCTCCCAAATATTTTTTGTATTGAAGACTGTATGGATACAATTCTCTGTAACTTCATTCTATTACAAGAAAATAATCCTCTAGTTCAATCTCCTAGAAAATTGAAAAAGTCTGTTCGATTCAAGTATTGTGTTGATGCAATTTCGATTTAAACACAAAATGTCCTCCACTTTGATAGGAAGAGGGATAGAGAGGTCTTTTCAATGGAATTGTGATGAATCTCTGGTTGTGCTTGGTAGAGACTTAGAGACTTGTTATTAGCGTATTTTTTTAACATTCCTCAGGGCTTTAGAGCTTGAATTCAACAAAGCTTTGAAGGTTCAAATTCTTGAAGTTCTTGGAAGTTTTGGGGCTTGACTCCAATAACTTCAAGGATTGAAGGGATGAATGTTCTTCACATTAAAAGATATTGATGTATTCTTCAGGTCCTGGAGCTTGAATCCGTCAAATTTCAACAGTTGAAGTTCTTAGAGGCTTTGGTTGATGTTCTTGGAGGCTTAGTGACATAGGACAAGGGAAACAAGTTTAATAGGACTTTAGGAATGAAATAAAGGTGAAAATCAAGATTTAGGTTGCTGTGAACAGTGAACTAAACAGTAACCGTAAATAGTAAAATTAAAGAAAATAGATAAACTCTAGGAATCACACCTAGACTTCCTAAGCATCACACCTAGGGTTCCTTGGCATCATACCTCGGAGAAAGTTGCATCACCACAAACCATAAAAGAAAGCTTCATAGCTCTTAAATTCTAAAAACATTCAGTATTAATCACCTCAATAAAAATACTACAACTCTTTAAATAGAAACTATACCTAATCCAAGTTGAACTAGGATTTCTTAAAACCCTAATAAGACTTGGACTTGCACTCCTTAGACTTTTACTACTAAGCCCAACTAAGTAACCAAACTTAAATAAAACACAAAAGAAGATCTAATGGCTCGTTAGCATAGCCCATTCCAGAATATTATGCAATTACAAAATTTCTCTTGATACTTAAAAATAAATAATATAATAAGTCTATCTTCTCATTGCTTCTGCATCACTTAGGAGCTAGATTCCAATAGAGGTTTGAGACTTCTAAATCTATCTATAGCTTTGAGACTTCTAAATCTGCTCCTACAAGACTACTAAGACCCTCTATTTATAAGAGTCTTAAGAGGTTCAATGGCACATGGTTGATTCTGATTGATGACGTCATGATTCAAATGGAAGGACTTTTAAGTCTTGTTCTTGAAAGGACACATGGCAACATTTGATTAGCTAAAGTGTGACAGCATTTAATTAGATTACTTGTGTTCTTTTAAATAAAATTATCAGCACATGTCAACGTGTGATGGCTCTTGGATATTCTTTGAATTTTTATTTAGTGACATTTAGAAAATTTCTATTGGTCTCCGATAATGAGAATGGGACCCCTAAGTAGCACATGGCATTTGCAATTGGATACACTATACAAACATAGTGGTATGATTGTGGCAATTTGTTATTGGTTGAATTTCGCTCTCTACAAAAAGAAAAGATTTTTTCTTGGTATTGAAGAAACCGATTTTTTTTCCTTCGTGTGTAACAAGTTCTTCATTGAATAAGTAATTGGGTATTCCTTGTCCATCAAGGAATAGAATTGAAGCCTTATAAATAGGCATTGTTGCAAAGGGTTTTGGTACTTTAGCCTAAGGGCCCTCCCACATGGGGAAAAGAGAAAACTCTTTAACGAACATGGATTTCTTCAAAAAGTAGTTTGAGAATTTGTCTATTTTTGTGTGAGAGCATTATTGGGTGTATTGGAGCTTTGGGATTGTGAGTTTGTGTGCATTTGGTTTTTGTTTGTGTTTGGAAGTGTTGTTTTTTTGAGTCTATGAGTTTGGTTGAGAGTGATTACAATCCATATCAAGATAATGGATTTTGGTTGGCGTTACCATGTATGTAGGCTTGGAGTTGGCTGAACCATATTAAATATTGTTGTCTTGTGTGACTGTTTAATATTATTATTCATGAAAATGTGCTTCTATCAGCCCCAAATCAAAACAATTCCTGCATGATAAAAAGAAATATATTTTGCATACCCAGATTAGGTCTTTTCTTTTGAAACTCAAAAGACTGGCTCCACCATCAGTAGTCGAAAACATGCTGGGAACTGGCTTAAGAAAGAAGCCAGATGGTCGTGAGAGTACCTGCACAGATTATCATGTTATACAATTGTAAATTCACACCTAACAGCTATATCATGTTTGTAGTAGACAAGATCCATGTGTCTTAGGGCAAAAAATGCTCACAGCAACAAATATTCTCATGTATAACTTCCAGAAAGTACTAGCTTCCTAGGAGCAACATTATAGTATCTGAAAGATAAACATATAACTAAAGTCAAAGGCTAAGTTATGATCATCTGAAAAACATTTGTCTAGTGAAGGAACTTCCAAGGCTAGGTTTGTGGCAGAGACCCTAACTTAACTTATAAAGGCCAAATCCACCAAGTTTAGAGCATTTCTCACAAAATCAACCTTCTCTTTGCCAGATGGAGATAAAGTTAAAGGAGCCTCAAATCATCTTAAATCCAACAAGTATTAATTTAACTATTCTTAGTAGACAGCTTTACAAAGAACTTATCTATATAACTTATGGTATTTTTTGAGCTCACTACCAATTTCAGCGGGCAGCAAGTATCTAAGAGAGGGAGGAGGGGGGCAAGGAGGGAAAAAGAACTATCAATGAGACAAAGTAAAGAGCAGGTCTGACAAATCATTGTTATAATCCGTATATCCCATCAGCACCAATTTCCACCAAACTTTACAGTAGCAATGCAATTTAAAGTTCTACAATGAATAGTAAGAGCCTAATTTTGAAACATAATTTGAGCCTTTCAAAGTTTCAAAACAACAGTGTAATTATTGCAAAAGATAATATAATAATAGATTCAGAGTCTATAGACTTTTAATGGAGTAATAAGAGAAGACAAATTTTAATCATGAAAAAAAAAAAGCAATATTAATGGATGTATTCCGTCAAATTAAAAATGTAAATACTAATGATCCACAACCTGTCTCCAACATAGTTTCAGCAACATACCACAACAGGAAATATTTTAATTGACATCATGAATCAGCATTTGCTGACCATTTAATCATAAAGTTCAACACATATAACAAATTCTGGAAAGTAAGAGAAACAATACATAAAAAGAGGTTGATAAAAAATTTACAATTTTTTTTAAAGGTGATTTACACAAGTATCCAGTGGGTTTGAACCCACATCCTCAACCTCCACCTAGAACTTGCAAGGGAAGGAGATGCCAGTTAAGCTAGAGCTTAAAGGCTTTACAAAATTAACAAAGGATCACCATCTATCAAAGCAAATTTATGCAGTTATAACCTAACCAACCAAGTACATGAATGAAGCATAACGATAAAACGAATAGAATAATATTACACCTAATTCAGAAAAGTCCTAGAGCAACATACATTCAGGGTTGAAGGGGAATTGATGGAAGATGCTTGAAAAGCCTCATTCCAAGAAAAATCTCAAACTGCTTTTGACGAGAGCTATCCACAACTGCATTTTATATATCTTCTCTGCAAGTATTTTCATATTCTGTGCTGCAGAAAACTGTTTAAACTTTCCAGCATCTTCATTAAATATGCTAAGGATTTGGCTATGCATAGCTTTAGAACCAGTATAGAGTGTCGCATGAATATCACCAGCCAGCAAAAAGATATCAGCTAGCTGAGATACTGGTGAAAGTATTGTTGATCGCTTGAACTCCTCGAACGTCATGTCAAATCTCTTCCAAGGTTTATCTGGCAGGGATGCATCCAAGTTGTGGTCTTAGTATTATGATCAATATAATATGTTTTCCCTGTCACAGCATCAGATCGTTTTTCCCAACCTGGTGGCAATGGAGCAATATATCCACCATAATTATTCAACTGATAACCTAATGCCAGATCACTATCAAGAGATATTCCCAGCCGCCTGCATTGCTCCACAAAAACTTGGAGGGAGCCAAAATAACTAGCAGCATTGGTTCTATCCAAAGAATCAGCACAGTTGAAACGTACCACTCACTCCATTTTGATGTGATCTTAAGCAGAAGGCACCTTCATAGTCTCATTATATATGATTTCATTCACCTCTGCAATCCTTAATCCGTTGTCGCGAAGGCAAATAATCCCCTTCAGAAATGCCTATAGATACAGTGGGTGCTTTTAAAAGTTTCCACAATTCTTCAATTGTTTGTTGTTCACCTTTTAACTTTGTACTGGCATGCCAATCATAATTTATTAAATGGATGCGAGTATAAGTGAGTTTTCCAGTTGATTTGATATAATTCAAAGATTCCTCAAAATGCTGAACTAGAATGGACTCTGACTTTCCTTCTCCATTCCTAAGCAAATTGATGCATACAATTGGAACCAGAGCTTTTCTATTCTGACTCCCCCCAACACCTACATCTAAATTTCGAGCATCATACCTTTTACTCAACCTCTGATAATACTGTAAGCTTCCTTTATAAGGATCATCAGAAACATATATTTCTGCTTCTGCAGCAGTGATCTTCAATTCTGCTCCCCACCAGATTGGAATTGTTCCACGTCTCCAAATGTAAGTGTTAAACGGAACACTCTGACCAGCCCTTTTGGGGATCCATACAAGTTGCTCACACTCGACTTCATTACCTGTCAAATACATATTCTTCTTAAGTTCAAAGAATTTGATGGGGAATACAATAAAAATCTGAGATAAGTGAAGGCAATAAAACAAATGATATAATGCCTGCAATAGAACTTTAAACAAATATTGAGTCAGAGAGAGAGAGAGAGAGAAAGGAAATCAGATATACATATAAGTGCAATGCCACTTGTCCCAAGAGGCACATAATGGCAAAATGCCCTCACTCAAGTACAGAATGAAACTTCTTCTTTTTTTTCTTTTTACTTAAGTACAGAGGAGACTCACAAGAACATAAACTTGAAAAGACTTATTAATATCTACAAGAACAGAATTTATTTATAAAAAATTAATAAATAAATTAAAAAAAAAAAAAAAGCAGATAACAAAGGCAACAACTTTCAGTTCATACACAGGTGCCTCCGTCACATCAGAAGCACGACCACTCCTCTTGGTCCAAACAGTCCCCAAGAACAAACGGAGCAGTTTTCCATGTAGAACATCTCCTTTTGTCTCCAACTGCTCCATGCCAACCAATATAAAAAAGCCAGAGCAATCCATATTAACTTGTTCTTTTCAGTAGAAATCAAATCATTAAGTTATTAATCTCAACAGGTGCCATTCCCTAAACAAATATGGGCCAAGTAAAGATCTAAAGGTAAAAGTTGTAACAAATATTGAATCTTTCATTGACAAGTCAGAGGGATAGAAAACATTTTCTTGCATATTCTGGCATAAGTTAATAGTAGCCACCCTATGATGGCATGATAGCCTAGTGCATCTGAAATACAAATGTTTAGAGACAGATTCCCTCTCATTTAAATCCTCCAATTTTTTACCAATTGAGACGCATGGAAATTATTTTATGGCTTATTTGGTTTTTCAAGATCATTGGATTTTCAATTTTTTAAATGACGTGTGTTACATCTGGATTAAAAGTGGGAAGGATTTAAATGGCATGGAATTATGTGTGTCTGCCTATCCATTAAGAGTTAAGACTAAACCAAAAAAGCAGTCAGAAAAAGAGTTGCATAATTGACCAAGTATCCCTCAATGATCCATTCAACATTTTTTTTATGGTAAGTTACACACGGACCCAATGGGTCTTGAACCCACCTCACTCCTCACTCCATCCCATTATTATGACAGGAGGAAGTGGTAGTTGCATTCATCATCCTGAGTATGAAGTAATCTTTCCTATTAATAAAATGTCATTAATTTTTTCTTTTTTCTTCTTTAAAAAAAAAGAAAAAGAAAAGAAAAAAGGAGCTAATTGAGCTATAGCTCATTGGCAGATCCATTCAGCATGTTCCAGAAGAACCCGGCCTCTTTGTATAATAAATAAAATGTTACTAAAAAATTCCCAAAAGGGGGTAGTTCCCAAGTACACAGGAAGTGTACTAAAGGGAATACCTGAGAGAAACAGAAGAACCTATAAAATTCCAACAAGAAAAATAAAAAAATGCAGTCATTAATAACTCACGTTACCTGTGCTAAAACATGAATTTAGACCCCTAGCCAAGTATCGAGTGCCAGGATGCAGTCTGCTACGACGAGCTGTCAGAGCAACAATCCCTTCTAGCTGACCTAAGCTTCCAAAATCTCGACATTCTGCAACCCCTACACATTAATATCATATCTTAACCACCAGATAAGTATCTATTTAAATGCTATAAGGTAAATCACTGTGAAAGTGAATTGGGGAGAAAAAACAAAATAAAATAAAATTTCAATTAAAAAAATGGACCTTTAAAGCACACTTTTAATAGTGACAACAACCAAAGAAGAGAAGCCACTGCTTAACTACATTCATGTGAGAATGATTTGTGGATGAGAAACATTTTCAAAATAAATTTCAGAAAGAAAAATTTTATAATATCACATTTTCAGCATAAATTGAATGTAATAGAGCAGGCTAATTAAGCGATTTCTGATTTCTAACTTGTGCTTTTTACTCAAACAAGCATTGCTAACTGAAAGCTTCATAATTAAACATAAAGTAGGTTTAATTACACATTTGATCCTTAAACTTCAACCCTTGTTTCAACTTTCAAAACCCTTGTTTCAACAAAATTCTCACTGTTAATAACGAAAATTTCTGATGTGGCAAATTTTTTGTATAAAAAATATTTTTAAAATGACATGAGCTAATGTTTGTTAAATATATGATATGAAGCCTATGTGTCAACAAACAGAAATAACGAAAAGAAAAGAAAAAAAGTCAAATCAGAAAAATAGGTTCACATGCTACCCACATGAACTTAGGTGAATTTATGTTAGAGAGAGAATTGTTAGGGAAGAAATCTGAAATCGTTTTGGTTAAAATTTAGCAATGGGTTTTGTGTATGGGTTAGATGGGTGTCATCGTTTTGTTTGGTTCAGCCACCATGTGTGGTGGTCAAACCTTCTGATTTTCCAGTATGAGTTTGAAATGGCCATAGGGGAATTTTGTGGGGAATTCAACCACCGTGTGCGGTGGCCAAGAGTTGCTCAGGAAAGTCATCTCATCATCCTCATTCTGCACTCCACAGTCATTGGAAAGACATCAGTTTTCTTTCTTCTTTTTTCTTGATAAAAAAAATAATGAAGCAATAAAGTCCTGGATCAAAAAGCATTTGGAAACAGACGATCAGTGTTCTTTTTTTTTTCTTTATTCCAGTCACAGAGTAGGTCCAAAATCCAAAAATTAACTTAGTAGAATTTAAAATTTGCACTGGCCTCTGCATTTAGGGAAAAAATAGAGGACAAAAAATGTGGCTAAACTGGATCTCACATAGGCTTTCTAATCCTCCAGTAGAAAATATGCCAATCCAGGTTATTTTCATTATAAAAACAAAGAGAGAGAGAGATAATATACAGTGTATCAATTTCCACCTAGACCAATCCATTAGGTACTGCAGAACCCTAAATAAAAAGTTAACCACATGTTGTTTATCAATTTTATTATTGGTACAACACAGGCACATAGTGGATCTTGAATCCACGGCCTCACCCACTACCATTCTTCTTACAAGAAGAAAATAATGAGATAAAGTAATTCAAGTAAAGCACTTCATCCCACAAAGTGAAGTTCCTAATGTGTATCTTAGCAAAAAATAAAATGCTGAATGTGTAAACTAACTCATAGTTGGTCACCTAACACATTCTGTGTGTGTGTGTGTGTGTGTATACAAAGCTACATGGTACATACAATAAAACAAGCTATGATGGGCATATGATGCAAAGACTAGAAAATTTTACAATACATGTAGAGGAGGTAGACCTAAAAACCAGACATCAGATAAGCATCAATATGAAGATACCAAGAATGAAGATAAACCTGTAGCAGAGTGACACAATGTTGTGGCAGCCCAATGTTTTTGAAAGGCAGTGAAAACCATCCATTCCAAACAAATTCATCGTCAGGGTTTTGTAAGGGCATATGCTCGGGAAAGGCCGAGTGATGTCTCTTGTCTCACAAAAGTAGTATTTCCCATCAATATCAAGCTCAGTCAATTCTTGAACATTCCTCACTTCTCCTTTTCCTTGTTGTTGGGGATTTTGAAGTGATATCTTGATCCACTGGCTCTCAGTCACCGTATATACACACCCTCCACCAGGCAGATTTGGAATGCTGGCAGTTAACTTTGTTGCAACAAGAAGCAAACCAAAGTTTCCCAGGGCAGCATAACCCAATATCGCCCTGGCATATACCACACTCTTACACAGCCATCGTGATCCATTTGTAATGTAATTGAAAGCCTTTTTCAGATTTAAAGATGTCTACACCCAGCTTTCCTTTGTAGCACAATGCACCAGTTGTTGGATCAACATATATGACCTGAGTGTCAGTCCTGGAAGACAAGCTGGCAATGATATGTACTTCACCAGTGTCCAATGTAAGAACTATAATAGATGCATCCCTCAAGCCCCCAACTGCAATAAGAAAAAGGGGTGGGGAGCATGCATAGTATTAGAATTTAGTCATAATCTGAAAAGTTTTTGGAAGTTACAGAAATCAGTGAATCAGTCATATTTATGCAACAAGATAACTAAGAGTGGAAGAAATTTTACCTTTAACATAAATAATTAGAAAAACCTTGTTAAGAGTTAAGACAAAAGCTAAGTTCATATTTATTGCTTGACTTGCACGGGATTCTTTTTTTTTTTTTTTTTTGAAAACGTAAGGAACCTTTCTAAAGAAAAGCCCATTGAACTTGCATGTATAATTTTTATTTTTATTTTTTTGATAGGTAAAATAAAAATATAAACAATAACTTTCATTCAGAAAACAAACCCCAAATTTGGAATTTGCCCAAAATATGAGGGAAAGCGAATGGCTTGAGCCAAAATTCCTATTGAAAAGTCTACAATTGATCAATGCTGATAAGTGGCGATCAATGGTTGGTTTGTGGAGAGAGAGAGAGAGAAAAGAGAAATAGCCAATGAGACAATTTTTGTGGTGCAGGGTTTAATTGCGTTGGTTTATGAGTACATAACATTCAGAAAACATTTTTTTTTCTGCTCTTTAGGCTTGTTTTCCGTTGACAGTTGCCCATAGAAAACTTGTTCCATTGACTTCCATTTCCACTGTACCAAACATCAAATAATGTGGAAAACCTTTTCCGCCTAAACAAATAGAGGGTTAATGTAAATTACTATTTCCTTATAATTTTTTTTTTAATAAAAAAATAGAATTTCACCCTATGACGTCCACTTTATAATGATTGCACTTTATTATTAGGTCAAGACACCAATTTCTTTTTTGGTGTAGATGAGATTAGAATTCCGGACCTCTTATTCAAAGATAGGACACTTTACCTTGGAACCTATGCCTCTATATATGTTTAAATATTTTGATAAGTCTATATATGTTTAAATATGCATATAAACAAATCCACAAATGTACTATTCGGTGAAGGCATGTGGTCAAATCCAATTTTTTCTTTAATTTTAGTTATGTATAGAATGTTCAATATTTATGCATATGCATAAATAGATATTGGACAAATACATTGATACAGTTTAGCATTGATCCAGTGGAGAGTCTGGAGACCAATTAAGTTTGTAGACTTCAAAATAAGGAAACCACCCCCACCTTCTTGAATGCAATATTAGATCCTATGTCTCTAGTGCAAAGCCAAGACTTTATTTAATAACTAAGCTAAGCTACACCCTAAAAACATATTGCAATAATGATGTCCTTGTTTACTTTCTTTAGGTCTACTTTCCACAATACGTGTATCGATGCCATGCATGGTTTTCCCCAAAGGTAGTTCCAAAAATGTTGCTACCATCTTCTCTCTCTCTCTCTCTTTCAAAACACAAATTTTCTTTAAAAAATAACAAGCTTTCCAAACTGCTGAATACTACGCACTCACTATTTTACATTTTTTTAATTTTGTATTTGTCCCACTAGGTTGTCCTCCTTGCTGCTTCATTCCACACTCCCCCAAAGGTCTTGCAGAGAGTTGCTGCATTTACAAAGGTAGGATGTTTGTCTTCATTTTTTGAATAATCCTGTTCTCTTATTCTCTGTAGCTCATGAAGCTAATTATCCTAATGTTTTTGTAGACTTTAGACTCTCACCAGCCCCAATCTTTATCTCTATCCACTTTAGGATAAACATTCTTTTAGACAGCATATGCCCTAACTGCATGCCCTCATATGGTTCAAATATTTCTCTAAAACGCCAAAATTCTTGCTGACTGAAACTGTTCTCTTTGTTCTATAAATCACTTGCACCAACAGTACGGGTAATTTGCGCTGCATGGTCTACATTAAAAGTCCAAGATGAGCAAGTAAACACATTATATGTGATCGTATCTTGCATTTTGTACAAGCTAGTGGTCCTCCTCAAAGTTTCCACTCTATTCAGCAGCAATTTTCATTGCCACCATTGTCATAAGGCTGAATATTACTACTGTTACTGCCACTACCACATCATTCAGAAGGCTCAACATTTCCTGCTTTGCATTCCATGCAAGAGATTGTAAACAAATATCTTGCACTGATTTTTCCACATGAAATTTCTCCAACACATACCACTGTAGAGCCATCAAAACTAACATTCATCCCTAGCATCACGAATTCCTCCACCACATTCTCATTTATATCTTTCTTGAAATGAACTTTTTAGAGACAATTTACTCTTCTCTGTGTGATTGGATCTAAAAAAAGCTTTTTCCCCGATACCAACACAACACTAAGACTACATGCACCCAAATGTCAACTCTATTGATCATACAAACACAAAATGTTTTGTTTTAACAACAATTTTCAAAGAACCAAGCCTAACATTCATCGAAGTCTTTCTAATTATATGCAGTTGGTCTGGAACACACAACCAAACCATCCACCATTTTTTATTATTATTATCGTGCCATCTGAGCCAGAGCTCATTCCGTGTACCATGCATCGAATAAGTTATCACTACTCCAAATTCAAAAAACCAGAGTTTAGTAATGCCACAACAAAAAGCAGATCTTTGGTACCAAATTATTATATCAATGCACATAATAAGCAAATATCACATAAACTATTCAAGAGTCTCTTTTTTAGGGCTTTCCTTGCACTTGATCTGGTCATATACACGTTTTTTCCTGAATACCAACACAACACTACAACTACGTGCATCCCAAGTGTCAACCCTATTGATCATAAAAACGCAACATGTTTTCTTTCATTCAGCAGCAATTTTCAAAGAGCCAAGCATATCGTTCATCAAAGTCTTTCTAATTATCACTATTAAACTACACACACACACACACACACAATTGGTCTTGAAAGCACGACCAACTTCTCCACCCCGCTTTTTTTTATTTTATTATATCATTATTATTATCATGCCATTTAGCCACAGGCTCATATCTTGCATCAAACAAGTTATCACTACTCAACATTAAAAAACGAAGCATTAATAATGACACAGTAAAAAGCAGATCTTTGGATCCAATGATCATATGAAAACACAATATATATATATATATATATATATAGACACACATCACATAAACCTTATCTTTGTCCATCACAAATCCCTACACCACATTCTCATTTAGATCTTTCTTGAAACAAACTTTTTTTTTTTAATAAGTATATCTTGAATCGAACTTTTTAGAGATACTTTAATCTCGGCTGCGTCATTGGATCTAAACACGCTTTTTCCCTAATACCAACACGACACTACAACCATGTGCACCCCAAATGCCACCTCCATTGATCATACAAGCCTATCATTAATCAAAGTCCTTCTAATTATCATTATTAAACTACACGCACGCAATTGGTCTTGAACACACAACCAAACCCTCCACCCTACCCTTACTATTATCGTGCCATTTTCCACATATCTTGCATCAAACAAGTTATCACTACTCCGCATTCAAAAACACCAGTTTTCAGTAATGCCACAGTAAAAACGCAGATCTTTGGGATCCAAATGATCGTATCAATGCACATAACAAGCAAATATCGTATTAACCATCCAATACTCTCATTCTTAGGGCTTTCCTTGCACTTTTCTCTCTGATCATATACAAACACATATACATACACGCCTAATCATACATACAATTATCCACACACACACATATATATACACACAGATCAGAAACACTGATACGGAGAAAATTAGTGTGTAAAATTGAAGGCTGAGAATTCAAAAAGATCAAAAAGAATAGGAAAAACGAAGAGCAGAGAAGCTAACCAGGAGAATCCATGTGCTATCGAAAATCGAAAATCTTGGAGAGCACCGTCGAGATTTACGATTGAAATGGCAATTCAATCATCGAATGAATTTGCAGAGAGAGAGAGAGAGAGAAGAGAGCATTGAATGTGAGAGATTCAAGAAAAGAAAGTAAAACTAACATTCAGATAGAGAGGGAGTGATTGGTAAAATATTTTAATTTGTGCTTTTTTTTATTTTTTTTATAGATATGGAAAAGTCTTTTTTCTTTTTTTCTTTTTGGGTTATGGCTTAAAATAGATGTGGAAATTTGTACCATTCTTTTTGTTGGTTTGCAATTAGCATGATATCTTCTTTTTGTTTTTGGTTCATAATAATTGATATTTGTTTGTATTTAATCTCAATGTTCGTATTTTTGTATTGTATTCAAATTCCAAGGTTTAGTTTTGGAATTTTCAATGCATTGAATAAATAACTTTGAAGAAGTACATTTTTTGTTCTTGTTTTTGTAAATAGTTTTTTTTATATTAAATTTAGAGGGGGAAAATAGTGATATTATTTAAACCTATTACTGATTTTATTATCTAACTTGTATAAATGGTGGGTTGACTTTTAAATATAAAACATAATAGTGTTAATAAAAAAAAGAATTAATCATATTTATTTACATTTCAGTTTATAAGCTTTTTATAACGAGATTCCTAATAATTTTAGTATATTTCGAGAAAAAAAAACCAGTTTAATATTGTTTTCAAATAATCATTGTTGGAATTTATGGTTTTCAAATTGAATTTTTTCTCCATTTTTCCTTCCTAGAAAAAGCCACCAAAACATCATATTCATGGATTTTCTTCATATTTACATAAAACAGTTTTATGAACTATTTTCTAAGATCAACTAATCAAGTCCTTTCTCTCAAAAAAAAAAAATCAAAGTCCTTAATTTGGTTTTTAATAGTAGTTTGGAATATTAATACTAATGACACACAAAAAAAAAATGACAATTATTGAAATGATATGTTATTAGTAATTAATGTATAATAAAAATACTATGTCAATTGCGTTTAACAAATAAATAAAAAATATGTCAATTGCAAATCTATATAAAAGTAACGATACACTTTTTACAACTTGGAACCTCAGCAAACTACAAAAAATGTTGTAAATTTTCGTGTCTTTAATAGTACCTTTAGAATTTAAAGAGTTTTTGGCGTACACTTGTTTTTGCACATACTTTACATCCAATAATTAAATTCAATAACAACTTAATATAGGTTATTAGCTTATTTTATATATCTTTTTTATGATTCTAAAAAAATATTTTTTTATAATAATTAATTATAGGTTTTTTTTTGAGAAAGTATAATAATAGGTTTATTACAATTAAGATTAGGTAGGTATAGCTCTATAGTATATTTAAAAAAATAAAATAAAAATATGGTGCGTATAAATGACCTTGGAATATACACTAACATTAGAATTTGGAACTTTTAGAAGTGATGAACTCCTTTGTCTGGTTTTCCCTAGGGACGGTCAAAAAAGGAAGTCACAAACCTTTCTTTTTGACAAACGAACAAAATGAAAAATAAATATTGACAGTTCAAGAAAACTCCATTATAGATGACATGTTGAAAAAAAAAAGTTTATTTTTGAATTAAAGTTGAAGTCGAAATTGAGCTTTTCATTTTAGTGTTTAGGGAATTCAATTATAGACTTGTCAAAAATTCTAATTATTCACCACTTTTAACGTTCATTGTAATAATTTTAATAGAAATAAATAAATATTAATATTTAAATATTAATAACATAATAAATCTAGATTAACTATTTGATAATAAATGGTTTACATTTGATTTGAGAGTTACTCAAAGAATTTGTAGGATTCTTACAAAAGAATCCTGAAAGAATGGAGTGTTGGACTTGGGACAAACCTTTTTACTTTTTTTTCTTTTTTGTGAATCATCCTACACTTCCGTGTCTATTTCTTTTGGGCAGATTTGATACAATACCAGCCATCACATATTAATATTATATCCAATCAATAACCCCAAAAATCAAAGAGAACTACTATGTCTACAATATTTTTATAACAAATTACATGTGGTTAATTATTATTGTAGTGACACTCACATTAGGTTTTTTTTTTTTTTTTTTTTGAGAAATGACACTCACATTAGTTGGTTATCAACATTGTCAATATAAAAAATAAATATTTATATGGGTCCGGCTAACGAACATCTATAAGGCTTGAGGTATATGTTAATGAATCATTTTAGAAAAATTGCAATATCACTTTCATGGAAAATATAAAAAACCGTTAAAAAAGTCAATTATATTTTTCTTTTTCCATAAAAAAATTTTAAATTTTTCTCTAAATTAATATCCATAGGATATCCCTTAACTTTTCAAATCATAATAATAACTCAAATAATTAATTCTCCAAAAAAACTCAAATAATAAAATAAATAAGCTTAGATAAAATACAGCGTACTTTATTAATATCTATAAAGTTCAGAATTCCTATAAAAAAAATAAAATGTCTATAAAGTTCAAATTTTTATCGATAGAGTATTTTTATTCAAAACTAGTTATCAGGAAAAACAAAAACAAAAAACAACGTACTTTATTAAATTTTGATCACGTCTAATGTGTGAGTTAAGTTTAAAAATCACGTCATTTAAATAAATAAAAACCAAATTGGAACAGCATTTTATCATTTTTTTTTTCCACAAAATTCAATTGATGTTCAGTCACATATTATAAACGCAAATTTTAGGAATCAAATAGACTAAAAATAAAGGTCTTACATACCAATTTGACAACTGACCCAAAGTTGAATGGATCAAAATGTATTTCAATCAACAAGTTTTGAAGCAAATAACCAATTAAATAAATATATGGGGTTGATATAAGTTAGTTTTGTTGTTAGGTCTCTTCTTTTGCTTAAAGAAATAAGAAGAATGGAACATTCACATTGGATCTTGGTAATTGTACATCTTCTGTTGAGGCTTAGATGAAATATCTCCATCATCTATTTATAAATTGGAGGAAGTTCCATTGATCTAATTCACTCTACCTGGACTCCAGTGGACCATATTAAAGTTATAGGAGATTCTAATTTCTTTGTTGTATTGTATGGGACCTGTGTTTGCATGGAAAACTACATTTCAACCATTTTCAAATGAATTTTATCAGCCTGGCCAAATTTGGGTTGGAAAAACATAGTTTTGCATCTCATATAAAATAAGCAATGGAAGTAACACAAGAATTTACTCCATTTATGAAAAATAACATATAACTTTAAATTCTAGGACAAAGAACAGAAAGTCTACCTTGATGTAGTGAAATTCAAAGACAAGATTTGAGAAGACCTTCAATCTTTATCTCAATTCCACAGTGTTAAAAATGAGTGGTCTCTCAATCAGTTCTTCAATATGATGATTTTTCTTTTTGTAAAAGTTTTTTAAAAAGATGTTGCTGAGAAAAATTGTTCTTTCTTTTTAATTATACGTACATTTTTAACTGCCTAAGCAGTTACTTTATTTAATAACTCTTGTTAAATAAATAACTGATTATCTAATTGGATTAGCTTTTTAGGCCAGTTCAATTGGATTTAAGTGTGTGGCTTAGGATGAGACTAAAGAGACTAATAAGACTCTAATTACAATGGGCTTCAGACTTATCTGTCAACTCTTGACAAGTCTAAAGTTACCATTAATTATATAATAAGTACCACTATGAAAATATAATTGCACTCTAAGTTTTATTAATAAATTATATTTCAAGACTATAATATTATATCATTTGACCCTTCCATGAAACATTTATAGTGAACAACGTTATAATAAATTGTCACTTTGTAAACAACTATTTTATTCATTGAGTCCCCGATTTAATCTTTTAGTTATTCATATCTATGAAATCTAATTTCATTAAATATAAATTTTAGTAACTCTTTACTAAAGAAATAGGCCTTGAATAACCAGTTCCCATTAAATTTATCTCAAGAAAATATTTCTTATCTATATAGAAAGATATTATAAATTCCATCTTGAGAATATGTGTTCCCTCAACACTAGTTGCAGTTACCCAACATACTGGGGTTTTGACCGTTAAATTAGATCTCACTCCTGATATATCAGAGTAACCTACATTTCATGATCAGGTTCACAATTCTCTCAAAATTGAGAGTTTATAAAAATAGAAGCCGTGAGATTTATTATTCATGTAATAGTTGTTAATTGAATAATTAATTTCACAGTGGTTTAATTCAATGTGTCTTACACACTTAAGACACATCAATACATCAATTAGAAGTCCCCACTTCCATGATCAAGACAAACTATCTTAGTTTTACATGTTATAATCTTCACAGATGAAATGCTCAATTTCATCACCGTCTACGAATTAAATTTTTGAGTTTACAAGGAAATTGTGATTTACATCTTTTATAACTAAATCACATAAATCATATAAAATGCATCTAAATGACTATGATAATATCCAATTAGTTCATTTACAAATAGTCTTATATAATTAAATAATTTAATTATTTATAACATGCCAATAAATTAGATTTTAGGATATAAACCCTAACAATTTGTTGATTTGGATTATATTGATGTATTAAGTGCTAGGTTTTGGCCATATGAAAGAGTGGCAAGACAAAATGCTTGTGTTTGTGTTTAGATTCTATAGAATTGTACATATGATGCCATTATATGGACATACAAAATAGGATAAACAGTTTAATAGTACAATAAGAATACAATAGTTCTATATATTGATACACTAAGGACTAAGTTTGGTTTGAGCGAAGAGGATGGAAGAGAAGAGAAAAAGGATAAGGGGGTAAGGGGAAAATGTGGGCTCCAATGATAGGTTTCTTATTAGATTTTGCTCACTTTCTTTTCTCTCCTGTTATCCAAACAGCGGAAAAGAGTTAATGTCTCTTCCATTTCTTCCTCTTCTTCTAATATAAACTTAGCCAAGCTATAGTCTAAGCCTTACAGTCTTAAGCCTATATTCTACTAGCCCCTCAAACTCATGTTATATTGATGAGTATATATACTAATTTCACAACAATTGAGTTGATAAACTTTTATTAGTTTTTATTTAGTGTCTAAGCTTATTACTGACATCACTTTTTTATTTATTTATCTCTCAATAACAATTTGCTACCTTGATGATTGTGAAATTTTTTATGCCTATGGATTTAGGTGGCATTTGGATCCAGCGTTCACGTCTGCGTTTCAGTGCTTTGCGCGTTTTTAGCTTCTTTTTTTTTTTTCAGCCGCAGTTGTTGACAAATCAGTCATGAATAGTGCATCCGTGCACTGTTCATGGGTCCCACAAACTCCACTTTTTAGCCACTTTTTATTAAAAATGGATCCCACGTCATTATTCACATATTTAAAAATTATTTTGCTACAATATTTTCAGTTTTCAGTTTCAGCAAAATAAGTTTTATCCAAACGGACCCTTATAGTAGATTGTTAGAGACTAACTTGAGTTTGGATACAAAATCATTGAAGTGTCCTAATAGAAGGGGCTATTTGCAAGGTGTGTGCCTCATAGGAGGTGGTGATGAACAAATCGATGGTAATTTTAAGGCTAAAATGCAAAATTGACCCTCTAACTTTTTTCAGATTTCAATTCAGTCATTTAACTTTGCTTTCACTCATTTTAATCTTCTAAGTTTCAGATCTATTCAATTAAGGCATTTCCATTCACTTTTTATAAAATTTTTTGAAAAAAAAGTCTGGAAAATATTTTTCAACCATTAATTGAATTTTTTAATTTAAAAAATTTGAAGAAAAATTTATAAAATTAAAAACTTAACCACAACATATAACAAAATTGATGGAAATGCCTTAATTGAATAAATTTGAAAATTAGAGGACTGAAATGAACAAAAACAAAGTTAGAGGACTGAAATAAAATTTAAAGAAATTTAGAGGATCAATTTTGCATTTTACCTTAATTTTAATGTTATCGACAGGTTCATGAATAACATCATTGTGCAATTTGGATTGCTCTCCGATTGTCACAATCGATAGGCAATATATACCAAACATATGTGTTGGAATGAGCAACCACACAGTATCCTTATTTGTTGCACCAATAGATAAGGGAATCACCAAACATAAAGTATAGTCCAATAGTTGAACATCTGTTTGTAGGATCTCTTATCCAATCAACATTGGTGTAGGGTAGGAGTGTTAATGGTGATGTTGAAGGATAAATAAATCCTTCTAAAGGTTTTAATATGAGTTTAGGGGTTGTAGTGAACATAGTTCCTTGAACATTAAACCTTCTCTTTGGTGGCTCTTGAGAATATTCCTCATCATGGTTGTAGTCTTGTAGACAACTAAACTCTATATCACAAATTTTTGCTACACCACCCAATAATATTTTATTAGATATATATATATATATATATATATATATATATATATATATATATATATATATATATATATCTATATATATATAGACACACACACAGTGGCGGAGCTAGGATTTTAATCTAAAGCAGGCAAATTAAAAGACGATATTAAAAGTGAAATTTATCTAAAAAACATTAATCACAATAATAACAAAATAAATTAATGATTGTAAGCAAATATAAATATATTTCATATTATTAAAATAAATAAACAAAAACAACCAATTCATAGCTACTAAAAAATTTACAAACTCATGGAGTAAAAATATGATTAGTGTTACTTAAAAAATATAATGAATAAATGTTTGAAATTATTTTTTGTGATTGATAACATGCCAATTTGTAAGACATAAGTAGTAAAATTTGTAATATCTCTAGCATCATTCAAAGATAAAATGCTGTGAAAAGTATCATAAATAGTAAAAATTGTGTAAATAATGATATAAAAAAAAAAAAAATAGTGAAATAGGCGGTTTGGTCACTTTCAAGTTTCAACAAGTAGAAGTCTTTTTTTTTTTCCCTCCATGTGACTACTAATACAAAAAAAAAAAAAAAAGGAGTCAGGGGGGCAGGTGCCCCCCCTCGCCCCCCTCTGGCTCCGCCAGTGTATATATATATATATATGTATATATATTTTTTGATAATCTATTGTAAGATTTTTTTTTTCTTACACCATTCATGCTTAATTTTTTTAAAAAAAAGATGATTAGAGATGAATAACTAAGTCATTTCTAAAATGTTTAAATATGAAGTTATATTTACATTTTAAAATTGTACATAAAACATGAGTTTATGGATTTAACAATAAATAAAATCTTAATAACTTAAAAGGTGGTGTGCATGTTAATAAGAATGAAAATGTATAATCAAATGGTAAAATTTTTTATATATTAATCTAATAAAAAATTATAGTGTGGGGTAAAAATTATTGACTTAATAAGATAAAATATTTTTCATGTGAAAATTTTAATATATTAATCCAATAAAAAATTATTGTGTGGGGTAAAAAATTATTGACTTAATAAGATAAATTTTTTTTCATTTAATAACTTATAAAAAAGATTTATCAAATTCTTATGGTTTAAAATTATACATAATTTTACCATGAAATTGATTATTTATAGTATCATAAATTCCAAATAATAATTTGATATCTTATGAAATTAGTTATAGATTTACCAAATCCATTGTGAAGTCTATATAAATATATTTTTATACATGTGTACTTATAAATATATAATATTATATATACTTAAATTGAGTCATATAGTCACCAATTTGTTCATAAATATATTATTATGTTTGAATTTGGATTATTTAATAGTTGAGTTTAAACCAAGAAAAATTATTTTATGAGACCATTTCATAAAACACACATCTCATAACATGTGAGCTCCGTAGGTGTGTGGAGCTAGTTTGTTCATAAATATATTATTATGTTGAATTTGAATTATTTAATATTTGAATCTAAATCAAGAAAAATTATTTTATGAGACTATCTCATAAAACACCCCTCTCATAGCATGTGGGTTCCATAGGTGCGTGGAGTCCATCAAATATAGAGAATTCCATAAGACAATCTCATGATATATTTCTCCCCCTAAATCTAAGCTTGATACAAGCTTTTTACTAAATAAATGACCATAAAGGCATGAACAATTTTTTTCCCGAGTTGAGTAGGAGTTTAAGCTACCCATAAACAATTTTATTTATTTACAGCTCTAACAACTTCTATGTTATATTTTAAATACAAGAATTTTGGAGAGCAAATTAGAATACAAAAACTTTAAAGGAAATTAGATAAGAATAGCTAGAATTTATGCCATATTTCATATTAGATTAAAAAATTTTAACTTTGTCAACTAAAGTCTCAAACTTATGAAATTATTTCAATTTGAAGCTTTGTTCACATTTGTCATTCTAGATCGTAATGGATAAGAGAAAAGCCAAAAATATTAATTGAATTTGCATTTCACCTAGAGTTTATTCATTAATTAATTTGGTATGTAACAAAGAGTATAGAGAGAGAAAACTATGTTTCTAAAGAAAAAATCTTTGCCTAGGTGAAACATAAATTAATTTGAAACGATTGCTGAATTCTGGACTTTAATTGAAAAAAAATTAAAATTCTGCAATATAATTTAAAATATGATATAAAATAAATTTGTGCCTTTTAGATAATTTCCCAAAATTTTTCAATGCCACGTTTGAAAACTCCAAAAGATAATCAAACACAAAAAAAAAAAAAAAAAAAACTGTCCCCACAAGAATAAAACGAGAGGCAAAGAGTAGCCATGGAAGATGAAGCTAACGGCCTAGTCAAGCCACACGATTTGCCTCGTCATACATACTTATATCCACTAGTATATCTTTCATTGGACAGTTGTGTCTGACAAAAACATTGAAACCCATTTTTCAGATCACTGTACTTCCAAGTAAGAACAAGTTTCAGACCCATTCTTCTATAAAATTCTTCAACTTTCATCACTATTTGTCTGTTTGGCTGTCATTGTAGATTGAATTATAAGAAACCCAGTTCAAGAATTAAGTTTTAAGGTCTTAAAGTAAGATGGGTCATTTTGATTTTAGTTCTAAGTGATTGTATTTAGTCAATTTTGAGTTTGATGTTCTTTGTTGATGATCTTTGTGTATATTTGTGTTGCTTAAGCAGAAAGACGAGAGCTTGGTGAAATTTCTTTGGTATTGGTTTCTAGTTGATGTGACAATGTTGCCTGTTTGCTCAGCCACCTCAAACTGTGCTTCTCATTGTCAGGTGAGACTTTTTTTTATTGAATATAAATCACTAGCTATTATGTAAAAATATTTACAATCAATGTCATTGATATCATTGTTTTTATTGATTTTATGAAGTTTGACTTTGAACTATGTAAGTACTTTGCTTATCTTATGGAATATATACCAAGTTGTTAGAGTTTTAATTTCTGTACAAGTGAAATTGGGTGCTCTTCCCTTCATCCGATGTAATTGAATGTTAAATATACTTTGGTCAAATGGATGGTTTTACCATCTTCATATTGTTACTGTTTTATTGAGAGATTTTAATGTGGCAAAATTTTCTACTATTAAAAAAGCACCATTTGTTATATTGTTTCAGATGGTATGTGTTGGGCATGTCTACTACTATCAGGAATATATATATGTGTGTGTGTATATATATATATATATCTTGTGTTTGATATGTCTACTATTATATGTATGGCATATATAGAGATGCAAAAATTAATGGTTGATGCATTGGAAGATTTCCTTGAAACCAGTTTTAATCCAATAAATCGAGTCTATAATAGCATTGGAGTGAAATTGATGATAATGATGTACATAGATTTAAAAATTTGATTGCTGACAAGAAGTTTATGAATTGGAAATTTGGATCAAGTGAGTGGGTCAACTTATGTTTTCTTGATACTCTATGTTGACATATTGAAAATTTTGAACCAGCTTTCTTTATACCGTGGGCTGATAGAGCTAAAATGTACAAATTCTGTATCTTTTGTCTGAAAATTCAAGAAAGAAAAAAAAATTGGTTAGAGGATTCAACACAAATACAGAAGCAAATGAAGGCACTCTTAGCCTCATTGACTTCCAAGGCCAAGCACATATAAATCAGCCTTGCATGATGTTATGTGATGCATTATTGTGTATTCTTCTTTATTGATATACTTTTAAAACAATGGATTATGCAGATTTCATTACATGGACTGCGATCCTTGTCTCCATTCCAGAAGGACTTTGAGGTCAGATGTATTGTGGAACACAGTATTTTCTTAGGCTTGCCAAATGGAAATCAATCCCGTGGAGAAATCTTTAAAACACAAGCTATAAAGTCTTTCTACTCTAACAGTCACTCCTGCCTTACAAAATCAGATTATTTGGGATGCAAGATTTCAAATGTCTGGAGTTCTTCAATTGGAACAATAAAAGAGCGACACCTCTTAGGAAGGGCTGAAGTGAATTATATAGGGAATTCTAGCACAGCTGCAGTGGAAGAGGAATTCATGGACTTGATGGAGCAGTCACCTCAAAATTCAAACATTTTACTAGGAACTGTAGAACCTGAAACCATATCAACTACTGAAATGACACCAAAGTATCCAACCTCTGTATCTGACTCTCTAGACATGAATAATGATACATTGCTAAATTCGAAAACAAGTATTGATGATTTCCTGGCTGGTGTTAATAAGTCCTTAAGTGCTTCAGTAAATAAGGGAGAAAATGTTTTGAAAAGCTCTCTAGATGCAATTACTTCGTCAATCACATCTATCACTAAAAGGTCTACTGCTGCAGTGGATAATGCCATTAGTGGAGTGTTTTCAACTGCTGATCAAAGCAGAGAATTGGCTGGTAATAGATTAACAAGCTTTTCAAGTGACTTGAAGGATGCTGCAAGTAAAGCATCTGTTGTTGCTGTTGATGTATTGAGGCGTACAATTGTGGCAGTGGAGGATTCTTTGACAAATGGGACTTCCTTTATCGTTTATTCTTATGGGTCTGCTAAGGAGAGGCTTCCTCCAAACATTAGGGATGCTCTGAATTTGTCTGAAGAGAGAGCAATAGAACTCTTGAGGCCAGTCAGGACGGCTTTTCAACAGGTTTGGATAATTCAATGATATCACTCTATTGTGAGATGCTCATTTTTCCTATAATTCAGATTTAATTGAAAATTGCCATATGGCCCATGTTAGTTTAAATAATAGAGAATGATTTCCAAAAAAGGTCCAAATGGTTTGGATAATCTGGTTGAGTTCTGGCGTGCAGGGCATCAGTCATAACTTTTGCTCTAGACATCCTAATAATTTTATGTTAAAAAACATGATCAAAGTTGTTTTGATATCAGTATAATGTTCATACATTACATGCTGAATTTATCTACTGTGAACAGGTTTATATTGCTATTGAGGGGCTGGAGAAAAATTTAGGTTTGGATCCTTCGGATCCAATTGTTCCATTTGTTCTTTTACTTGGCACCTCAACCACTTTATGGTATGACTATTCTTTTGTGCTCAAAAAATTTCTTTATTTATTTACATTAGGAAAATAGCTTAATCTCTTGCATGTGAAATTCATACTTTTTATCAGATATGTGCAGGGTTTTTTATTGGGTGCGGACATACAGTGGTTACTCTGGAGATTTATCTCCTAAAATAACTTTGGAGGTCTTGACTGGGAAGGAGAATGCTGTACTCATTGATGTCCGCCCTGAGGCAAGAGACTGTAATTTGTTCTGGCCTTTTATTTTTTAGAGACTCACGGTTCTCCATCAAACAGGCTAAAAATCAATCATTTGCTTGCTTCTCAAAACATGTTAAAATTCATTTTTATCCCCAGCTAGGTCTGCTGTTAGAGACTCATGGTTCCTTTTTAGCTCTTTCAGTGTAATGAAAGGAAGATCTTTCCACATCCTAAGGTTAAGAATATTTCCTCTATGAGTTTCTGAATGTTGAATTTCCTGCTGATCTTTTGTGCTGGGATTTTTCTTGGTTGAAGGTTCTAAGAGAACGAGATGGTATACCTGATCTTCGACGTGCAGCTCGGTTTCGTTATGCGAGTGTAGCTCTACCTGAGGTTGGTTTAGAATGTTTTTTTGAAGACATGTATCAAGAAATTATTTATTTGTGATGAGGAAGATTGAAATTCCAGTACCTTTGTGTTGCTGCTACTAATGACAGGCTAAATAAAAACAAATGTTTTGATTTCAGCAGCTTTTCACTCCCTTTGCTACTGAGCTGGTAGGTTACTTATTGTTAGTTAATTTCAGGTTGATGACTCTGTAAGGAAGTTATTAAAGAGTGGAAGAGAACTGAATGAAATCTTAATTGCTGCTGTCATTCGAAATTTGAAGATTGTTCAGGTATGCCACCTTGATATTTTTCAATAGCTTAACACTGTGGGATTTAATACTTTTAAAGGGAAGCCTAATAAAAAGTGCATAATAACATTTTGGACTTGGACCTATAAAAACTTTGTGCTTTAGCCCCACGGTTTGTTGGGTCACTATGGACACCATAAAGTGATTACAAATCTTTACTTCTCTATAACCTCAAACTACCATGTGGAGCTCTAGGCTCTGAATTATTAATCAATGTTTTCCTTCCTTTTTTCCCCTCATTATAAACAATCTAAGGAGGTGCAATGATGAATATGAAAGAAAGATGCATGTACAAAGTGATAACCATAAGATGCTTTAAATGTGTGAAAAGCCCCCTAGTAATTTATCCAACAACTGAATCTAATGGATGGTGTTGAGAATATAGATTTATTAGGGTGCCATAAGGTTCCTTTATCACGCACTTTCTTGTGATTTGCCCTGTTAGGATCTGGCTTGAGGAATGATATCTCAAAATTTTGTTTTTCTACTACCTGTAGGACAGGTCCAAGGTCATAGTCATTGATGCTGATGGTACTCGCTCCAAAGGCATCGCAAGGTCTTTGAGAAATCTTGGGATTAAGGCAAGTGTTCTAAACTTTTCAAGATTCTACTTTAACAAAAGTATTTCTAAATTTTCCATTATTCGAATATATCAAAGTAGCCAAGGAACAAGAAAAGAAGAATGAAAGAGTTATTTCATCAAGAAAATTAAATTCCCCCCACCTCCTGGGAGTTGGAGTTGGTGGCTGCTTTTACTCATCTTTTGGACTGTCATATTCCTCCTAATGAAGGCGGAAACTGGGTGAGGTGGAGATTGAAGAGCAATGGCGGGTTTTATAATTTATATATGTTCTTATTACTATGTTTTGAGTGGATCTACTTCCTTCAGTTTCTCTTGAAAATTGGAGTGTTATGGCTCCTAGATGAATTTTTCTTTCTTTGTCTGGATGGCAGAGTAGGGAAGATTCTCACTTGTGATGACCTTAGGAGGAGAGGTTATACCTTAGTGGATTGGTGTTGTGCGTGCTGAAGTAGTTGGGAGGCAAGGGATCACCTTTTGTTCCATTGCAGGGTAGCCTATGAGCCTATCAATTATGGAGCTTTGCTTGTAGGTCGTTTGGGATCTCTTGGGTTTTATTGGGAGGCTGGGAGAGTGATTGACCTTTAGTTTGGGTGGAGGAATTGGCTCAATAAGCACTCTTCGGGTATTTGGAATTTGGTGTCGTTATGTTTGATGTGGATTATTTAGAGGGAGCATAGCAGACGTACGTTTGAGGATTTGGAGAGTTTGGAGGACCAGCATTTGGCCTTATTTGTAGGTACTTAGTTTCATTGGTCTGATACATGGGAAACACATCTAGTGACTCCATTCCCGTGTTTATAGAGCCTCTTTCTTATTGCACTTTTTTTTTTGTTGTAATTCTTTTGGCTGTGTGCTTATTGTAGAAAGTAGTCTTTAAAAAAAAAATCTTACTTATCAAAAAAAGAAAAGAAAAGAAAAGAAACTATATTTCAAGAAACTTAAATGCAAGATGAAGCTTCAATTCATTTTTCCTAAAATGGTCAAATACTCCTGCTGTGTGGGAAATCATTTTAACTAAAATTAATAGTACCTGAATCATTGAAGAAACTAATGCAGTAGCAAATTAACTCATTGGTCTTTGAAAATTGCTAATAATCGTACTGTATACTAATGATTTGGTTGCTGCTTTACATGACAGAAACCATACTTGGTCCAAGGTGGCTTTCAATCTTGGGTAAAGCAGGGTCTCCGTGTTAAGGATCTCAAACCAGAGACGACACTTGCTGTACTCAATGAGGTGTTTCTTTCATGCCTGCTGCTTACATTCTTAACCTATAGTAAATTCCTAGAGAGATATAATATCCTGTTGAGTGCCTTTTTTCCTATGTCAATATGTAAAGTAAAAAGATTCAAATCCTAGGTACTGTGCCCTCTGTGATTCCTTTTATTTGATTGGAATTTCTATATTATGGCTAGAATCCCAAGATCAACTGATATTCACATTTGATAGATGAAATCTGGTACTGATAAATTTTTTATCTACTGGAGAGCCATTGGTCAGCTAGTATAAAGTTTGGAAAATAAAGGGGGAAAAACCAAGTTAATGAAATACATAGGTTGGATAATTTTATTTTAATGCTTTATAATATTTTTTATGACACCCCTAAACTGTTTGCAAGTAATGCTTTATACTGTTGATCAAAAAAGAAAAAAGAAAAAGTAATGCTTTATACTGAGTAATGTGACTGATGTGAGGCTATCAATTGACAGCATAAATAAGGTGTGGGGATTAATGAAATCTTAGGCTCCGCTTGGGAGTTCATAAGGGAAGGGAATGGAATGGAATGGAATGATCATAAGGGAATGGAAAGGAATGGAATGTATTTAAGTAAGGGAAAGGAATGAAAAAGAATGGAATGGAATGGAATTAAGTAACCTTGATTGGATGTTTTAAAATAAAGGAATGGAAATGAATGAAAATAAATGAAATGTAAGTGATCTTGTTTGGGAGTAACATGGAGGAAATGAAATGGAATCATTTTATGACAATATTACTATTAGACCCCTATTTTAAAATAAATGGTTGAATATATAGGGGTATTTTGAGAGTTTTAGTTAAAAATTCATTAAATCTAATTCTATTCCCTCCCATTTCTCCCAATTTTTGGGGAAATGAAAATTTGAGGTTTTAAGGGAATAGAGAGGAATGAGTGTTTCTTCCTATCTATTTCATTACCTCCCACTTAAACTCCCAAACAAAGGAATGGACTTCCCATTCCCCCCATTAAAACTCCCAAACAAAGGAAGGCAAGAATATTCTAAAATTATTCTTTTAATTCCATTTCATTCCCTCCTCCTAAGCGGAGCCTTAGAAACATGAGGGATTCTCAGAAGTATTAAATTCAGACTACAACAATTTCTTTGTCGTTCTTGATGTGACTTAGCCTTTTACTCCTATATGCACTCAAGTTTGAGGGAATTTGAAATGAATGAAAGTTAAATCCATACAATATTTGGTGGGGTTAATCTCTCCAACGAATGCTGGGAGGTGTATGCAGTGCCTTAAGAAGGCTATCTGATCAGAGTAAATCGTTTTCCTGATTTATAACTAAATTTGATTGTGAGTCTTTGAATCTAGATCCAAAATTACACAGCGACTAAGCAGTTGCTATTAGAGTAATTATATTATAGGTGGGGTGGCTATACAGCAAAAGAAGCATCAAAGATGTTATCCTGGGTAATGTAACGTTGAAAACTAGTGTGTTCCAGATATCAAACTGATATAAAAATATGGGTACAAGAGATAAATGATATCATTTATTTGCTTCCTATAATTTTCTGGAAGACTCAGTTTAAAATTCATTATAGCTTTTGAGAAGTGGCTGTGTTTTGCATGTTGTCAAATGTTAAGGAGGGGCAGGTTGTTGCCCCTGTAGACTAGTTTCCAAACTGCATTACCTGTCAATATGTTGGTTTTGTAGGATTTAATTATTTCATATTCTTTTAAAGTTGTAATTCATTTTCTTGTGTTTGACACATCTATAGTATTAACATTTAACAGTGCTTGTTGTTTACAGTTTCCTCTCTCTCTCTCTCTCTATTAAAAAAAAAAACTTTATACTAATGCATACTTGGGTCATTTCAGGAAGCTGAGGCAATCCTGGAGGAAATCCGTCCTTCTCCAGTGCAAGTTCTTGGGTTTGGTGTGGTAAAACTCTGGTCTTGTGTATGGTAGCTTAGTTATTGGTTAATTGCAATTAAATTCCATTTTAGGTGTCTTATTCTTCCAATAGAAGTTACCTTTAGAATTATCTCCTAAATCCAAAGGGAGAAATTGAACATGATCAGTAACTTTTTTTTTTTCAAAGCATTTGGACTCCACCTCTCGTGCATGTAGATGAGCTGGAACTCATCTTTAACAAGTTCTATCCATGATCCACCTAATGAAAAAAGTTACTTGAGGATATGATCTATCGTGTGTTTCTGTTGTCCAGATATTCTTTGGTTGATTTTAGGTTTACATTTATGGAATATTTTTTGTGTGATAGATTAAGATTAAATGGAAAATTTCGCGATCAGCTTATACTAAATGACCAATGCAAATGAGTTCTTTTGTTAATAATTGAACCATCATTGTTAGATTCCAACTTACTGACTCTCAATGATTACTTTCCCGTCTCATGTGTCAAATCAATTAGAGTAGTTGCATAGGCATATTTTATGGAGTGGATCGGGGGATGAGTTCAAGTTTCACTTGGTGGATTGGAATGCAGTGGGTTTCCCAATTGCAAGTGGTGGTTTGGGGTGCAGAATTTCGTTGTCTTTATTGTTAAGGAAGTGGCTTTGGAGGTTTGTGGAGGAAGAGACTTAGTTGTGGAGAAAGGTTATTGTTTCAACATATGGGGTGGATGGGGGAGGTTGGACAATGAAGCCAGAGTCAAGAACACAAGAGTGTAGCTTATGGAAGATAATTAGGTAGGGTGGGACAGATTTGCTTACCATGTGTGCTTTGAAGTGGGGAATGTTGAACAAATGCGTTTTTAGGATGATAGGCGGTGTGGGGATCAACCTCTGATAGAAAAGTATCCGCTTCTGTACATATTGGCACCTGACTAGAATGCTTTGGAATCTTCATACTTGGTTTGTAGTGCCAAAGGCTGGGAGAGCCACTGGGATGTTCGGTGCATCAAACAATTTAATGTTTGGGAATTGGATGGTGTTGCATCCATGCTCGGTTTACTCTACTCATGTTTGCCTAGGAGTTTGGGTCCAGATAGATTGGGATGGAATTTGAGAGGAATTGGGGTGTTCGATGTTCGGTCTTACTATGGAGTGTTGCATGTCCCAAGGAAGATAATCTTTTTTATGGAGAGAAATTTGGTGTGCCAAAGCCCCATGGCGAGTAGCTTTCAGTGGACAGCAAATTGGGAGAAGATTTTGATGAATGATAATCTTATGAAGAGAGGATTCACAATTGTAAATTGGTTTTGTATGTGTAGTAGTAGTGGGGAGTTGGTGGATCATTTGTTACCTTAATGTGATTTTTGGCTTATGCATTGTGGGGCTATGTTTTTGGTAACTTTGGAGTACATTGGGTGATGCTGTCTAGAGTGCTTGATTTGCTGGTTGGTTGGCGGGATTGGTTCAGTAAACGTTCTGTGGATGATCATCTATCTTGCGTATGAGTGACAGTGGGAATCTTACAAAGTTTTCTAATTCGATTTCTTTTGCTTGGAATTCTTTAATTACAATTCTCTAGGCTCTCTTGTGCTTTGTATTGCTTATGAGTTAGTTTCAATGGAATAAATCTTTTTTTGCTGAGTAATGGAAAAAATCTTTTACTTTAAAAAAATGGTGGGTTTCATGTGAAATAGATCACGTGAATTCTTCAAGTTCATCTCTCACTAACCTATGTGACTACTTTGTGTTTACAGGGCTCCATTGTGGCACTTTATGCAACACTAGGTGTGTACATTTTTGTCATGGAACTTATAATTTAATAACAATTTATGTGATATGCTTTATTGAGTCTATGGTTTGTACATAAGTAGTAATATTTGGCATACATGTTTTGACATTTCTTGAGTTAACGCTTCTCATGGTTTCATCCACCAAATCGAGATGTAAGGGCCAAGGTAATTATGTCTTTTGGGTAAGTGGGTTTTGAATGTTTATTGGTCCCAGACTATGGTAGATAGCCTTCTGTAAATGTGTATAGGACACATGAACTAATCAAATTATTAATTGATCATACTTATCAAAAAAAAAATTATTAATTGATCATTTTCAATTTTTTTTTTCCCTTAATATTTTTTCAATTTCCCCTAACCATGCTCATAGTGATAGTACTTGTGGAATTTGTTGAATAATTATTGGTGGTTATTGGAAATCATTTGTTTGGGATGCTTGTCCTTTCTTTTACTTGACTTGATAGAGGAGTGGCTTCTGTTTAGATAATTGCCTAGTTCCAGCTGGAATATTTGGAGCTTGAGTGCTTGATACTAGCCTAAAAAAGAAAGAAAGAAATTAAAAGAAGCTTAGTTGATTGTGTATTCTTGATTCTTATTGTTATAAGTATGTGGTTAAATGATTAAATTTACTATATCTCAATAGCTTAAGCTTTTGAGACAATCGGTAATTTAACATGATATCAGAGCATGAGATCCTGAGTTCAATCCATGTCTCCTCCACTCTACCTTCCATTTAAATTATCATGTGTTTGGCCTCACCTATTAAAAGGTAGTTTCGGTTCACATGTGAGGGGGAGTGTTAGAATTATGTGGTTAAATGATTAATTTTATCATATCCCAATAGCTTAAGCTTTTAGGACAATCAGTAATTGAACACTTATTTATATCATTCTTCTTCAACTTGATCTTGACTTCTTGTTAGGGATCTTAGTTCTATTCAGATGATCTTCAAATCTTACTCTGATATACTACTTTTTTTGGTTTACCTTTTCTTTTCCTACTAACCAAAGTTAACTTTGCCTCAGAGTGGGAGAAGACGCTACAACTCATAGGCATTGTTGGCCTGGGTCAGGTGCTTATTCTCTTCTCCATATGAATGTTTGTTTAAATTTGTTTTCCAAATTAAGGTTGGAAAAATTTTGAAACATAGAAAATTTTGTTTAAAAATGTATGTATGTATTGTTGTGCATGCCCATATCAATGGATAAAGTGTTTTTTGTTTTCTTCCTGTCTACAGACTTTGTTGAGTTATTTGTTGCATACATAGTAATATGAGGAAGGTCTTCTAGTTATATCATGGTCCATTTTTGCTTATACTAGGATGGTCTATAGTTCATAAATCCCCATTGAGCACATCTTTTCATGGATCCTGCCTCGGCTTGCATGTACTAAATGTCCATTGTTAGTGTTTTGTGGGGTAGGCTCAGATTTTGGGTGCCTATTTTTCTGATATATATATAGAAACATCACTACGGGAGTGATAATCAGAATCAGATAAGGAGGAAAAATCCTCTTCAAAGGAATCAGTTGAAACAGCAGATTCAAGAATCTGAAATAACTCATTTTGATCATTATTATTAATGTTTAACATGTTCAACTTATTTTTCAATTTACCAGGCTTTTGGTTACAGTCTTTACTGAAATGGCCAAATTTGCCACAGTTAAAGCACTTACCTTTACCTGATCTCTGTTTATCATGTTTTCGAAAAGTAGATTTGTTTTTAGCATAAAAATCATTGGGTTTAACAAAGTGGGTTTTGTATCTTTTATGCTTTTTATGGGAATAACTTTTGTAAACTTTATCATGTTTACTTTTTCCCTTTTGCATATATATAAGAATATTTTAAAATCCTGTTAAGTTTCCTAAACCTTGTGCATTGTGTTTTTTTCTTTCCTTATTGATGGCTTTATTGCAACTCTACCAGACCATCTTTCGGCGGGTTGCTTCTTATGAGGGCCCTGAAGATTTTAAGAAAGATGTGAGGTAAATCCTACTTCATAATGCTTGATAAGATCATGTTATCTTGATCGCAGAGAGACTGATTAATTCCTTTTTATTTGATATCCTGTTTTTATGTATATTTAGATGAATCATAGTTATTTAAAGAATCAATCACAAGGTGGTGAAAATCTTACATATGGATCTCTTGTTCCTTCTTGGACTATTTTATTGATAAGGGATGGATGCTTCTTAATATTATGTTAAAACACAAATTTTGGTTTTCAGATTCAGATTATTCTGCTGTTAATTAGGCAATCTGGATCTATGAATGTTTAATGTGTATTATTTAATGCTATCTTTTGTGCTGACTTACCGTTGTAATATACATAGACACGACTTAGGATTTGATGTACGCCAGAAGTTTGCCTTGGCACACTGAAAATGGGATAGGACTCAACAGTAATCCTATCTATTCACTAATGAATGGAATTCTGAATTAATTTCAGAATCATAATTTATTCTCTCTTTCTATTTTTAGGATTTGTAATAATTTATATGATATTAAGAATTAAAATCAAGTGAAAGCTCAATTATGTAATGGATTAATGTAACTTCATAACATTGCAAGCTTTCTTTTTGATGGTGACTGTTCAAAAATTTTCCAAGCAAGCTACATTGCTGATAGAAAAAGGCATATTGATATTCTTGCATATAAGCTATATGATATGTTACTAAATTTGTTTGTGCCTGGACCAGCGTGAATAAGTCTTAGATTTCAAATATTTTTTATATGGGGAAATGTTATTCCTTAGTAGGATTCTGCTGAAAATGGTGCGAGGAAAATAAAATAGAGAAATGCAGCTCTCAAAATGCTAGTGGTCTAACCGCATAATATATATATTTTCATTACTTCCAGGGTCGTGCCCTGCAGCACATGTTTACTGTCAGTATGTTTTATCAAGAAGAATCATCTGACTGAATAATTTTCTAACACTAAGATCTTCTTATTTTTCTTGAAGGCTGCTACTTGCTCCTGTCAGAGCTGGAGCTCAGGCATTTTCATGGGCTGCTGGAAAATTGGAAACAAACCGCATTGGACTACCAACATCCCCTTCATCCTTAGATGTTCAAAACCGGGTCTTGCAGGCTGCTGCAAAGCATGGATCTCAACCACCTGATACCGAAGGTATCCAAGAGCCATCTACCGAATCAACAATTCCTGTTACTGAGAATGTAGATCTATCGGAAGCATAAGGTTGAGATGGTTCTTGTACAGTACTTCAATTCGAGCCTCACATTCAAATGCAAGAATTGAGCTGAGTTGTATTATCGGTGAATCCAAGTTAACTTCAATGACTGGATAGAGTTATTAATAACCAGTAATTGCATATTGACTTCTTTTGTGAAATTTAAGAGTGACCTTGTACATTCCATTGTCAGTGAAGCAAGTTTTTGACATTTCATTAACTTGGCTGCATTCCAGACAGATAACTATACTTTAAAAGCAAGCACCAACTTTCTTAAATGCTAAGGTGGTTTTCTAACCGATTATACATTTGCAGCATTGTGCATATGATGTTTTCTTCACTCCACAAACAAGAACTGCAGCATCTTATCATGAATTTTGAATTGTTCTTTGAAGGACATCTAGGAATTGACCAGAAGGAATTATTATTATTATTTTTATTGTTTCTTTTTTAGTGGAGAGCTCAGGTATATATAGCCTGTTTAGAGACAGGTCTTATATCAGTAAGTCTATATATAATATATATATATATATAACAAGTTCAACACTTTTTTTGTCACAATTGTTGAGTTGACAGGCTATAATTGGTATACAATAAAAGTAATTTTAGTAGTGATTTCATATGAAAGTGATGTTGCATTAATCACAATCCACAACCTTAAATATTGTGAAAAAAGCTATGTCCATAGAATTGTGTTCCATATGGCTTCACAACTTCCTTAAAATGTGAAGATGAAGAGGAAAATTCATAAGATCACATTGTGAATTTTGGAATGGCTATGCGAATGAAAGCAACAAAGAGGAATGGGGTTTTGGAATGCCAATGCTTTTAATTTGCTAGTCACACAAGATTGAAGACTAATGCATATTATTTACTTTTTACCACATACGTGGTGATGCTTCTTACGCATCAAAAAAGCAGCTTGATGAACGTTGGGTAATTGAAAAAGGTAGTAGATGGAGAATAAGCAAAGGGTGTAGTGTGAAATATATGAGGCAATACATAGATGTTAAAGCCTTCATCTTTAGAGGTAATATCTCCAATTATTAACCTTCCAGAGGATGAAAAAGTAGGTGCTCTAATAGAAGTGAAAAAGAAATCCTTGAATGAGGAGTTGCTAATCAAAGGATCTCATAGACTCGTGATTATAGGATTTGACCGTTTTGTGTTCCATGAAACTCCTAGTGGGCTTTAAACTCACAAGAATAATAGATCTTATAGGGACCGAAATAGATTAAAATGGACCGAATGAACCAAAGTGGACAAAAATGAATCAAAGTGGATTGAATTAGACTGAAATGAACCGAAGTGGAGATTTGGACCAAAATGGACCAAAATGGATAGAAGTGAAATGAATTAGACAGAAGTGGATCGAAATGGTCTGAATGTGCTGAAATAGACCGAGGTGGACAGAAATGGACTGAAGTGGACAGCATTGGACCGAAGTGTACCAAAATGGAGCAAAGTAGACTGACATTGGTTGAATGGACTGAATTGTCCAAACTGGACCGAATTGGACCAAAATAGACTAAAGTGAACTAAAGTGGACTTTTTTTTTTTTGAGAAGAACCATATTGGACAACAATCTAAAAGTGAACTGAAATGGACCAAATGGACTGCATTCCAAACAGATAATTTCTCTACTTCAGATGCAAGCGTCAACTTTCTTAAATGCTAAAGTGGGTTTCAATTGTATACATTTGTGGTCTCTACTTAGTGCCATTGTGCATATGATGGTTTCTTCACTCCGACATGCAAGAACTCCAGCATCTTATCATGAATTTTAATTAGTTCTTTGGAGGCCACCTGGAATTGGCTAGAAGCTTTTTTTTTTTTTTTTTTTCCTTCTCTTTTTAGTGGAAAGCTTAGGTGTGTATTATTACTGTAAATGAACCAAGCCGTTCATAAACAACTCGGACTTGGTTTAATAAAAAGTTTGTTCATGTTTGTTTGTTTATAAACAAGCCAAGCTTAAGCCCAAGTAACAAATATTTTTCATGAATAAGCTTGTGAACACCAGGCCCGATACAAAAGTAACAAAATAAGTTGAGTCTAGGCTTATTTATGAGTTTGGTAATGAAATTGATATGAGCTTGACAAGTAAACTCATATCCTTCTAAGATTTTAATTAATTATAAGTTGAGACCACTCATCTAAACCAAATAGGCTAGATAATAAACTTGATAATATACTTTTGTTGGATCTCAAGCTCAAAAACATGATATTGAGCTTGAGTTTGGGCTTAATATAAAGCTCGAGTTTGACTTGACTAATGAACCGAACCAAGCCAAGCCAAGCTGAGCTCAAACTTTTATACTTTAAAACAAGCTCAAGCTTGAATATTATTTGTAAGCTCGTATCAAGCTCAAACCAAGCTTGAACATTCTACTTTTGCTGTCGAGCTGAGCTTGAACATTCATTACTCGACAAAAGTTGGCTAATTTACAGCCCAATGTGTATTGCTTGTTTGAGATTACGTAGAGTCTTATAGGGGTTGTTTTGGCCCATTTGTATCTAGCCTAGCCAGTGCATTGATGGGCTAAGCAACCCATTGGACCAAAATAGTTTTCACTCCTAGGCTTCTAGCATTTTTGCCATATGTCACTTATTACGTTAACACCTAGGCTCACCCTCCAAAAATTAAAAAAAAAAAAAAAAATTGCACAAACAAAAAATTAGTAGTGTTTTTAAGGAAAGTCCTTAAAGGACTCATTCATGAGATAAACTTTTTTTTTTTTCCTTTTCCAGAAGAATGAGATAAACCTTATGCAGGGCCTTATCTAAAATAAAAAAAAATAAAAAATCAAGTTTACATGTCTTCTACGTATGCTCAGAAAAGAATAAATTTGTGAGCATTTCCAAAATTTGATCATAATTATGAATCCTAACTAATTTTAGTAGGTGATCTTAGCAATATTTTTGTGGAATATGCCTTATGTAGAAGGAAAAAAAAAAAATCAAGATTACTTGCCTTCTACATATGCTCAAATAAAAATATTTGTGAGCATTTGCAAATTGTAATAGTAGTAATTATGTGTAGTAGCTAATTTTAGCAAGTGATCTTAGCAATATCTTTGTAAAATGTCAAGAGTTAAAGCAAATACAAATGTTTATTAGTTGTTGCATAGTTGGTTGGGTTTGCTTACCAAAAAAGAAAAGAAAAAAGAGTTACAAAATATGGGTATAATAATACGTAGAATTGAGCATATCTTGTATTAATTAATGATGATGAAGAATATATTTCTTAATATTTACCAATAGATACTGTGTAGAAAGCATTTATATCTTTATTATGCCTATATAAACCCAATGTCAAGGGTTCCAAGTCAATTTCAATATAAGAGTAACAATTTTGTGAGTGTAAAAGAAATAGTGATGAAGTACCCGTCTTTTTTGAAAATGTTCATATTTTTTATGAGTTATTCAATTATAAGAGAGATTTTTGGACGCAAGTATTTTTGTGTTAATGATGCTAATGGTCCAAAGAAAAGATCATTGTTTATGATAGAACATCAGGAGTGTATTCTATAATATGGTTCTCATGCCATCAATGGGTAAGTGATTATGTTTTAGACTTAATATTCCAAACTCTTTGTTCTCGTAAGAATATTATTGATTGATTTATTTATTCTTAATCATACATATTTGTTTCTTTCTCGTTCCATATTTGACGAATTGTTTATAACTATACTTGGTTATTTCTTGAAGGCTAGAGGAACCAGTATGCATTTCATGTTCAGACAACTTGGAGAAGGAAACCAGTCCAAGAAAAGTTTCAACATAAATTATTACTAACTTGTAACCTTATGCATATGCATGAGGAAAATTAATAATAGTCACAATTGCACATTAACATTGTTAACACATTGAGAATCCAATTAAAATCTAATTAGATTTTCCTTGAGCTTTGACTGTTATAATATAAATATATATATATATATATATATATATTTATATAAAGAGAGGGAAAAACACACATTTTACCAACGTGTGAAAAAATGCAAAAAAATTCTCGACTTCTCTGTGTTTTTTCTTTTGGTCCTTTATTTATGAAGAGTGGACAAATTAAATTATCAATTTAAGCAACCATGCAATTTGCATGTACCTGGGAATTGAATGACAAATTTAAAAGGAATACTCACGTAAATATATATATAGTCAATGAATTGCATTAGTTTAGCTATTGAACCAATCTCACGCCATGAAAAGTTTTAATCCCTCATGCATTTGGTTTAGTATGAATTTGACATCCAATTGAAGTTGGTCTAAAATGAAGAAAAGTTTTCTTAATGCAAATGAGGAAGTTTGTCTAAAATTTAAATTCATTAACTTATTTCAATCCAAACATAATACTTTCTGGGTTGCGACTAGTGTGGGTCACTCTAACAATCGCATCTGTGGTTTTTATCACCAATGCTGTTGCAAGGTATAGCCATTAAGTCCTATAAGTAGTAATTACTGTGGCATAATTTTTAATAGTTGCTAAGGTCCAATGGATGTGCAATAATCGTGTATGATTTTAATCAAATTGCTCATCATAAAAAGCCACACTTCGGCAATAAAATATTACTGTCTATCTAAGCTCTCATGTCAATTCATAATCAAATTTAGCATGAGATACGCTGATTTTTTTGCACGGAGAATTGGCAAACTCTTTGCTTTCTAAGTGGCTTATTAATTTCTTTGTTCCAATGGGGGCATAGACTGTCTGCATCTATGACAGTGGCTAGATCAATTCCATTAATCCTCTTTTCTTCTTGGGGTTGGAGGTCAGGACTCAAGAGGGCTTTGTTCGAAATGTTCAGCTAATAACATGGCATTAGTAGCTCTGTAGAATCAGTAATTGTATATTTCATCATCTGTAAAGTAGGTTTCCTGAAATACCTTTGTGAAAAATCAAATCCTAATATTAAAACAAATATGGCTTATTTTGCTTGATTTCTCACTCTTCTCCCAATGTGTTATATCACAAAACAAAGCAAAGTATCTTTTGTGTTAAAATTTATTTCTCAAATCTCTGCAAAATCAATATTTCATAAGTTAAATTCCACTATGACATTTTGCTTACAAATTTTCCAGTATTTCACATTCGACTTGAATGGTTATTTCTGGGGAATTTGTTGTAACTAGTGTGGAGGAATTTTTGACTGCCAAAGCCATAAAAGACAATGCTACTGGTAACAATAAATGGTGTCAGTAGTGGACTATGTCAAAGTGATGAAGCTACAATAATATTTTGGTAATGGTATTATACAAATTACACATTTCTTCTTTACAGATGACAATTTACTCTTTTGTTGGGCAATGGTAGAAGGGTGTTGGATAATTCAAGAAATCTTGAAAGAATACGAAAAAAACATTTGAGATGATTATATGAAGGAGGTAAACAGAAAGTAATTAACTTGGGGAGTCCAGGAAGTGAAACAATATTAAAAGTTACAGATATTCCCTCTTTAATAAAAAGATAACGAAAATATTTTTGGAAATCAAGGAAAGCATATGGAAAAAAAAAATTACAAGGGTGAAAAAAAAAGTTTATTATCAATCCCTAGAAATCTTCCTTAAAGAAGTAGCACAAGCTATTCCAACGCATGTTGTGTTGCTTTAAGATGAGAGAAAGATACACATGCTGAAATGGGAAAGGTTACCTTAATCAAATTAAGTAGCAAAGAGGAATGGGGTTTCGGGGTATCAAAGCTTTTATTTTGTTAATTAGCCAGGAATAAAACTAATACACAATACTCATTTTGTAGAGGTAAAACCCAAGTATTTTCCATCTTGTACATTCCTTGAGGCTACACTAAGTGGCAATGCTTCTTATGCATGGAAAAGCACTCTTGAGCTGGGTGATTGGAAAAGGGAGTCTATAGATTAGAGAATAGGAAACAGTTGTAAATGTGAAAATTTTCGGGTGCTAAAGGGATGTTTAATCCTTCATCTTTCAAGGTAATATGTCCAATTGAAAACCTTCCATAACATGCAAAATTAAGTCTTTGATAAAGGTGGAGAAAAAAAAAATGCTGAAATGAGTTGTCAATCAAAGTATAAAGCTTACGATGCATGGTATCAAAATATGTCATAGACTCATTGTTATACGATCTGTCAACACCTTCCACAAGATGGATGCTGAAAAGCATTCATCTTTCAAGGAAATATCTTAAATTGAAGACCTTCCATAAGATGCAAAGACCTTTGATAGATATGAAGAAGAAGTGCTAGAATGAGTAGTCAATCAAATATAAAGCTTACGTTGTTAACTTATATGCTATGAAGCACGGGTGCGTTTTCAGATTTGGGTGCGGGTGCGGGTGCGGGTGCGGGTGCGGGACTCTGCAATTTTTGAAAAAATAGGGTGTGGGTGCAGCGATTAAAAAATTATTAAAAATATTTTTATTTATATATTTTATATATTTCTAAGCATGCTTTTTTATATAATAATAATAGAAAATTCATATAATAATAATAATAATAGAAAAATAAATAGATAGTAATAAGTATACAAAAGTTTTTGACACTTGAATTATTGACAGAAGTATTAAAATAGATGAGACTTCTCATAAATAAAATTTTTAAAAAAATTTTATTTAGTGGCTCACATATTTGGTCAGTTAAAAATAAAATAAAGAATATATGTAACAGGTATTAAAATAAGTGTAACTCCTATAAAAAAAGAAAAGAAAAAAAGTGTAGATTCCCATTAAAAAAAAAAGAAAAAAAAAAAGAAAGAAAGAGGTGGCTCTCACGTGTTTGGTGAGAGAGGCGCAAAAAACAAAAAAGGGCCTTTTGAGTTGTTCTTATCAAAAAGAAAAGAAACAAAACTCTTCTGTTGAAAAAAGAAGAAGAAGAAACAGAACAGAACAACTCTGCAAGAAGACGAAGCACTCCGGTGAAGAACAACTCTGCATAAAGACGAAGCGAAGTAGACGAAGAAGCAAAGATACGATTTCAGTCCACCGGCGACAACGGCGTATCAATATCTAGTCCAATCCACTAGTATTTTCAGTTTAATTTTTTTCCCTCACGAGCCGATTTCCTTTTTCTGGCCGAGATACACCGATATTCGGCTGATACGATCCGATTCGGGCCGAATCGGCCCGGTTTCGCGCGCGTCAGCTTGAATCGGCGCTGTGTCAGTGCAAATCGGATCGTATCGCGCCGAATTTTTTTTTTTTAAAGGAGGATGCGGCATGGACGTGCAGGCAGCGGTGTCGCCTGTGTGTCCCCGGGTTGCGCCGCATCGGACGCGAGTGCGGCGGCCCAAACGTCACACCCGTGCTTCCTAGCTTATATGTCATAGGCTTATAATTATAGAATTTGTCCAAGGGAAAAATTTCATGAAAGTTGTAGTAGGCTTCAAACCTACATACAAGAAGAATAAAATATTGGATATAGAGGTAGTTTTGGCCCATTTGTATCTAGCCTAGCTAGTGCATTGCTGGGCCAAGCAATTTATTGGACCAGAATAGTTTCCACCCTTGGGCTTTCACCTAGAGCATTTTTGTCATATGTCACTTGTATGGTTGGTTGGGCTTGCTTACCAAAAATACAAAATAGATTAAAGAACATGGGAAGAATGATAATATGTAGAATTAGACTGAATGGGCTGAAGTGGACCTAAATGGACTAAATGGACCAAAGTGGATTGAAATGGACAGAAGGGACTAAAGTAGATCACAATGGACTGTAATAGATGGAAATGGACTAATATGGACCGAAATGGACCAAGTGGATCAAATAGGACCTAAAGGGACTGAAGTAGACCGAAATGGATTGACATAGACCAAATTAGACTGAATTGGACTGAACTCGTATTAGAAGCAAGCACCAACTCTCTTAGTGCCATTGCGCATATGATGTTTTCCTCGCTCTAGAGGCAAGAGCTTTTTTTTTTTTTTTTTTTTAAGTGGGAAGCTCAGGTTTCTATAGCTTGCTTGATATATATATATATATATATATATATATATTCTACAATTTTTTTCACAACTATTTAGTTGATAGGCTATGATTGGTATACAATAAAAGTGATGTTAGTAGTGATTTCATGTAAAGGTGATGTTGTAGCAATCACAAGGCACCACCTTAGATATTGTGAAAATGGTAAATTCTCTTAACATACCTTGACATTTGAGCTAACGCCAACTATGTCTAAAACTTTTCAAAACTAATCAATTTAGTCCCTAAAGCCAACTTAGTCCCTAAAACAGTTGAGAAGAAATAACTAACTTTACTAATAGTGTCTAAAGACTAAGTTGGCTTTAGGGACCAAATTAGTCAGTTTTGAAATGCCTTTGACCTGGTTGGCAATAGCCAAAATCTCAGGATATCTTAGTAGAATTTACCTTTGTGAAAAAAATTGTGTTTGTAGCATTTTTATTTATTTATTTAAAATGTGACTTCTGTTTGAATCTAAAATGTATTCCATATGGCTACATGACTTCCTTAAAATGTGGAGATGAAGCGGAAAATTCATAGGATCACATTATATCATGAATAACTCTATATTTGCAAATAGCAATTTACTCTTTTGTAGGCTGTGAAAGAGTGTTGGGCAATTTGAAACAATCTAAAGAAACTTATGCCAAAAGATAACTAGAGAGAAGTCTAACATGTTTTTCAATCAAAAACACAAAGAAGTGATATAAAAGGAATAAATCAGAAGCAACCTATGGGTTCAAGAAGTGAAACAACATGAAAAATATTTAAGATTCCTTTGATAATAGGAAGATCAAAGAAAGAAAACATTTATGGAGATCAAAGAAAGGGTTTGGAAAAAATTACAAGGGTAAAAAGACAAGTTTTTATCTATAACTGGTAGAGAGATCCTCATTAAAGTAATAGCACATACTATCCCAAGCCATGGTATTTGTTGCTTCAAGTTGTTAGCAACCATATTTGATGAGATTAATTCACAAATCATTAAATTTTGGTGAGTGTGAAAAGAAAGATGAGAGAAAGTTACATTAAATAAATTGGAAAGGTTACGTAAATCAAAGCAACAAAGAAGAATGGAGTTTTGGACTGAAGTGGAATGAATAGACTGAAGTGGACCAAAGTAGATATTTGGACTGAAATGGACCGAAATGGACCAAAATTGACAGAAATGGATTGAATTAGACTGAAGTGGGCAAAATTGGACTCAAATAGACCGAATTGGACCAAATGGACTGCATTCTGGACAGATATAATCTCTCTACTTTAGAAGCAAGCACCAACTTTCTTAAATGCTAAAGTGGTTTTCTAATTGTCCACATTTGTGGTCTCTACTTGTGCCATTGTGCATATGATGGTTTCCTCACTTCACACGCAACAACTCCAGCATCTTATCTTAATTTTAATTAGTTCTTTGGAGGCCACCTAGGAATTGGCTAGAGGCTTTTTTATTTTTAAGTGGAAAACTTAGGTGCATATAGCTTGTTTGAGATTACTTAGAGCCTCATTGTATCCTAGCCAGTGCATTGATGGACTTAGCAACCCATTGGACCAAAATAGTTTTCACTCCTGAGCTTTTACTACAAGACTTCTAGCATTTTTGCCATATGTCACTTATTAAGTTAACATCTAGGCTCACCTTTCAAAAATAAAAAATAAAATAAAATATTCAAAAACAAAAAAATTATTAGTGTTTTTAAGGAAAGTTATTAAAGGAATGCATTCATGTGATAAACCTTATGCAGACCTTATTTAAAAAGAAATCAAGTTTACGTGTCTTCTACGCATGCTTAAGAAAGAACAAATTTGTAAGCATTTTCAAAATTTGATCATAATTATGAATCCTATACTCATTTTAGTAGGTGATCTTAGCAATATCCCTATGGAATATCAAGAAAGCCTTATCTAGAAAGGAATCAATATTACTTTCTTTTACAGATGCTCAAGGAAAAACATTTGTGAGCATTTGCAAAATGTAATAGTAATAATTATGTGTACTAACTAATTTTAGCAAGTAATCTTAGAGATATCTTTGTAAAATGTCACGAATTAATGCAAATACAAATGTTTAGTAGTTGTTGCATAGTTGGTTGGGCTTGCTTACCAAAAAAAAAAAAAAAAATACAAAATATGGGTAGAATGATAATACATTGAATTGAGCATATCCTATACTAATTAATGATGATGAAGAAGATATTTCTTAATATTTACAAATAAATACAGTGTAGAAAGCATTTATATATTTATTATGCCTATATAAACCCAATACCAAGGGTTCCAAGTTAGTTTTTTTTTGTTGAAACTGTTCGAAGTTAGTTTTCAATATGAGGATAACAATTTTGTGAGTTCATAAGAAATAATGATGGAGTACCCTTCTTTTTTGAAAATGTTCATATTTTTTATGAGCTATCCAATTATAAGAGAGATTTTTGGACGCAAATATTTTTGTGTTAATGATGCTAATGGTCCAAAGAAAAGATCATTATTTATGATAGAATATCATGAATGTATTCTATAATATGGTTCTCATGCCATCAACGGGTAAGTGATTGTGTTTTAGACTTTATATTCCAAACTTTTCGTTATTTTATGAATATTACAGATTGATATATTTATTCTTAGTCATACACATTTGTTTCTTTCTCGATTCATATTTGACGAATTGTTTAACTATAATTGTTTATTTCTTGAAGGCCGGAGGAACCCATATGCATTTCATGTTCGGACAACTTGAAGATGAAAACCAGTTTATGAAAAGTTTCAATAGTTAATTATAATTCACTGTACCCCCCAAAAAAAGAAAAAAAAAAAGAACTCAAGTAGAATATTAATAGAAGCTTCTTGTCCAATAGGACTACTTCGCTGTGGTTTTTTTTTTTTTTTTAGGAAGAGCGGACAAATTATCAATTCAAGCAATCTTGCAATTTGAATGCATCCACCTGGCAATTTGAATTTTTTTAACTTTTAATCAATTGCTCATCATAAAAAGTCACGCTTTGGCAATAAAATATCTATCTACGCTCTCCCATGTCAATTCATAATCAAATTTAGAATGAGGTAAGCTGATTTTTTTGCATGGAGAATTGGCCAACTCTTTGCTTTCGAAGGGTTGGAAATGAAGAAAAGATAGTACCTGAATTTTTCTTAGAAATTACATAATTTGATTTTATTAAAAAGAGGTGGCAGAGATAAGGCGTGGACCAAGTCACTGTCTTGAGACAAATCGTGCCGTCTACGGTATATCTGATGTAGTTAGACAAATAGTTTCTGTACGTTGTTCTCAGGATACAACAACCCAGCCACCTTTGCTGATTATCCTTGCGAGCCTACACTGCTCGTAGGATATAAGCTCTCTATAGTACTTTCTTTTCCTAGAAAATTTTGTAAAAGATAAAATATTTTTTGTGAGTAGTAAGAAGCAAAAGATGGTAAGTGTTTAAAAAAAAATTGTTTTTGAAAAGTTTGCAGCTTTGTAATTCAAAAATAAAAATGTATCTTAGACTTTTATTTCTTTTCATATATATATATATATATATATATATATATATATATATATATATATATATATAGCTAGACAAGTTGCTTGTCTTTAGCCAAAAAATAAAAACATTTGCTATTTTTAAAGCTTTAAATGATCATAAAAATATTGAAATCAATGCCTGAGTTAATAGCTTTCTTTTTATATATAAATATATATATTATATATAAACGGTCAAAACTTTTTTTTTTTTGTTTTTTGTTTTCAAACCTTGTACGTTTAGGCAAGTTAATAGACAAAACAAGTTTGTCTTTTTAGTGTCAAGATGCCTTTTAAAAATGACAGCCCCTACGTGGCTGTCCTTTAAATACTAAGTGATAATTTCCTTTGAAATTTTGACTATACACAATAATTACAACTAAGAATGGAAAGTACTATATAATGCTATAATCCATTAACGGTAAATTATATAAATATATAGTTGTACAATATCTGATACTTTCTATCTATAACGTTACTATTAAATATATTAAAAGAAACGTTTTAAAGCAAAAGTTTATAAATGAAAGTATACTAAAAGTTGGCAATATATGGTATTAAAATTTACATTAATTTTCATAGATTTTCTAATTAAAACCATTGACAATAGCTATTCAAATTTTGAATTTTCAAAATTTAGCCATTATCGCATCTGACATTAAGGGATAATTGATTTCCTTAATTCACATAAATGAGTATTAAAATAAATATGATATTTTTTTATAAAAATATCCAACACGAAGTGGCTTATTTCTTGGTTCCAATGGGGGCATAGACTACGCATCAATGACAGTGGCTAAATCAATTCCATTAATCCTCTCATCTTCTTGGGGTTGGAGGTCAGGACTCAAGAGGGCTTGTTCGTAATGCTGACATTAGTAGCTCTGTATAGTCAGTAATTATATATTGCATCAATGTAAAGTAGCTTTCCTGAAATACCTTTGTGAAAAATCAAATCCTAGTTAATATTAAAACAAATGTCTTATTTTGCTTGATTTCTCACTCTTCTCCCAATGAGTTATATCACAAAACAAAGCAAAGTATTATTATTATTTTTTTGTGTTAAAATTTTTTTCTCAATTCTATGCAAAATCAATATTTCATAACTTAAATTCCGCTGTGACATTTTTCCAGTATTTCATGTTTGACTTGAATGGTTAATTTTGGGGAATTGGTTGTAACTGGTGAGAGGGAATTTTTTACTGCCAAAGCCATAGAAGACTAGGCTACTGGTAGCAATAAATAATGGTGACAATAATGGACTATATGAAAGTGATGTTACTTCAATTATATTTTAGCAATGGTATTATACAAATTACATGTTTCTTCTTTGCATATGAAGATTTACTCTTTTGTTGGGCAATGGTAGAAGAGTGTGGGATACTACAAGAAATCTTGAAAGAATATTAAAAATTAAGCATTTGAGATAATTAGATGGAGCTAAATAGAGAGTAACTTGGGGTCCATGAAGGGAATCAACATAAAAATTTACAGATATTCCCTCTATAATAAAAAAAGATAAAGAGAATATTTATGGAGATCAAGGAAAGTATATGTGAAAAAATTTACAAGGGTGAAAAAAATAAAGTTATTATCAATAACTAGAAGAAATCTTCATCATAGAAGTAGCACAAGCTATTCCAACCCATGTTGTGTGTTGCTTTAAGTTGTTGGCAACTTCATATGATGAGATAAATTTAATGATGAAAGCTTGGAATTGTGTTAAAAACATAAAAGCTGTTTAGACCCCAAATAAAAAAAATTACAGCTCAGTTGATTTTACTCTAACTTAAACTAAGTGTGGAATAGAGTAAATGCGAGTGAACAAACAAAACCGCTACTCTAAGCCATATTCAATAAAACACAGCAGTAAAATGAAAGCTAAAAGAGTAGGGAAGAGAGATGTAAACACAAGATAGCACGCCGATGTGTTATTGAAGAAGAAACCGAAGAACTTGGCGAAAAGCCTCTCCGCCGCCCTTCAAGCGGTAATCGATCCACTAGAAAATAAAGTTGGAGTACACGAATAACAAAAGACCCTCCAAGCCTAGTCTACCCAATATACTTGAGCCCTCCGAGCTCTAGCTACCAACGGTCTTTACGGAGTCATGTCTTTTCTAGCTTTCCAGATCCCGCAATACGCCCGATTGCATCCGCCAAGCCTCATCAGCTTATTTTGGCAAATCCCCAAAAGTTCCCAAGGTCCAAAACACTCTCTATACTTTGAAAAGGTGTGGGTTGTGTTTGGGTACAAATCTCCTCTCAAGGTATGCAATGAGAGAGGGAAGGAGAAGACGCTACAATGATTTTTCTCTAAGGATAAGTAGCTCTCTCTCTAAAAGATAGGTGTGTGTATTTTGTTGAAAACCTATCTAGGGTTTTTCTCTCTGACTAGTCTCCTTATACATTTGTGGGTAATGATGGTATATATAGTATGGCTGAAGGGTAAGAAAGTCACACTTTAAAAAACCTCCAGGTAGAGAGTTTTGCAGGTGTCTCGTAGGAAGACCTTACTCGCGAGACACTAGCGAAATCCTCCAGGCTGGCACGACGCTTTAGCTTCCAACATGTGTTTCTCACGTGGCTCTTTCGCGGGTTAGCTACTGGTGAGACAGTCGCGAAAACCACTGATCTTCAATTTAGCCTGAATTTTCATCAACTTAATACTAAACCTAATACAACAAAATCCCACAAAAATACAAGGAACAAATTAAAGTAAATACAACACTTTTTGTCTTGGAATAAAGTCAACATAAAACATAGTTGTAAATCACAACTTTACAAATGATAAATGAATTTTGAAGGGGGGGGGGGGGAAGAAAGATGAGAGAAAGATGAGAGAAAGATGCACATGATAAAATGAGAAAGGTTGTACTAAAACTAATACACAATATACATTTTGTACTATGTAGAGGTATAAAACCCAAGTACTTTCCATCTTGTACATTCCTTGAGGCTACACTAAGTGGGCAATGCTTCTTATGCATCAAAAGCACTCTTATGAGGTGGAGAAGAAATGCTAAAATGAGTTGTCAATCAAAGTATAAAGCTTACGATGGTGTCAAAATATGCCATAGACTCATTACTTTTACTATCTGTCAACACCTTCCATAAGTTGCATTCTGAAGCCTTCATCTTTCGAGGTAATATCTTTAATTAAAAACCTTCCATAAGATGCAAAATTCCTTTGAAAGATATGAAGAAGAAATGCTAGAATAAGGAGTCGTCAATCAAATACAAAGCTTACTATGGTAAATATGTCATAGGCTCATAATTATACGATCTGTCTAAGGGAAAATTCCATGAAACTTGTAGTAGGCTTCAAACCCTCTTACAAGAAGAATAGAAGATCGAATATAGTGGTAGTTTTTGGCCATTTGTATCTAGCCTAGCAAGTGCATTGATGGGCCAAGCAATCTATTGGACCAAAATAGTTTCCACTCTTGGGCTTTCACCTCTATTTGTTTTGTTATATATCACTTGTATGGTTGGTTGGGCTAGCTTACCCAAAAAAAAAAAAAGATTACAAAAATACAGGAAGAATGATAATATGTAGAATTGGATTGAATGGATCTGGACCTAAATGGACTGAATGGACTGATATGGACAAAAGAGACCAAAGTGGACCTAAATGGACTGAAATAAACAAAAATGGACTAATGTGGACCGAAATGGACCAAGTAGATAACATGGATCTAATTGGACCAAATAGACTGAATTAGACCTAGATGGACCAAAATGGACTGAATTGGACCAAAATGTATTCCATATGGCTACATAATTTCCTTAAAATGTGGAGTTGAAGAAGAAAATTCGTAGGTCACGTTATATTATGGTTCATGGATTACTCTACATTTGCAAATAGCATTTTACATTGTAGGGCAGCTGTGAAAAAATGTTGGGTAATTCGAAACAATGTAAAGAAACATATGCCAAAAGATAAGTAGTGAGAAGTCTAACTTGTTTTTCAATTAAAAACACAAGAAGTGATATAAAAGGAGTAATCAGAAGCAACCTATGGGTCCAATAAGTGAAACGACATGGAGATCAAAGAAGAAAACATTTGTGGAGATCAAAGAAAGTGTCTGGAAAAAATTACGAGGGTGAAAACTGAAAAGACAAGTTTATATCTATAGTTGGTAGAGAGATCCACGTTAAAGCAATAGCACTTACTATCCCAACCCATGGTATGTGTTGTTTTAAGTTGTTAGAAATCATATTTGATGAGATTAATTCACCGATCAATAAATTTTGGTGGGGGTAAAAAGAAAGGTGAGAGAATGATACATCAAATAAACTGGAAAGGTTATGCGAATCAAAGCAAAAAAGAGGAATGGAGTTTTGGAATGTCAAAAAAAAAAAAAAAAAAATTGTCAGTCAAACAAGATTGAAGACTAATTTACAATATGAACTTTTTACTATATAGCAATCGTAACATACTAATATGTTATAGACTTGTGATTATAAGATTTTGTCCAGGGGCCATTTTTTGTTCCATGAAATTCCTAGTGGGCTTAAAACTCACTTACAAGAAGAATAGAAGATTTATAGGGGTTGTTTCGGCCCATTTGTATCTAGCCTTGCTAGTGCACTGATGGACTAAGCAATCAATTGGACCAAATTAATTTTTACTCCTGGGCTTTTACCTTTAACATTTTTTTTATGTCACTTACCACTTCAACACCTAGGCTCACCTTCCCAAAATTATGATCAATTAAAGCTTTCATGTGCAAAAAATTATTAGTGTCTTCAAGGAAAGTCCTCAAAAGGGATGCATGAGATAAACCTTATGCATGATCTTATTTGGAAAGAAATCAATTTATCATGTCTTCTACATATGCTCAAGAAAGAATAAATTTCAAATTTGTGAGAATTTCCAAAATTTAATCATAATTATGAGTCCGAACTAATATTAGTAGGCGATCTTAGCAATATTTCCGTAGTATATTAGGAAGGCCTTTTCAGCTTAAAGGAAAAAATAAATAAATACTAAGGCTGTGTTTGTTTTGGCTTCAAACCATTTCAGAAAATCATTTTACACCTCACCGTGTGTTTGATTGCGCATGGAAAATAGAATTTTCTGGAAAAGCATTTCCTTTTACTGGAAAATAAGGCCTTTGACCCGGAAATGGGAACACCCTTTCCAAATAACGGTACTGTGCAAATTATTTCGTTAGTTGGCCGGTTTTGAAAGTATATGGGAAACTAACAACTCGAGTTTTAGAAACTCGAGATTCAATTAAAACTCGAGTTTTAAAAACTCGAGTTATCGTGTTTTGTTCTTCGATTACGTGGACAAAGTTTCAGGAATGTAGCCACGTAGAAATCGAGTTTATAAGACTCGAAATCCACACCATATATCCCTCCTTTCCATTTCAAACGCCTAACTGAAAACTCAATCTCTCAACTCAGTACTCTCAATCTCTCAAATCTCAGTACTCTCAATCTCTCAATCTCTCAACGCCGAGTCTCTCAAACGCTCTCTCTCCTCTTTCAGAACCCTCTCTCTCTCGCTTCTCAGCTGCTGCTACACCGACTGCCGGTCCGCCGTAACACCGCCGGTAAGCCTCTCTCCCTTCTCTCCATTTCCTTTTTGTCGGATTTAATCCAAATCTCACTGGATATCTACCAGAATTTCACACTCACAGGGTTCCCGTAGACCCACTGGAATGGCAGATATCTCAGGACACAGCGAATAGCATAGTGGCTTGGTTAGCTAATACCATTGGTGCTGCCGAATCTGTTTTTAGGGTTGTTGCCACCGGCCATGACAAGTGCCTCTTTTTCAAGGTCCCTCTCTCTCTTTTACTTTGTTTATATGATGATTGGTTTTTCAGATGGGGGCAGATTTTTGTACTTCAAATACTTAATCTAGGAAGATTAGTTTCAGGTGTTACGGTTGCCTATGCTGGTATGTTGCTGCTTACATGTACATCAAAACTTGATGACAATCTGAATGGTTTTTACATCAATGTTACCAAATTTTCATGGGTGGCGCATGATTTTAATAACTTTTGTCAACAAAGATGCAATGAAGTCTTTAATTTGTAGATACATTGTGTAGATACATTCTTCTTTTTGTGGTATAAATCTCTGTCTGTGGTGAGTCTGATTGTCTACTCTTATTATTTTATGATGCCATCATTTTTCCTTGGAAATGGTTCTGGTACATTTTCTCTTGAAGGATATATTACACTGTTGCTAGGAACCATGTAATGAGAGGCAACTGGCTTCCTGGATGTGGACTTGCTGTGCATAGTGCATTTGTATATTATACGTATATTTGGGTAATGTTGCATGGTAATGTTTGGCCATAATAAATAAGGTTAGAAAGTTGAGACCTCCTGCTGTCCTAGATCAATATTGATGCTAGCCAATTTGATCTACTACTCATGGAGTGCCTACTGTGTAGGAATCATACTTAGATGTCACCATTTATGAGATACTCCCCTTTCTAATATCATTATGACTGCCAATTGTGAAGCTACCGGATTCAATTGGAAACCTAAAGTCCTTGTATAAATTGGATATCGCTGCTTGCTATTTCTCAGGTTTGATACCAACTTCACTTGGTAACCTTACCAATCTCATCGATTTGCGTCTTTCAACCAATAATTTTAGGGGTCAAATTCCCTTTTCATTGGCCAACCTCACACAACTCAGTCACCTAGGTATTTCCCACAATGCTTTCAGTCCACAAACCTTAACCTGGCTTGGTAAACAAACAAAACTTACTTTTTTGAACTTAGAAGCTGTCAATTTATATGGTGCCATTCCATCTTCTCTTAAGAACATGACCCAACTTGCCGAATTGAGCCTAGCGAGTAATAATTGAACTGGTCAAAATCCGTCTTGGCTTGTAAACCTCACCCATCTAACTTATTTGTTCCTTGAGGATAATCAATTTACTGGGACAGTGGATTTTGGTTTGTTTCATAAGCTCAAAAATCTTACTGGGCTCCATCTTTATATTTAAATAGCCAAACCGAATATCCATTCACAGACATTTTTTTGAAAAACATTCAGTTTTTGTGTTTCTTTCAATAGTTGTACTTCAGTAACTTTGAATTTCTAGCTTATCCATCGCTCTTAGCGTGTAAATTCTTTGAAAAAGTGTGTTTTTTTTTTTTTTTTTTAAGATTATGTATGAAGAAACTAAAGTGTGTGTAATGGGTTTGTGATATTGTACTTTAGATTATGTACTTCAGTAACATTCAGTTTTTTTTTTCTTTGAAAAAAGTGTGTGTTTTTGATCTTTAGTACCAATTCTGGGTTGTGAAAATTTGTGGGGGGCAATTAATGTGGGTAATGGGTTTGTGATATTGTTTATCAAAGTGGGGTCAGAAGTGGGAAACAAATGCAATGTTAGTTGGAAATCACTGACTTTCCGAGTTAGAGCATGACACAGTAGATACTCAACCTCATGGCACATTGCCCCCAAGAACTGGCAGTTTGGTCAGACTTTCGAAGGGAAGAACTTCAAGTAGAATACATAAAAACCCCACATCTTCTTGCTTGATTGCTTAAAGTTTGGTGCGTCTCTTATATTTGCTGGCTATGAAAAGGTTGTGCCTCATGGTACATTTGAGGCGTTCTATTCTATTGTATTGTGTTGTTTAGATTTCAATGTAGCGGTTCTAGACTTACCACAAAGGTAAGGAAAGAAAAACTATAAATATAGATGATTATGCGAGCGATAGAACCAATATGAGTGTGGCTTACACCGTATTATGTATACTATCACCTGTATTCAGTTCATCCCTAAATAATGGGTTTGATTTAAAGGTGGTAGAAACACTAGCAGCAAGGCTTATTTTTTTTTAAAAAAATTAATGGACATGTTTGCTTGTTTGGTTCTCAGTCTTTCTCTCCACCTCTTGCCTGATTGCTTAAATTTTATTTTGAACTATTACTCTGTAATCTTTGCTAGCCAACCTTATCTTAAAGGGAAAAGAAAAAAGGGGTAAGAATTTTATTATATACATATGTATAAGGAATCAAAATTTTATTAGTCTTAGAACTACCGTATAATATATGATACGTATAACTGTTTTTTTTTTTTTTTTTGAGAAACAAATAGGTATGAGCATGACTGTGTTGGTTGGTTGCAAGGAATTGTTAGAAAACCTTAAAATTAAAACTAACGAGTAACGACGTCCACCTCGGGTCCAAATCATGGATCCCAAAGAATTGTATTTTCATATATGACCACCAAGAACAGAACCAGGATTTAAACTCAAAGGGCAAGCTAGGATGTATGTAATGTTAATAAAATTGTTATATTATGTTGATTAAGTTCCCTAGTTTCACAATAATATACATATTCCACTCATTCACCTTAGCACTAATTTATTAACACAACTATTTAATTTCACAAGGCCCCAAAAGCCAAAATAAATTATACACATATCACAAGCAGTGAAAAGCCAGTTTCACTTTAATTTTAATTTAAGTGTCAGGAAATTTTGTAATCTTTTGGTTTCATTGGATCTTATTTTGGTTTTACTTGAGTTTAGTTGTTTAGGTTGCACTTAGTAGTAAAAGCCCAAGGAGTCCAACTCTTAATAAGATTTCAATAAGTCCAAGTTCCACTAGGAATAGGTATTAGTATGAAATGCTTTCTATTAAAGAGGAGGTATTTTTGTAAGTTATGAAACTTTGTTTGAGGTTTGTGTGATACAACATGTGTAAGTTATGAAATGCTTGCCAATGACCGGTCTTTTCCACCTAATTATCATGCTTTGGACACCCTCTTGAAATAACTTATTACCATTAGAATTGAATCACTTGAAGCATCTTAGTATCTTTTTAATTATTGTAGGAGGCATCAAATAATGTGACCTTAGAGTTATTTATGAAGACTTAATTCTGTGGAATATTGTTGCACTCTTTGCAGTATGGAGCCTGGGATCGATGAGGAGCCAGAGATTGTGCGCCCTGGTCCAGAAGATCCTTCATTGTTGACGCGACAACGAAATCATCGATCAGAGGACATTTGGAATGGCGAGGTGAAATATCTAGTTTTAACAACTGCTTTAATTTTTATGTTGTCTTTGACTTTTAGCAAGTTCTTTGAAAGTTGTATATCTAATTCTAACGACCGCTATAATTTTATCCATTTTACAGGACTCGGGCTCACTTACATGCCGTGGTCGCGCTAAGGAGATGGCAAAGATAACGATGCAAGATAATCGGGTGATTGATATTATCAAGTTGGTGGGGTTAGAAGGATTGTTTAGGGTCCCTTCCAGAGAGATAGATCATTGCCTAATATCGGCCCTAGTTGAGCGATGGCGGCCGGAGACTCATACGTTCCATCTTCCACATGGTGAGATGTCAATCACCCTAGAAGATGTGGAGGTCATTTTTGGACTTCCTATAGACGGTGAGGTCTTGGTTGGGCCGACTACTGTGGTGGATGGGAATTGGAGGCAACTGTGCGTGGAGTTGCTTGGTTTTGGCGTTCCGGAGAATGACAACAAAACTTTGGTGGGGCAAAGAATTCTCATTAGCCGCCTTGTTGAGCGCATTGCAGAGCCACTGCCTCATGATGCAACGGAGGAGCAAGTACATCAGTATGCCCGGTGCTATATTTTAGCACTACTAGGGGATAAGATTTTCATGGATAAGTCGGGAGATAGGGTGCATCTGATGTTCTTGGAGTTCCTGCGGAACCTTCATGATCCGCCAAAGTATAGTTGGGGTAGTGGTTGCCTGGCATGGTTGTATAGAGAGTTGTGCCGGGCAAGTGATAAAGAGGCATCGCAGATTGGTGGGGCGTTGCAATTGGTCCAGTATTGGGCATGGGCAAGGTTGCCATTCTTGTGCCCGAGGATAGAGCCTCCACCTGGATGCGATTATGGCCCATGGCCAAAAGCTCCACTTGCATTTAAGTAAGTATTTTCCTGATACTTAGTGTGTGTTATGCAATGTACTATTCTTAGTAACTAAGTGGTAATATCTTATGTTATTCGATCGTAACTGTAGGTGGGTGCGGGTGCCAAGCCCGAAGAGTAGGCCATCCGGCACGGCGTTGATCCATTATCGTGAGCAATTAGCTAGAATGCAGCCGGACCAGGTAATAATATACAAAATTTCTGTGGAAGTTATGTTAATTTTCCTTAAGAATATGTTGAAATCATTGCTTTAACAATCTTCTATTTTAATTTTTGTTTTTCCCTTTATCTATGTATTCTCCTTTGTTTCACATTTGAAGATGTTATGATAATTGTATTTTGTTTTTACTGTAGATTATATGGCAGCCATATGAGGCAGACTTCGGCCACCTTCCTGACTTCTGCGTCGCAGGGAGGGATACGTGGACGGCAAGGGTGCCACTGGTGTGTTTTTGCATAGTAGAGACACACCACCCAGATCGTGTCCTTCGACAGTTTGGGTTGGCGCAAGAGCGGCCCGACCATGTTGTGTATGATGATAGACTGCATAGAATAGAAGAGCGGCCCGACCTGAGCAAATTTTTTTTTCCCCAGCAGAAAATGCTCTGTTTCAGGCATTGTTTTACAATGTAAATGCACTCAAATCACAACAAAAGTCATTCTCAATATATCACCATTCTAAACATGTCCATCCACGCTTAATTTGCAATTCTAACCATACTACTCAAATCACAATCTTCATAGAGGTACATTGGATATAGAATTACAAGTACATTTAACAACAATCAAAAAGTTCACATAGAGCCAATACAACATAGTCACTTTTCCTAAGATCTGCGGTCCGCATGACAAAAACGTCGTCCATGGAAGGATGCCTGAAAAACGTAGAGTATTTACGTTAGGAGACAAGATAGGTTACATTAGGTAAACATCGAATGAACAACAATTATTTAACCGATGCATAAATTTTTGCCAACCTACCTAGTGTGGAACATGGCCGCTTGTGGAAGCACCGCGGGACTGCGGACATTTTCTGCGGTTATGCCCGGAAGCATGACAGAGTCCACATGTCTGCTTCGGTTGACTCTCTATCAAATCTGCGTCCGCCCTCCGCCATCCCGGTTCTTGATCCTTATTCCTCACTCCATCCATCTCATTCCTTATTCGTGACTTCACCGGTCGACCTTTGGCCCGCAACAATGCCGGATTAGGCAACCACTTTGGCCCCATGGGATCCCTCCATAATGACTGTGAGTTAGGAACCACAAATGCATGCTCATAAGTGCTAAGAGCATGGTTCAAACCATAACATGGGTGAATATACGTGGTCGAATCAATATGTAAATAGTCACATACTCTAATTGCATGTGAACACGGGATCCTTATATTTTGCCATTTCCCACAACTGCATGTTTTTTCCAGTAACCGAACTTCGTAACTGTGGTTTCCCCCTCCTGCGCTACACATGTTGAGTTGGGTAACTATTTGAAATATCAGCTCTTCATTGCTAAATGGCTTGAGATAGTGTTTCTCAGATTTACGCTTATTTACATCCCACGTGGATAAGGCATATTCACTCCATTTCTTACCCTCAGACAACTCATAACTGTATTCTTTGTGCCGGTCGTGGAAATATTGAACAAGTTTGCTCCAAGTGAACTCAACCAACGCGGCAATAGGAAGGCCCCGTGCACCTTTCAGCACACCATTGAAACACTCTGATATATTGGTTGTCATTGCTCCAAAACGTCTCCCACCATCGTATGACTGGGTCCACATGTCCACATCCTCGCTCATTAGGTATGTGTATGGAAGATAATCTTGATTCTTTTCCTTACCATCCCTCCCCGTCACCTTCTTCTTCTTCCTAATGGCCTCAATTTCCACCTGCTTAATGGAGTCCATTATGGTAGCAAATTTAACTACCTGACTAGCATATCCCGCTTTCAACGCCGCTGACTTTAGAGTCGAGTTCTGAAAATGGGTGTTGAAATTGCTAGCAACATGTCGAAGACAATATCTATGAAATACCCCTGCTTTTCCATCATCCCTTCTAGGCCAGTTTGCAATGGCGTTTTTGATACCGAGATGTCGGTCAGAAATTATGCAAATGCCGTCGTCAGGTATCAGGTGGCCAATCGTGTCTCTGAGGCATCGTAAAAACCACCTCCAACTGGACCCTGACTCACAATCCACAACAGCAAAGGCGAGAGGGAATACCTTGTTGTTAGCATCGGTTGCCATTGCGACCAACAACTTCCCCTGATATTTACCATACAGATGGGTCCCATCAATACTGATAACCGGCTTGCAGTATTTGAATCCTGATATGCATGGACCGAAAGACCAAAACACATAATGCAACAATACGGTGTGATCTTCATCGGTGGGTGTGACGCGATAGCAAAACTGGGTAGTCGGGTCCTGATCAACATACGCCATTAGCAACTTTTGCAGCCTTTGGTAAGATTCTTCCCAATCTCCAAACATAAGCGCAATCGCCTTTTGTTTCGCATCCCATACCTTGTAGTAAGAAGGCTTATGGCCATTATATTTCGTCTCTATCAGAGATCTGAGATGCTTAATTTGAGTGGTGTGATCCTCACATAACTTGTTATGGATTTCTGCTGCAATAAAATTACAACTCATCATTCTACCATCATTTAGCACCCCAGTCGGTATACACGTGTGAGGACCCACATACACGGTGACCATCCATAGATTTTGGAGCTCGGGCTTCATAACTGCGTAGACATACCACTTGCATGACTCATGCACGCATTTCGCACAAAAATTTTTCCTCGTCGACCTAGTGATCTTAAAGTGTTTCTTTTCCTTGAGGGCACAAATTGTTAATACGCGCTTCACCTCCACTTTACTGGCAAAAGTCAACCCTTTGCACAAATTCATCCCCTCTCTCCAAGTAGACACAAATGGCATCTCAATATGCGAAGGATCAACCATATTTTCCCAAGTATTTGCAGAGAATGACAACGCAGGAGGTGCGTAGGCAGGGATTGTGTTTGTAATGTTTTGGACACTAATAACATTTTCTGCATCAGGTTCACCACCGTCCAATGTCTCATCGTCATCAATGTCCCTCTCAAAGTCCCCAAAGTCCCGAAAGTCCCCTCTCTCAATCATGTCTTCATAGTCATCTTTATCATCAAAATCTTCACCGTTAATGGCAAGATTCTCATCAACATAGTTGTCATCATCATCGTCATCATCATCATCATTGTTAACGACAGTAGTCTCATCAACATAGTCGTCGTCGTCATCATCATCGTCATCATCATTGTTAACGGCAGTAGTCTCATCAACATAGTCGTCGTCGTCATCATCATCATCATCATCATCATCTCCATCGGCATGAACATCATCATCCTTACATGTGTAGAATACTCATATTGAGCATCCGGAAGCGCAACTTGTAAGCTTGTGGTTGTTTGTTGGATATCCTCTTGCCATCCTGCACGCGGCTCCAACTGTATGTACAACTCAATGTTACTTACTTCAGCTATATTCTCCAACTTGTCAAACATGATCTTCACATGTTTGTCTTTTTCTATCAGCATATACTTGTAATTAATCCGGTGCTTCATGATTTCATTTGGCATACGATACGTAATTTGCATGTTGTACGCATCAGGATTCTCACCCAACTCTTCCATGACAAAAATCTTCAATTCATCAAGGGTTTTCAACCTCCGATCAACTTCGGCATAATATGTTTTCATACCCGGCCCTTCAAATGGCAATCCTTTGTTTGCATTGGGATTCTTAAGCGGACCACCATGGTATATGATTATAACAATATCAGGCATTGTGAACCTGTTGAAGTCAAGTCCTATGTTAGTTAAATCACATAGTCGTAAAGTGAGGGGAAAAAAGTAATGCAATCTTACCAATGAACATATTCAAGCCAGGTTATAGAGTGCCCATTAATATGTAAAGGCCAAGACGTAAACCTTCTAATCCTAGTGGATGGAGAGTCGGAATTATCTATTACTCCATTGTGTAGTGACCTATAATGCCTAAAAGGGTTTTGAAAGAACTAGGTGGGTAGAGGAGCATGATTACATACCCATTCACTACATTCATTCCCTACCCATTTCATACCCAAACCAATGATAAATAAAGTCAAAAAAACTTGAAAGATCATGATAAAAATAAAAGTCTAGAAATGATGAATAAAATTTTGATAATTACATACCCATTTCCATTCATTACATTCATTCACTACCCATTTCATACTCAAACCAATGATAAATAAAGTCAAAGAAATTTGTAAGATCATGATAAAAATAAAATGATGAATAAAATTTTGATAACATAAACTATACAAATAAATACTCAAAAAATTAACACTAACAAAACAAAGTTCTATAATTCACAATATTGATACATTAACTAAGTTATGTTAACTATCTACAAAATAAATGGTAAAACTCTTTAACCCACACCCATAAACAACATACCCAACTACAATGACAATCAAATTATGAAAACCCTTACCTTAGATATGAATTTGCTGAGAGGGAAGAGCAGTGAGAGTGGAGAATGTGGTTTTGTGAGAGTGAGTGGTGTGAGAGAGTTATGGGTGAGTGAGAGTTAGTGAGGGTGAGTGAGTGAGAGTTAGTGAGGCTGAGAGCTCTGTTTTTAGGTTTTCTGTGAGACTGAGGGTGAGTTTCTGTGAGAGAAAGTTAAATGCCATGGGCTGAGTTAAATAAACATGCCCAAAGGAAATCGAGTCTATAAGACTCGAGTTAGTAGCATAAAACTCGAGTCTCTAAGACTCGAGTTTTATGAGTATAAACCCCATCGCTTGAAATAAGATAACGTAAAAATCGAGTTTATAAAACTCGAGTTTAATAAACCTTAAAACGAGTTTTACAAACTCGAGATCCAGGTGGCAATGTTCTCTCCACCTCAGCAGGCCCAAAGCGAGCCTAACTCGAGTTTTTGAAACTCGATTAATTATACATATCTCGAGTTTCAAAAACTCGAGTTGCTATTTTTCTATATTGTTTCAAACCATGCTTAACTTACTATATACATGCCCTCCACACTGCTAATCTGCACATTCCCCCCGGAAATGGTTTGAAGTGAAAATTTTCACTTCAAACCATTTCCGGGGCTCACAGACGCGCATAGAGAGAGAGAGAGAGAGAGAGAGAGAGAGAGAGAGAGAGAGAGAGGGCGGCGTCGGTGAGATCGCACCCCAGCACCGGCGCTGCCTTTGCAATCGTGCCGCTTGGCGATCTTGCGATCGCAAGGTATGATCTAGATCGCCCCGCAAAGCGATCGCACTGCTTTGCGATCGCGATCTTGCCGCAAATCGTGGAAGGTGAAAAGGAAAAAAAAAAAACCGTGGAAGGTGGAAGTGTGGAACCCTGAAGGGTTTCGCGTGATGTAACGCGAGGAAAGCAGAGAGACTGAAATTGTGAAGGAAAACAGAGAGTTTGGAATTGTGCCCCCCACCTTCTTGCTCTACTATTTCACATTAATGGCTACCTTTCTGAGTTCCTTCCTTCCTGTCTTCCTTTCCACATGGTGTATAAATACTGACAGTGCCTGCTACAGTTGAGGTATCTCTAAATCTCAGTTCTTTTTTGCTCCATTCTTTTGCTTGATGATTTTTGTTTCCTTTATTACATTTTGTTATATGGATAGGTTTGCTGCTTAGTTTTGAATCTTATTATTGTTCTGAGAGTTTGGGACTTTGACGGAGTTATAATTGATTAATTGAGAAATAGAGAGAGATAGAAAAGCCCAAAAAAATTGATCGGATATGGACTCTTTAAAGATTATCTATATCTTTGTGCTATGCTCTGGCAAATTGATTGATAACTGCTATCATAGGTGGTGCGCTCTTTAAGTCTTATCTATACCAAATACGAAGTGTGCTTTGGCAAAACATTGTATACTTTCATTCTAACTGTTTTTTTTTTTTTTTTTGGATAGGTAATCAAAGAACTAATATTAATAAGAAAAAAATAGTACAAGATGTTCATGATGATGAATAGTAGGATACAAAGAAATAAAAACTAAGGGAAGGAAAATCTAAGGGAAAACATAAACTCTGAAAGAGATGAAGAATCAGAAAAATCCCAACAATGAGACCACTCAAAAAGGCTATGCTGGCATAAAACCTTTAACTCATCCAATGTCTTCTCCATGTTCTCAAAGGAACGACGATTCCGTTCCAACCAAACAATCCACATTAAACACCTTGGAATCAAATTCTAAATATTCGAGTTATGCTTCCCAAGCCACTGATGCCAACAAGATAACAACCCTATCATTGATCTTGGCATAACCCAGTGGATACCAAAAGCCTGAAGCATAAGAGACCATAAGGTATGTGAAACAGTACAATGAAGTAGAAGATGGTCAACCGACTCCCCATCACAACAACACATACAACACCGATTTGCCAAAGGGCGATGACCCCTAATCATGAGATTATCCAATGTGAGAATCCGACCGTGAACAGCTGTCCACAAGAAGAAAGCTACTCGCTGAGGAACCTTTGGTTTCCAGACACCCTTCCAAGGAAACAAAAAATTCGAGGAACCCCGAATTGCTTGGTAATAAGAGCGGGTGTCAAACTTACCATTGCCTTTGAGCCGCCAACAATGAATATCTCTCCTATCCCCCCGAGGAATATGAGGTTGGATAAGATGAAGAAGAGAAACAAAAGCAGCAAGCTCCCAATCTTCAAAAGCTCTAAAGAACCTTAAATTCTACACTCTAGTAGTACCTCCTTCCGGAAGCCTCAAAACCTCAGAAATGCAAGCATCCTTAGCAACTGAACACACATAGAGCTCAGGGTAGAGATCTTTTAAGGTATAATCCCCAATCCACCTATCATGCCAGAAGCGGATGCGGGTGCCTTCACCTACTTCAAAAGTTAGGTGCTTAGAAAAACTCTCCCACCCTTCATGAATGCTTCTCCAAAGGCCACAACCATAGGTCCTCCTGTACACTTTAATACACCACCCCCCTTGACCCTCACCATATTTTGTGGAGATAACTCTTCCCCAGAGATGGGTAACTTCTTGCCCAAATGGCCACAACCATTTCCCTAAAAGAGCTTGATTAAACGACGCCACACTCCTTATCCCCAGCCCCCCCAATTTAATAGGTAAACACACCTTATCCCAAGCCACCAAAGGATATTTAAAACTCCCCTCAGAAGACCCCCAAAGAAAATTCCTCTGAATCCTTTCCATTCTAGCGGCCACAGCTTTAGGAATAGTGAAGAGAGATAAAAAGTACGTAGGAAGACTTGATAGAGTACTTTTTAGTAAAGTGAGCCTACCAGCCTTAGATAAGTAGAGACGTTTCCACCTTGAGAGTCTCTTCTCCATCTTCTCCAAAATAGGATTCCAAATCAAAGCAATCTTAAAAGAAGTTCCCAAAGGCATCCCCAGGTATTTCATAGGCAAACTCCCCACTCTATACTGAAGAATACTAGCCAATGCAATTATATTATTCACCTCCCCAACAGGAACAATCTCACTTTTCCCAACATTGACCTTCAAACCCATAAAAGCTTGAAAACAAGACATCGCCAACCTTATGGATAGCAACTGATCCCTAGAGGTATCACAAAATAAGATAGTGTCGTCCACGAACAACAAATGGGAAATCTGAACACCAACAGAATTCACTGCTCCTACATGAAACCCCCGAATAAGATTATTCTCCTCTATCTTCTTCAAAATTCTACTTAAAACCTCCATAATCAAGAGAAACAATAGCGGGGACAAAGGGTCTCCTTGTCTCAACCCACGGGAGCTTTCAAAAAAACCTTCAGGGGAACCATTTACCAGGACAGAAAAACGGATAGAAGTAACACAAGCCTTAATCCACCCCCTCTATTTTGACCCAAACCCCATCCGGTCCAATAGATAAAACAAGGCCTCCCAGTTTACATGGTCATATGCTTTTTCAATATCAAGCTTGCAAATCACACCCGGTAACCGACTCTTCAACCTACTATCCAGACACTCATTTGCAATGAGCACTGAATCCAAAATCTGTCTACCACCAACAAACCAATTTTAAGTCTCAGAGATGAGTTTATCCAAAACCACCCTTAACTTGTTAGCCAATACCTTGGACAACAACTTGTACACACTGCCCACCAGACTGATAGGGTGGAAATCTTTAATGTTAACAGCATTACTCTTCTTAGGAATTAAGGTGAGAAACAAAGCATTGAAAGACTGTTCAAACACAGAGTGCCGATGAAAGTAATCAAAGAAATCCATGACATCCTTTTCCACCACACTCCAACAATTGTGAAAGAAAGCCATGGTGAACCCATTAGAACTAGGGGCTTTATCACCCTCCATCTCCCTTAAGACGTGTAATACTTCCTCCTTTGTGAACGCCTTCTCTAGGGTCAACCTCTCCTCCTCTTCAATGCAAGCAAATTCTAATCCATCCATAGAAGGGCGACCCAATTCAGATTCCTCATACAACCCCTGATAGAAGCGAACTAACTAAGAGCGCACATTTGACTCATCTTCATAAAGAACACCATCCACCTCAATCCTCTTAATATGATTAGCAATTCTATGAGAGTTTGCTAATCTATGAAAGAAGCGAGTATTCTTATCTCCCTCCTTCACATACAAAGCTCGAGATTTTTGTCTCCAGGAAATTTCCTCAAGAGAAGCCAACTGTTCTATGTCAGCTTTGAGTTGAATACGATGAATCTGATCCTCATTTGAGAGACCCCGCAGCTCCTCTCTCTCATCTAGACCCCTCAATTCAGTCAGCAAATATTTTTTTTTTCTGAGTGTCAAGTCACCAAACTCCTCCCTATTCCACTTTTTTAAATCTGCTTTCAAAGCCTTCAATTTTTAAGCCAAGATAAAACTTGGTAAACCCACAAAACTATACCCATTCCACCATTGCTGAACTCTATCAACAAAACCCTCAACTTTCAACCACATGTTTTCAAATTTAAAGGCACTACGACCACGTTGAACAGCGCCAGCTTCCAACAAAAGAGGGCAATGGTCAGAAATAACACGAGGGAGCACCCTTTGAGAAAACATTCTCGAAATGATCCACCCAGTCTAGGGAAACCAAAGCCCTGTCAATTCTAGACATAGAGGGAAGGCCAGAATCTCTGAACCAAGTGAAGGAAGCACCCTCTAAAGGTAAGTCCACTAAAGAATTCCTCTCAATAAAGTCCGAAAATGCAAACATAGCAGGGCTAAACGACTCACAGCCAAGCCTTTCACTAGGGAACCTAATGATATTGAAATCACCTACTAAACACCATGCCATAGGCCATCTGACACGCAACTGTGACAACTCCTCCCACAAGGTAACCCGCTGACCATCCTCATTGGGACCATACACACCTGTACAAGCCCAAACAAAGTCATCCACCACATCTCTCAATAAGACACTGATAGAAAACTGACTAGCAATTACATCCAATTTCTCAAAAACCCTCTTATCCCAAATCAGCAAGACCCCTCCAGATGTCTGCACAGCATCCAAAACAGCCCAATCAAAGAAAGGACTTCCCAACAACAGCATCCAATTTCTGTGTCTTATTTTTTTATGCTAAAGGTAGGTTTTAATGTATGAAATAAGCTATAGTTGGATTAGTACCCAATTAGTTGCGGTGAAACTGTACTTTTGGCTTAGGTGGTATTCCTGTATCTTCTTTGTTTGATTTTATATTTGTGTAGTTTTGTATAGTGCTTTATTTCCCTTTTTACACTCTGTTTACCTGGCTTTTTTTGTTTTTGTTTGCTGTGCCTCTTTTTCATTTCCGATAAATTTTTACATCTACCGATCCAAAAAAGAAAAAGAAAAAAAAGAAACCAATGAGGGAGCTAAATCAGCTAAGTCCAATTCCTGACTTAGGTGTGTTTACAAGGATAGGAGAGGAGTGGCAAGATGAGGAGAGTTGTGGATTAATTGCTCAGGGTAGAAGCTGAGAATTGCAGACTAAAAGCATTACTGCTTAAAGTGAAATCATAGCACCCTGAAAGCTTGGATTATATTTATGGTCATTGAAAGTATAAGACATTGTCTTTTTGCCATTCATATAAAATCATAGCTTTTTTGTTCTTTTGTTAATTACTTTATTTATTGATTCGCTGTTAAGGTGGCTGTAAAACACACTATTAGATCTTAGATAATTGATGAACCTACTTTACTGTTAGACCCAGCTGATATGGATTTTATATTTTTATTGAATTAGTTCTCCAAATGTGTGCTACGTGTTTATTAGGTAGAATTTGGTTATATAGATGATTCACGAAAATCCTTAATTGTAATTTGAGATGTGACTAACATTTTTCTTGGACTATGATAAATGGTATTGAAAAATTATTTTGTAGATGATGCAAAGACACATTTTTTTATTCATTTAAGGATCCATATGAGAATTTGTTTGGGAGTTTTTCAGACATTACCATCATCTTCATTCTTCATTGTCAATTTTTTTTTTAATTATAAATAATACAATTGTTATACTAAGTGAGGGAGGGAGATTCAAACCTTTGTTTTTTGCTTTTATGAGATTAGATATTCTCTCTAAGTTACAAAGGTCTTAGCATTTTTCACTGCTAGTTAACATCTTTGAAAGACAGAAAATGAAAAGCCCAATACGTTTCTGAACCTGTCATGTAATATTAGAACATAAAAGAGTATAATTCAAACCGAGCAGGAAGGCCAAGTGAGTGTACTGTGTAGTGTGCACTACTATGGAATAGTTCAAAATTAGACAACTTCACTGCTTTGCATGCAGCAGCTATAATTAATATTTATGCACTTTTTGGTATAATCAAAGCTACCTTGAGATTTCATTTGGGAGGAGAAATTAATTTTTTTTTTTGTTGCTAAGTGTGCTTCTTTCAGTTTTTCTTTTGAGTTCTTACATGTCCAATTAAGCATTTTGTTAACTTTGGTATGAATATTTCATGTTTACTCAAAGTGAGAGAATCTTTTATTTGAAATGGTTGAGATTTAAGGAGCTGTTGTTGCCGTTGATATCAGTGACAATCTCTACTAATTTTTGCTGCATCAATATTGGTAATCTAAAACTTGACCAGTTTGTGTTTTTAAATTAATCTTACTTCCTATAGAAAAGATGGTTTTTAATCTGTTCTAAATATTTATTTTATTTTGTTGAAGTGTTTGAGTTTAATTTAAACATTTTTCCTCTATCTTTTTATGTCTAACTGCAAAGGTGCAATGAGAGTTAAAGATGTGTGCATCGTTTTCAGAATTTCTTGTGATGAGCGAAACATAGAAGAGTGAGTTTATCTTCATTCCCATGAAGTTCTCTTTTCTCCTCCATTTGATGTTAATAGTTTTAGAACTAATCCCATTTAAATTTGATGATTTGTCTACACAAATCTGATGGACTATTTTGTGCATTTTTCCAGATCTTGACTCAATATTGTTCAAAATTCTAAATTCCTTGATGTGTGCTCTAGCAAATTTTAATTTGAAAGTCAAATTACTTAGAAATTTTCATAGGATTTACTAAGATTTCAAGTTTATTATCTATGTCCCTTCCCATTTCGCCCTTTTTGTTTTTTGTTTTTTTTTTTTGGGTGAATGATCTTAATCTATCTAGCAGATTGCATAGCACTGTTGTTGACTACAAGCATTTTTTACATGGGCTACTAAATACTAATGGACTCAAATTATCACAATTGGATATTATCTTAAAAACACTCTCTTTCTTTTTGTATTATTGTGTGCAAGTTTGTTTGTTTGTTTTTTTTAAAAAAAAAATAATTTTGGTTTGGTTATTAAGAAAGTGTAGGGATATAATACATATGATAAGTTTTGGATTTTTATTTAGCATGTTTGGGATTCAAGCATCTTTATATAGTTGTTTGGGCTAAAGTTTAACAGGGATGATGAAGGCTCAGTGTGCTAGGATGATGCCTTTGAGAAGAGGTGATGGATTCCTAAAAAAAGATGAGAAGCTGACAGTTTACAACTTTACATTTAGCAACATGGCATTTGGAATTGGAGTTAGAATCCAAAACCTTATGGTAGGAAACATGTAAATGTTCAATTTCAATGAATAAAAACTCAAGTCATAAAATTTTCATGGTTGTTTGCAGTTGTTTCTTTGAATGATTATTTGATTTAAAGTTTTCTTTCAATCTTTTCTTTTAGGTTTGGTAAGGTCTGGGAAGAGTCGTTTACTTATCCAAAAAAGGTTTGGGAAGAGTTGTAGACTCTTTTGGATGAATTATGTGGAAACTTTTGCAAATAAGAGGAAACTATACTCAAGCTTTATAAAGTTTTATTCATTTGAAAACTATTTTATCAAATTTAGTTTGTTAAATTCTAATTAAGATGAATGGATAATTCAAAACAGTGAGTACACTTATCTTTTATTTGTTCCTTTTAAATGTTGTTACACACAGTATATTTATATATTGATTGTTGCATCATTATTATGTGATAAAAGTCTTTCAAGGTATCATTTGGCTGCCACATCTATAAAACCCTAAAACTTAATATCACATGCAAAACACATATAAACTTCAACATCAATGATGTACCAGCGGTGATTAAAGCTTGCAAGGTGTTCCATAATTATTATGAAGTTAGCAAAAAAGTTGGTAAAATTGTTGATGTCTTTTTAGGTTTTGTGCAAATGTGATTTTTACTTGATATTGCTTGCTGAAAACGAATGGGAGGATTGCCTTTGCTATTGCAGTGGTTCATCTTGAATTGGCTTGAGTTTTCACTTTGTATTTTATTTTTCAAATATTATTAAAACTATGATAGTTCATGTAAAATTAAAAAGCTTTAATGTATAAACTATACTTTCATAAGATTTTTCCGTGCATCACACGGATTAGCGACTATTAATATCTAAAAGTTGAAGCATAACATTTATTATTAATACACTCTTGTAAGCAACATCAGGGTAGCATTTTGATCCACTTTGGTCCATTGCGATTCATCTGTCTACTTCGGTCCATTTGGCCCACTTCAGTCCACTTTGGTCTAATTCGATCACTTCGGTCTAATTTAGTCTACTTTAACCACTTTGGTCTAATTTAGTTCATTCAATCCACATTAGTGATGCTTTGGACGAGAGGTTTGGTATGTTATTAAAGTCTTGTATTTTTCTTTTCCTCCATTTGTAAGTAGTACTAGAGACAAATTTCAACTACACATTACATTATTTACAATATATTTTGTTTTATATAATAATTGAACGTAAAATGCATTATATTTCATTTAAAAAAGAAAAACTTTTAAAATTTAAAATACTTTCAAATAACAAAATATATATTTAATTTAGAAAATTTAATATATTATATCAACTGTACTCTATTAGAAAATAATCATATAATTTTGAGAAGAGTTCATGACTAAAACTTATAAGTCTCATTTTTTTTTTTCATGTATAGCACAAGTCTGCCACTAATAAGTACTAATAACTAGATGGATAGGTGAGCAAAACCAGACCATTAATATAAGGTTGATGTTAATGGGTGTCCTTAATTAGGGCAATTGTTAACATACTATTTTAGGAAAAATTGACTCTACTTTTATGAAAAATATAAAAAATCATAAAAAAATTAATTATTTTTTTCTTTTTTCATAAAATTTTTAAAAAATATTTTTTAAACCAATACTTTTAGGCTCCGTTAGGTTTGATAGATTTTAGGAAGGATGGAAAAAAAAAAAAAAAAAAAAAAAAGGGAGAGAAAACGAATTTTGGGGATGTTTGATTAGAGGGAGGAGAGAAAGAAAAAAAAATTAGTGGTGTGCAAATATTTTTTCTATGAACCCACCAAAATGCTATCTCCCCAATTTAAAGAGAAAGTATAAAGAAGAAGAGTAGTTACAATGAAATTACTAAACGACCCCTCTACGATGTTTTGGTTGTTTCTTACTTCTTCTTCTTCTTTTTTTTTCTTTTTTTTGTTTTCAGCGTGTGATAGTGATACACATACAGCTTCCTTTTCTTGTTTTTAGCTTCTTTCGGTTTGGTTTTTTTATTTTTATTTTTTTTCCTTTTTTTGGTTTTACTAGAATGTGTCTTTCTTTCTTTCTTTTTTTCTTCATTTTTTTTCCTCTTTTTGGGAACCGGGCACGTCTCTTATTTTGTAACAAACTTAGGTGATTTTTTTTTATAATAATAGGGCATCAATTTTTGATAATAGTACATGAGTAAATAAATACGAATTCTTTTTTTTATCATTCCATCTTTTCCATCCTCTTATTCTTTCATTCTCTTACTTTCTTTATACACGTAAGTCGCAACCAAACAAACCTTAGTACATAGTTAACTTTTGCCACAAAGTCAATATATCTCTTTGCTTCGGACGAAACTTCATCCACTAAATTATGCGATATAAAATGTGAACATTTAGCTTTGTAAATTTCAGGTGAGATGAACTCTTTTGTAAATTAATTTTCTACTATATAAGTGAACATTTAGCTTTGTAATTTTCAGGTTTCACTGATAGTTTATTTTACTTGTACTGTGTTGCAACTTTTCATTTATTAGAATAAAATCCAATTCGTCCTAAAATTTTAATAACAACAAAAGTTTGTATTTTGCATTGTTGGGTATATCGAAGTCTTATTATAGTTTCTTGTTTCCAAAAAAAAAGTCTTACTGTTCAAAGAAAAAAAAGTCTTGGTTTCTCAATTAGGCTTCCAAATACTATATTGGATATAAAATCTTTGAAATAAAAAGTTATGGCAGCAGCATTTGTGGGTGGGGCTGCTCTTGGGGCAGCATTTGGAGAGGGCTTTGCAATGTTACATGTCACAGTTAAATATGTGGTAAGCAAAGCCCGTATGTTCAAACCGATTCTTAAACACCTCGAATCCACCTTAGATCGTTTGGAGCCAACGGTCAACGAATTAACACAATCAAGCGAACAGCTTGATCTCCCAGAAGTGGAAACAAAGAGCTTGATTGAACATATGGAAGAGGGAGAGAAGCTGGTTCTCAAGTGCTTGAAAATTCGGTGGTGGAACTATTGTTTCAAACTATATTACTCCCCTAAACTTGAAAGAGTTGGCGGAAGAAATCGTTAGGTTCTGTCAGGTTGATATGCGAGTGCATAACACAAAGGCATGGGTTGAGGACTTTGGTAAATGTGAATATTAATCTGCAAAAAGTGGATTCGGTTGTGGATATAGACAAAGGGTGCTGTGCACGGTTCGTGATCCCCCGGATTTTACAGTCAGGTTGGATATGCCAATGAAGGAGTTGAAGACGCTGCTGTTGAAGGAGAAGGTGCAGCTGCTTCTACTGACTGCTCCACATTGGTGCAAATGCTTTGTCAGGATGACCAAATTAGAGGTACTTCCATCTCTTTTGTGTGTCCGTGTGTAATTTTTTACTTTCTAATTTTTTAGTGTTTTAGGAAATATAGTTTGCATATTCTTGAAGTTATTTATAGTGCTAGTATGTGGATCCTTAATGGTAAAGTATACCGTTAGGTAGTAGCAAAAACAAAATACATTGAACTTCCTTGTTGAATGCTAAAATGAAATAATGCAGTAAAAGAAACAAGATGATTAAAAAAAAAAAATTAATAGGCAATTCTCATATTTTCATAATTGGTAGTGTTTCTCATAATTTTTTTTTTCTCACATCTCACCGTTTGCTGCGATTGGGATTGGGTATTCTGTTCATATGACTTGGCCATTGTGTGTGTAATATTATGTGATATGAAATGTACCTGTGTGGCAGTTTTTCTAACTACATTGTGTTTGGACAGGAATGTTTGAGGACAATATTCTCTTTGTGAACGTTTCCAAAACTCCCAATGTGAAGGTCATTGTGCAGAACCTATTAAATTATAAGGATGTGCAGCTTAATTTCCAAATTCAAAGTGATGAAGATGCAATTGACCAGCAGTCACAACTGCTGAATCATCTTAGCCCTAATCCTATATTGTTGATACTAGATGATGTCTGGCTCGGATCAGAATCCCTTCCTGAAAAGTTTAAGTTTGATCTTCCCAATTACAAGGTTTTGGTTACTTCAAGAACTGCATTTCCAAGTTTGGAATTTACACGACTTAAAACCACTAGATGATGTTGATGCAATGACTCTTTTTCACCGCTCAGCATCCCTACATGATGAGAACTCTTACATTCCAGTAGAAGAAGATGCCAAAAAGGTACTTTGTCAATCTGTGAGAGATATATATAGCTTATCAATATATATATATATATATATATATATACACACACCTGCCAAAATTATGTTTTCACTTTTCATACATACACATACATTTAAGCTTTGCTTGGAACAAAAATTACACCTGTAACCTCCAAACAATAACTGAGTTTATTTGTTTCCTTGAATTGCAGATAGTAAGAGGCTATGGGGGATTCCCACTAGTCATTAAAGTGATTGGTGGCTCACTGCGTAGGCAGCATGAAGTAGTATGGCACAGTAGACTAATGAAACGGTCTGATGGTCGATTTTATTTCAGTTCTGATACGGAGCTGCTTGCTCATCTTCAAAAAAGCCTAGAATTTTTCGACGACAAGGTCATCATCAAAGAGTGTTTCATGGACGTAGGTTCATTTCCCGAAGACCAAAGGATCCCTGCCACTGCCCTCATTGATATGTGGGCAGAATTGTATAAACTGGATGAAAATGGCATCCATGCCATTGCGAATTTACAAGAACTCGACATTCGAAATCTGGCTAGTCTTGTGATAGCAAGATATGCTGGCTTTTTATCTCTATACTACAGTTTTATTGTTGTGTGATTTCTTCACGTGATTACTGCTAGTTGTACTATGCCGTAACTCTATAACTGGCCTAAGGCCCAAAATATTTTTCTTATAGCTTAATTAACTTCTGATGGCATTTGATAATATGTTATTGTAGTTTATTTTTCATACCATTGATTTGAAAGGTGATTACTAACAGGAGCTAGAAAAAAGGAAACTTATGCCAATCTAGAAACAAGATATTCCAACTACCGTGCCCAGGCAAAGAGGGGTGTTTCAAATTTTAACAGTTAACACCTGTTTGCTTCTTGTCTGGCATACACTTGAATATAATTATTGTAGATAAAAACTGATAGTAGTATCTATTTCCCTTTGTTGTGTCATTATATTCTTAATTTTATATATTTTTCATATGTGAGGCTGAAAATTTTGAATATTTTCTAAGCTTAAATTTTTCCCACTCACAGGAAAGATGCAAGTGAGGTCAAAAGCTATTATAATGAAGACTTTGTCACACAACATGATATTCTTAGAGAGCTTGCTATGCATCAGAGCAGCCAGGAGTCTATAGGACAAAGGTTAAGACTGATTATTAACATAAGTGGAAACAATCTACCAAAGTGGTGGACAAAACAAAAATAGCAACTCATCAATGCTGGCCTATTATCTATCTCAACAGGTTGGCACATTTTCTCTCTATCAAAGACACACACAGATATACACAATATGTAATTTGCATAATATTGATGGCTTGTCACATTGTATAAAATTATTTTTGCAGAAGAATTATTCTCGTCCAGTTTTGCAACATTCAAGGATCCAAAGTTGAGGTTTTAGTTTTGAATCTTCATACAAAGAATTATACATTACCTGAGTTTGTGGAGAAAATGGATAAACTCTAAGGCTTTGATAATCAATAATTATGGTTTCTTTCATTCCAAAATAAGCAATTTTCAATTGCTTGGGTCTCTACCCAATTTAATTGCAAGACCCTTGTACCATTGAAGAGTTTGAAGAAAATATCATTGTTTATGTGTAATATTGGTAAGGCTTTTGAGAATTATACAATTCAAGTTTCAGATGCATTTCCAAATTTGACGGAGATAAACATTGACTATTGCAATAATCTGGAGGAATTGCCTACTGGGCTGTGTGATATCGTCCACCTGAAAAAAATCAACATCACCTACTGTCATAAGCTGTTTGCACTGCCAGAAGAAATTGGAAAGCTAGTGAATTTAGAAGAGCTAAGGCTTAAGTCATGTACTGATTTGTCAGAGCTACCAAATTCAATTAGAAGCCTCCATAAGTTAAGCATTCTAGACAAATCTGATTGCCTAAGCATTATGAAGTTGCCAAAACACATTGGTGAGTTGTGTCATTTAAATGAGCTCAACATGAAAGGTTGCTTGAGATTGCATACTCAGTTTCCAGAACCAATAATGGATCTTGAGCAGTTAAAGCTTGTGGTATGTGACGAAGAGAGGACCAGGTTGTGGGAGTCTATCAAGGAATTCCTCACCGAGCTCAAGGTAGAGGTGCTGAAAAAGATATCAACTTGAATTGGCTTCTCAAATGATTTCTGAGAACTGTTCTCCTTCAAAATTGTTGTGGGTTCAATATGTTATGTCAAATAGAAATATGCTAAATCAACCAATGCCAACAGTAGCTACTAAGAAAATAATAGGGGGGAGCTTACAAAATAAAGGATTTTTCCAATAGTCATTCATTTGATGGGTGGATAGGAATATAATCCAATGCTGTATTGATGAGCTACATATAAATTTAGATTAAAAAAAATCTTTTTAGATGCAAACCGGACAGTACACAGCTTGGTTTTGGAAGATATGGCACTAAAAGTAGTGTGTACTATTCCATCTATATTTAACTTCTGCACCGTCTTAACCTTTGCCTCGGAGCTTTGGAGTTTGGAAACTACACGAGCAGGATTTTTGAGCCTCAAACCATTTAGTCTATTCTTTGCTCTTTACCATCTAAAGATTTTGATTCATTCTGATTTGCCTGTTTATTTAAATATTATTTCTTTATTCTTATTTTATTCTTTCTTTTACCCCCTCAAGTCTCTCTAGCTCAATTTCTCAACCAAAAAAAAAAGTCTCTCTCTCTAACTTTCATTTAAATAATGTTTTTTTGTTTGTTTTTACAATAGTTTATTGTAGTTAGGTGTTAACAAATTATGAGTTTAGTATCTTTGATGTAGTGGGTTTTTTTTGTGTTTTTAGTTCTAAAATATTTTAGCACATTTTAATGTGATTCCTCTTTCAATTTTATCCTATTCAAAATTTGTTTTTGTTGTTTTTTTTTTCATCCTATCTAAAGTTGCCAAGTAACCACCCATCAACAAGTCTTTTTTTTTTCCCTTTTTTAATATTTCATTTTAACTAATTTAGTTAATGGCAATATTTTTTTATGTATACAGGATTTTATAATATTTCATTTTAAATAATATGGTTAATGGCATTATTTTTTTTATGTATAAAGGAATTGATAGATAAATAAAAAATAAAAAAAGACATATTAACATAATAAGCGATGTGTCACTTTTATAATGTGTTATATACTATGTTGTACTAATAGGAGATATGTATATGAGTAAATTTATGACACTGGCTATGTGCATCTATGACAGTGGCTACTGGCTACATCAACTCCATTAATCCTCTCATCTTCTTGGGGTTGGGGGTCAAGTTTCAAGAGGGCTTTGTTCGAAATACTCAGCTAATAAAATGACATTAGTAGCTCTGTAGAATGAGTAATTGTATATTTCATCATTTGTAAAGTAGGTTTCCTGAAATACCTTTGTGAAAAATCACATCTTAATATTAAAACAAATATGGCTTATTTTGCTTGATTTCGATCACACACTTCTCCCAAAGTAAGTTTTCTGGTAGATGTGAAAAAAGAAATCCTTGAATGAGGAGTTGTTAATCAAAGGATAAAGCTTATAGTGTTAATATACTAATATGTCATAGACTCATGATTATAGGTTTTGTCCGTTTTGTGTTCCATGATCTGAATTAGACCAAAATGGATCTAAGTAGACTAAATTGGACTGAAGTGGAATGAATAGACTGAAGTGGACCGAAGTAGAGATTTGGACTGAAATAGACCGACATGGACCAAAATGGACAGAAATGTGAATTAGACCGAAGTGTACCGAATGGACCGAAGTGGACAAAATTGGACTCAAATAGACCGAATTGGACCAAATGGACTGCATTCTGGACAGATAAAATCTCTCTACTTTAGAAGCAAGCACCAACTTTTTAAATGCTGAAGTGGTTTTCTAATTGTACACATTTGTGGTCTCTACTTAGTGCCATTGTGCATATGATGGTTTCCTCACTTCACATGCAAGAACTCCAGCATCTTATCATGAATTTTAATTAGTTCTTTGGAGGCCACCTAGGAATTGGCTAGAGGCTTATTATTATTATTATTATTATTATTAATTTTTAAGTGGAAACTTAGGTGTATAGAGCTTGTTTGAGATTACTTAGAGGCTCATAGGGGTTGTTTTGGCCCATTTGTATCCTAGCCAGTGCAATGATGGGCTTAGCAACCCATTGGACCAAAATAGTTTTCATATGTAACTTATTAAGTTAACACCTAGCTCACTTTCAAAATAAAAAAATAAAATAAAATTTTCAAAAACAAAAAATTATTAGTGTTTTTAAGGAAAGTCTTTAAGGAATGCATTCATTTGATAAACCTTATGCAGGCCTTATCAAAAAAGAAATCAAGTTTACGTGTCTTCTACGCACGGTTAAGAAAGAACAAATTTGTGAGTATTTTCAAAATTTGATCATAATTATGAATCCTAACTCATTTTAGTAGGTGATCTTAGCAATATCCCTATGGAATATCAAGAAAGCCTTATCTAGAAAGGAATCAATATTACTTTCCTTTTGCTGATGCTCGAGTAAAAACATTTGTGAGCATTTGCAAAATGTAATAGTAATAACTATGTGTACTAACTAATTTTAGCAAGTAATCTTAGAGATATCTTTGTAAAATGTCACGAATTAATGCAAATACAAATGTTTTTAGTTGTTGCATAGTAAGTTGGGCTTGCTTACCCAAAAAAAAAAAAAGTTGCAAAATATGGGTAGAATGATAATACATAGAATTGAGCATATCCGATACTAATTAATGATGATGATGAAGATATTTCTTAATATTTACAAATAAATACCGTGTAGAAAGCATTTATATATTTATTATGCCTATATAAATTATAAACCCAAGACCAAGGATTCCAAGTTAGTTTTCAATATAAGAATAACAATTTTGTGAGTTCATAAGAAATAGTGATGGAGTACCCTTCTTTTTTGAAAATGTCCATATTTTTTATGAGCTATCCAATTATAAGAGAGATTTTTGGACGCAAGTATCTTTGTGTTAACAATGCTAATGATCCAAAGAAAAGATCATTGTTTATGATAGAGTATCATGAGTGCATCCTATAATATGTTTCTCATGCCATCAACGGGTAAGTGATTATATTTTAGACTTTATATTCCAAATTCTTTGTTATTTTATGAATATTACTGATTGATATATTTATTCTTAGTCATACACATTTGTTTCATTCTCAATCGATATTTGACGAATTGTCTCTGACTATAATTGGTTATTTTTGAAGGCTGGAGGAACCTATATGCATTTCATGTTCGGACAACTTGAAGAAGGAAACCAGTTCATGAAAAGTTTCAACAATTAATTATCATTCATTGTACCACCCCCCCCCCCCCCCCCCCAAAAAACGCACACACATTTACCAACGGAGTGAAAAAAAAAAAATCTCAATTGGAATATTGAAGCTTCTTGTCCAATAGTACGACTACTTCTCTATGTTTTTTATTTTGGTCCTTTTAGGAAGAGGGGACAAATAATCAATTTAAGCAATCTTGCAATTTGCATGCACCTGGCAATATATTGAATGAGAAATTTAGAAGGAAATGCTCATGTGGATATTCATTGAATTACATTAGTTTAGGTATTGAACCAATCTCACGCCACTATAGTGAAAAATTTTAATCCCTTATGCATTTTGGTTTAGTATGAATTTGACATCCAATTGAAGTTGGTCTAAAATATAAATTCATTAACTTATTTCAAGCCAAACATATACTTTCTGGGTAGTGACTAGTGAGTAAGTAGTGAGGGTCACTCTAACAATTGCATCTATGGTTTTGTCACCAATGTTGTTGGCTTGTTGCAAGGTACAGCCATTAATAAGTCCTATAACTAGTAACTACTGTGGCATAAGTTTTAAAAGTTGCTAACTACGGTCCAATGGATGTGCAATAATCGTGTATGATTTTCATCTTTCACCGTCGACAACGTGCATGTTTTAATCAAATTGCTCATCATAGCAAGCCACGCTTTGGCATTAAAATATTACTGTCTATCTACGCTCTCATGTCAATTCATAATCAAATTTAGCATGAGGTAAGCTGATTTTTTCTGCATGGAGAATTGCTGAATTGGCAAACTCTTTGCTTTCTATAAGTAGCTTATTTCTTGGTTCCAATGGGGGCATAGACTATATGTGCATCAATGACAGTGGCTACATTTATTCCATTAATCCTCTTATCTACTTGGGGTTGTCTATGACATTAGTAGCTCTGTAGAATTAGTAATTGTATATGGCATCAAAGTAGAGTAGGTTTCCTTTCTCAAAAAAAAAAAGTAGAGTAGGTTTCCTGAATTACCTTCGTGAAAAATCAAATCCTAGCTAATATTAAAACAAATATGGCTTATTTTGCTTTATTTCTCACTCTTCTCCCAATGTGTTACATCACAAAACAAAGCAAAGTATTTTTTGTGTTAAAATTTCTTTCTCAAATCTATGCAAAATCAATTATTCATAAGTTAAATTCCACTACGACATTTTGCTTACAAATTTTCCAGTATTTCAAGTTCGACTTGAATGGTTATTTCTGGGGAATTTGTTGTAACTGGTGTGGAGGAATTTTTGGCTGCCAAGGCCATAGAAGACTCTGCTACTAGTGACAATAAATGGTGTCATTATGTTTGAGAAAAGATTCAAGTTTAAGATAGTATTTTTGCAAACTATCATCACCTTCCTAAAAGAGAGAGATGGAGAGCAAGAGTGAGGGAGAGAAAATGTATGAGTAAATTTTAGGGATTTGAGATATTTGATTTGTTTTGATTTGTGGGTCATTTTCTAGACCAGATTTGCATTTTATCCGGTTGATTTATTTGTCTAGATAAGGATGATATTTTTTAGATAATTGAGACCTGTTTGGTTGGTTAGTTTGAGTAATGTTGTTTGAGTGTTTTTTATATACGTGTGAGTGAAAAAGTGTGTTGAAATGTGTGTAGGATTGTTTAAAATATGTAGAAATGTGTTAGAAGTTAGCTACCAAATACCCCTTTGATTTTGTTTAGACCAAAGAATTTTTTGGGGTACCAATGTTTATAAGGATGTTCCAGATTTTTTGTTCTTTGGTCACAAGAATATATCACTTTTTTTGAGTTTCGCCTGAAACTAAATTTTTGATTTTTTATTTTCTACTACCCCTTCTTATTCAAATTTTGGGCTCCCCTCCACTTGGGGGCCTTAGGCAATGGCCTAATTGGCCTAGTGGAAGGGTCAACCCTGAGTGAACTTTGTGAAAGTAATGTTACCTTAATCATATTTTGGCAATGGTATTATACAAACTACACATATCTTTTTTGTAGATGACAATTTACTCTTTTGGTGGGCAATGGTAGAAAAATGTTGGATAATTCAAGAAATCTTGAAAGAATACGAAAAAACATTTGAGATGATTAGAGGAAGGAGCTAAATAGAAAGTAACTTGAGGTCCAGGAAGTGAAATTAACAACATGAAAAATGACGGATATTCCCTCTATAATGAAAAGATAAAGAAAATAATTCTGGAGATCAAGGAAAGCATATGGAAAGTAAATTACAAGGGTAAAAAAAATAAAGTTATTCTCAATAGCTAGAAGAAATCTTCATCAAAGAAGTAGCACAAGCTCCAACCCTTGCCATGTGTTGCTTTAAGTTATTGGCAACCTTATATGATGAGATAAATTTAATAATAAATGAAATTTAAAGGGGCCAAAAGAAACAAGAGAAAGATACACATGATGAAATGGGAAAGGTTACATGAATCAAAGTATCAAAGAGGAATGGGGTATCAAAGCTTTTACTTTGTTAATTAGCCAGGAATAAAACTAGTACACAATACGCATTTTGTACAATGTATAGGTATACAAAATTACAAACCAAGTATTTTCCATCTTGTACATTCCTTGAGGCTACGGGTGTAAATGTGAAAATTTTGGGGTGCTAGAGGGATGTTAAATCCTTCATCTTTCAAGGTAATATCTCCAATTAAGAGCCTGTTTGGTAATGTTGTTCTAATAACATTATTTGATCATTGTGAAAATACGTATTGATGAAAAAGTGTTGTGAAAATGCGTATTGCATTGTTTAAACCATAAAAACTATTCTTCAAAAAATATTATCAAACAAGCCCTAAAAATCTTCCATAATATGCAAAAGTAAATCCTCAATAAAAGTGGAGAAGAAATGCTAAAATGAGTTGTCAATCAAAGTATAAAAGCTTATGATGCTAACAAAATACTCCATAGAATATTATATGATTTGTCTACACCTTCCATAAGATGGATGCTGAAGCCTTCATCTTTCACGGTAATATCTTAAATTAAAAACCTTCCATAAGATGCAAAAGTGCTCTGATAGTTTTATAGATATGAAGAAGAAATGCTAGAATAAGGAATCGTCAATCAAATATAAAGATTACAGATATGGGAAGAATTTCATGACACTTGTGTTGGGATTTGGGCTTCAAACCCTCTTACAAGAAGAATAGAAGATCAAATATTGGGGTAGTTTTGGGCCATTTTTATCTAGCTTAGCTAGTGCATTGATGGGCCAAGCAATCTATTGGACCAAAATAGTTTCGGCTTTCACCTATTGCATTTTTGTCATATGTCACTTGTATGGTTGGTTGGGTTTGCTTACCAAAAAAACAAAAAAGATTACAAAATACGGGGGAAATGATAATATTTAGAATTGGACTGAATGGACCTGGACCTAAAATGGACTAAATAGACCGATATGGACCAAAGGGACCGAAATGGATCAAAATAGACCGAAATGGATGGAAATGGACCAAGGTGAACCGAGATGGATCAAGTGGATCAACTTGGGCCAAAGGGGACTGAAATAGATCTAATTTGATCAAAGTGATTGAAACTGGACCAAACTGGATCAAAGTGGACTGAATTGGACCGAAGTGAACAAAGTTGGACTGAATTAGACCAAAATGGACTGCATTCGAGATAGGTAAACTCGTATTAGAAGCAAGCACCAACTTTCTTAGTGCCATTGCGCATATGATGTTTAATTTACTAGAGCTTTTTTTTTCTTAAGTGGGAAGCTCAGGTGTATATAGCTTGATTGAGATTACTTGGAGGCAGGTCTTATATCAACAAGTGTGTATATGTATATATATATACACACACATTACAATTTTTTCACAACGGTTGAGTTGACAAGTTATGATAGGTATACAACAAAAGCGATGTTAGTAGTGATTTTATGTGAAGGTGATGTTGCAGCAATCACAATCCACTACCTTAGATATTGTGAAAAAAATTATGTTTCTAACATTTTTGATTAATATGTGACTTTTGTGTGTATCTAAAATGTATTCCATATAGCTACATGATTTCCTTAAAATGTGGAGATAAAGAGGAAAACACATAGAATCACATTATATCATGAATTACTCTATATTTGCAAATAGCAATTTAGTCTTTTGTAGGGCAGCTATGAAAGAATGCATGAGAGAAGTCTAACTTGTTTTTCAATTAAAAACACAAGAAGTGATATAAAAGGAATAAATCAGAAGCAACCTACGGGTCCAAGAAGTGAAACAACATGAAAAATATTTAAGATTCCTTTCATAATAGGAAGATCAAAGAAGAAAATATTTATGGAGATCAAAGAAAGAGTTTGGAAAAAATTACTAAGGTAAAAAGACAAGTTATTATCTACAGTTAGTAAAGAGATTCTCGTTAAAGCAATAGCACATACTATACCAACTCCAAGCCATGGTATGTGTTGCTTCAAGTTGTAAGCAACCATATTTGATGAGCAATAAATTTTGTGGGGTCTAAAGAAAGATGACAGGAAATTCAGCCAAAAAAAAAAAAAAAAAGAAAAAAAGAAAAGAAAAGAAAGATGACAGAAAGGTACATCAGATACTGTGGAAAGGTTACACGAATCAAAAGCAACAAAGAGAGGTTTTGGAATGTTAAGGGCATTTGGTTAGACATTTCTAGTAAAGTTGTATAAGTGTTGTGAAAATACATGTGGATTAAAAAATACTGTAAAAATACGTGTTATGGTATTTAAACAAAAAAAAAAATGTTGTTTAAACAACAGTACCAACAGCCCTAATGCTTTTAATTTGTTACGCGAATCAAACAAAAATGAAGACTAATGCATAATATGTACTTTTTACCCTATAAGAGCATCCACACCAGCTTAGGTAAAGTCTTCTAATAATAAAAGAAAGTACAACTTTTACACATTATATGTAAAAAAAACACCCCCATCAGTGGGTGCATAAATGAGCAAAAATGTGAAAATCCATACACGAGCTACAGTACCCGTGTAAATATACACAGATATTGTAGCTCGTTTATACATTAGTTTATAAACTTCCGTTTGCTCTTTTTTTCTCTCTCTTCTCCGTGCTCAACAAACAGTTAACTGCTCATCTTCTTCTTTTTTCTCAGATGCACACAAACACACCCACACACAAACACATCCACACAGACAAATCAACACAACACAGAGATACACTTGCTAAAAAAAAAAACGATACACAAACACAGATCGGTGCTTGATCAGTGCTTAACTGGATTGGAGCTCGTGGATCAGAGCTCGGAACTCGTGGATCGGAGCTCGGATCGGAGCTCGTGAATCGTGGATCGAAGCTCGTGGATCGGAGCTTGGATCAGAGCTCGGAGCTTATGGATCGGAGCGGATCGGAGATAGGGAGAGTTGATCGAAAGGAAGAGTTTTTCAGGGGAGAGGGAGAGTTGATCGAGAGCTCAGGGGAGAGGGAGAATTTTTCTGGGGAGAGGGAGAGTATAGAGAGAGAGAGCAACAAACAGAAATGGGTAGAGAGAGAGAGACGCGGGTATATATATCCGGGTAGTTAGGGAAATAATAAAAAAATGTTAGGAAATTGATTATTTAATTAAAAGATGTGTAAAATAGATGAACTGATGTGTGTGTTTTGTAAAAGTAGATGTGTAAAATAGAAAAAGTAGGTTTGTAAAAATGAATGTGTAAAATGAAAGAACTGATGTGGTTGCTCTAAGTGGCTATGCCTCTTATACATGGAAAAGTAGCTTGACCCTAGTTGGGTAGTAGTAGTAACTTTATGAGTAGTGAACCATGTGAAAAAGATATTACTTCAATCATAATTTGACAATGGTATTACATAGATTACTCATTTCTTCTTTTGCATATGGCAATTTACTCTTTTGTTGGGTAGTCGAAGAATGTCATTAGCAACCAAGATTTATTTAATAACCAATGACTTTTGGTAGGGCCAAAAGATGAGAGAAAGAGCACAATGAAATGGTAAAGGTTTAGGGGTATCAAAGCTTTATTATTATTATTATTATTTTTTTTTTTAATTTATGAAAAGCATTTATTTTGTTAATTAGCAAGGAAAAGAAACTACTCCCTCTATCCCACTTTGTTTATCGTGTTCGAAAAATCAAACTTTTTAAGGAAATATCATTTATTGTCTTGTCTACCTTATAAAAATGTATAATTTACAAAACTGCCCTTAAATAAATTTATTAGTTTTTTTTTAAAAAAAAAGAATTATTTTTAATGAGACAACTAAAAAGGTGCCCTAATTAGATTAATTTTTTAAATATTTGTTAGTTTTCTTTTTAAATAGTTTTGAAAATAAAGTAGGAGTATAATAAGAATATTAGTAAATTAATTAATTTTAATTTTAGAAACAGAACAACATTTTGGGACATCCCAAAATAGAATAAAGGACAAACAAATTAGGACGGAGGAAGTAATACATAACATACATTTGTACTATACAGAGATCTAAAACCCTTGAGGCTAAACAAAGTGGCAAGCTTCTTATGCATAGAAAAGCACCCTCGATGCGAGCTGCAAAGGGAGTATAAAAATTAGAGAATTGGCAACAGGTGTAAATGTAAAAATTTGGGGTGCGAGATAGACTAGTGGGGCATATTGGATCTATCCTAGGGCCATTTTGTGTTTTCATCAAAAAACTAGTGGGCTTGAAACCCACTTACCAAACACTATCTTGTGTCAATTACCCTACATTGAAATTGATATGACAAGCTATGTAGCTAGGCTGACATGGCAATAGCTTGTGATATTGAATCCCACTTTTTTGTTTTTATGTCTGTATTTTGGTTTTTTTTTTTTATCAAACACATGTTTTTATGTTTGTATTTTGGTTTTGGATAAATTGTAAATTGCATCTCCAAAGTTTAAGATAACTAAATTTTACACCTCAAAGTTTCAAAAACTTGATTTTACACCTTGAAGTTTGGTTCCGTTAAGAATTCACCCCTTGCTTAATTTCTGCTGTTAAGTGACATATCATCATGCTAATGTGTTTTATTTTTGCCAAATCAGCCTTTAAAACTACGTCATTTTAGTGATGACCAAGCAAAGAGCTGGCATGCATCAAAACTACATCGTTTCAAGGCTAAACGTAAAACAAAAACCTCTCCCTAAACGACATAGTTTCATCCAAAATCCTAAAATCTAAAAACAAAATCTTACAACAAAAAACTCAGAGTTCCCATAAACTAAAACCTCATGAACCCAAACCCCTCATCTCGGCGGTGGCGGCGGCACTAGCGGCGAAGGCTCTAGGGGCGGTGAACCCAGATCCAAATCTCCCTAGCTCCTTCACATGCAAACCTAGGAAGACCAAACCCATCAGCTCTTGTGAACCTAGGCAACAACGGCGGCTCCAGACAGCCTCAACGGCCATAGCAACAGTAAAATCATCTGCTCTCTTTCTCTCTCTCTCACTTTTTCTTAGTGTTATTGCTGCTAGATTTGTACAATTTTAGGAATACTAAAGCTTTAAAGCTTTTATAGATTATGCAATTTTTTATTGATAATTTAATTGTTAGAAGTTGAGGATTATTATTAGGGTATATTTCATGATTTTGCTTCTTATGATGTATTGGTTTATCTGCTGGTTTAAGTTTAGGTCTTCCATAAGAGGAATTATACCTCATTTAAAAAAGAATTAAAAAAAAAGGAATTAAACTTCATTTATTCCACTTTCAATCATTGGTTCATTCATTTGTTAAAAAAACCCCTAGAGCCCCAACATTTTTCTCTTCTATCTCTTAATTTTTTTACAGTTTCAAAATGTAATATTTTTTATAACTCCAAAATTTAACTAGTTGGAAGAATAAAGCTAAAAAGTTGAATTATATATGATTATTTAAATGCATTTAAGACAGTGAAACACGTGTACAACTTTATAGCTTTACTCTTAAAAAAAAAAAAAAAACTTTAATCACCGCGCACCTTTGGTGCGGTGGTCATTCCACCAGTATAAATGCTTGTGGAGTGTGGGAGGCAAGGGCCAGAGTTCCAGTCTCCAGGAAGGAGCTTCACACACATATACACTTAGATTAGGTTATAGTAGAAATTCTATCTTGTATATATATAAAAAAAAAAAAAAAAATTACAGATATATTGTTATATTCTTTAACAATTCATTTATTTATTTAAGAAATTAAATTACATAATTAAATTTTATGTATTTAAATTAATCTCTTAATTTTTTTTTTTGACTAAAATCAATCTCTTAATTTGATTCTTGTTAACTATTAACTAATTTTGCTTCTTCATTTTATTGATTAAAAATTTGTAATTGTAGTTAAATTACTTAATTAAGATCATGGAAAAATTTAATTATAATATCGAGTCGAGATTGAAATTTTATTTTTCAAATTATTTTTACTTTTAATCTTATATTTTAATCTCTCTCATTGAACCAAAATCCTAGCTCCGCCACTCTCTCCATCCTTGTTTGACTTACAAATAAAAAGCTTTGATGTCCTGAGACCCATTCTTCGTTGTGGCTTTAATTTATGTGGCCTTTCCACTTCATTCGTTGTATATAGCCACTTTTTTTTTTAGAGGGGAAAGTATATAGCCAATTTGAGATTACTTTGAGGCAATTATTAATTTATTATCTATAATTGGAAGGGAGATTCTCATATCCCAACCCATGCTAGCTATGTGTTGCTTCAAGTTGGCTGCAACCTTATCTGATGAGATTAACTCCATGATCATAAAAAGCCACACTTTGGCAATAAAATATTACTGTTTAGCTAGCTATCTACGCTCTCATGTCAATTCATAATCAAATTTAGCATGAGGGAAGCTGATTCTTTTGCATGGAGAATTATCAAATTCTTTGCCAATGGGGGCATATACCATATGTACATCTATGACAGTGGCTAGATCAATTCCATTAATCCTCTTTCAAGAGGGCTTTGTTCGTAATGCTCAGTTAATAACATGACATTAGTAGCTCTGTAGAATCAGTAATTGTATATATTGCATCATTTTTAAAGTAGGTTTCCTGAAATACCTTTGTGAAAAATCAAATCCTAATATTAAAACAAATATGGCTTATTTTGCTTGATTTCGCACTCTTCTCGCAATGTGTTATATCACAGAACAAAACAAAGTTTTTTTTTTTTTTTGGTTAAAATTTCTCTCTTAAATCTCTGCAAAATCAATATTTCATCAGTTAAATTCCACTGAAATTTTACTTACAAATTTTCCAATATTTTCCGTTCGACTTGAATGTCTGGGGAATTTGTTGTAACTGGTGTGGGGGAATTTTTGACTGCCAAAGTCATAGAAGACTATGCTACTGGTAATGCGGCTTGATGCAAGTTGGGTGATTGAAAAAGGTAGTAGATGGAGAATAAGCAAAGGATGTAGTGTGAAACATATGAGGCAATGCATGGATGCTGAAGCCATCATCTTTTGAGGTAATATCTCCAATTATTAACCTTCCACAAGATGCAAAAGAAAGTGCTCAGATAGATGTGAAAAAGAAATCCTTCAATGAGGAGGAGTTGCTAATCAAAGGATAAAGCTTACATATTACAACGGTAACATACCTATATATTATAGACTTTTGATTATAGGATTTATCCGAGGGCCATTTTTTGTTCCATGAAATTACTAGTGGGCTTCAAACTCACTTACAAGAAGAATAGATCTTAATAGGGGTTGGTTTGGCCCATTTATATCTAGCCTAGCTAGTGCTCTAGTGCACTGATGGGTTAAGCAACCAATAGGACCAAAATAATTTTCACTCATGGGCTTTTACCTTAAACCGCGTTTGGTGTTCTATGATGTGCCCTTAACGTAATACATATTACGATGTTGTGATATTAAAATTTTTGGTTTTTTTTTTTTTTTAACATTATCATAATTTAAAATTACAAAATATATCGCATCATTTTAATCTCATCACCTTCCTAAACAATATAATGTTGTATTCTTGTATTGAGACTACATTAATATATAAGATTATAATAACGTATTATTACGGCGTAATGTAATATCACGGCAAACCAAATGCCACCTTAACATTTTTATGTATGTCACTTACCACTTCAACACCTAAGCTCACCTTCCAAAAATGATGATAAAATAAAACTTTCATGTGCAAAAAATTATTAGTGTTTTCAAGGAAAGTCCTCAAAAGGAATGCATGAGATAAACCTTATGCATGACCTTATTTGGAAAGAAATCAATTACGTATGCTCAAGAAAGAAAAAAAATATCAAATTTGTGAGAATTTCCAAATTTTAATCATAATTATGAGTCCCAACTAATATTAGTAGGTGATCTTGGCAATATCTCTATGGTACATTAGGAAAGCCTTACCTAGAAATAATTTAGGATTTCTTACCTTCTACGTATGCTCAACAAAGAACACATTTGTGAGCATTCGCAAAAATACAAATGTTTATTAGTTGTTGCATAGTTATATTTTTTAATTTTAAAATTTCTTAATTTGAAAAAAAAATATACCATGTAGAAAGCATTTATAACTTTATGCCTATATAAACCCAAGGGCTCCAAATCAGTTTTCAATAGAAGAAAAGCAATTTGTGAGTTCAAAAGAAATAGTGATGGAGTACCCTTCTTTTTTGAAAATGTTCATCTTTTTTATGAGCTATCCAATTTTAAGAGAGATTTTTGGATGCAAATATTTTTGTGTTAACGATGCCAATGGCCCAAAGAAAAGGTCATTGTTTATGATAGAATATCATGAGTGTCTCCTGTAACATTGTTTTCGTAACATCAATGGGTAAGTTGTTACTTTTTAAAATTTATATCTTCTTGAAGGCTGGGGAGCACATATGTATTGCATGTTCAGATAGTTTGGAGAAAGAAACCAATCCAAGAATCGTTTCCTAAATAAAGTATATATAATTGTATCCCCTCCCCAGCTGAGTGAGAGAAATTATTTATAAAAAAAAAAAAAAGTTGCCTTAACTTACAAAAATCATGGAAGCTTCTTGTCCAATAGAACTTGTCCGTGATTGTTTTAGTTATTTTTTGTTGTTGATGCTTTTATTTTAATACCTTTATTTACATAGACAATGTGCATGAAGACAGTGGCTAGATCAATTTCTCCTAATGTGTTATATCACAAAACAAAATAAAGTATTTTTCATGTTATATTGTCTCTCTAATCTCAGCAAAATCAATATTTAAAACATTCAATTCCACTTCCTGTATTTCATGTTTGACATGAAAGGTTATTTCGTCAAAAAAGTAGCATAAGCTATTCTAACCCATGCTATGTGTTGCTTCAAGTTGTTGGCAACCTTAAATGAGGAGATTAATTTCATTGTACCTCTTTCATCAACTGCAATGGCCTCGTGTTGCCAACCTATATATAGATAGGATACTTCCTACGCATGTTTCCACGGTGGTGCGGCTATTGTGCAGGGTGGTCGATACCATATTGGTACCGGTGGTACCGACCAGGTGTACTGGTACCGGTACACTTTTATTTTGTACCAGAAAAAATACCGGCTGTACTGGACCGAACACAAAATGTTTGTGTTGTGTGTGTGTGTGTGTGTTTTTTTTTTTTTTTTTTTTGGTAATTGTGGCATTTTTTTGTCTCTAAAATAATCAATAGTGAAAGTATTTTGTAGATAATTCATTATTTTCACCTAACCTTTGATCTCTCCAATCTTTTACTTAATTTGGATTTGGTGTTGAATTAGAGTTCCATTTCTTTTTTTTTAATTGTTTTACCTGCATCAATTCTAATCTCCAGTTGATCTTTAGGTTGCTGTATTAATCAGTACACAATAATTGAAATGGAAGGTATTTATGAGACTAAAAGTTGGAGAGTCTGTGTGTGTAAATAGAGATTTTGTATTGTGTGTGTGTGTGTATATATATATATATATATATAACAAGCAGGTAAACTCGAAACGGTTACGGTATTGACCGATATCCGAAATATATCGTACCAGTGACCAAACCGGTACAACCTGCGGTACAATATTAACTTCCTTGCTATTGTGGCGTTGTTGTATGGTGGCTTGGTGTTGTGAATGAATTTGTGATGGGGTTGAATCCGATCTGAATGTGGCCATTTCTCCAATGGGTTTTCAAGGTGAAGAACAATGGTGAACTTGGTTGCGGAGGTTGTGAGAGGTTTTGTGGGGCTGTGATTCACGGCCATGGCCAAAATCTAAATTTTGGCCTAGAACTCGATAGGAAGTCGGCTATATATTAATATTAAGCTCTTGTGATACGATGAACCCAATGTAGATTCTATATACTAGAAAATCCTAACTAACCATAATTTATTCTAAAATTAACTTGTTTTCTACAATTGATTTGGGCTACTTAGACAACAATATATTACACTGTTCTGTTAATTTGTTTGTTCTACAAGTAAATAAACCTACAATTGATTTGAGCTACTTTGACCATTATATATTACATTGTTCATGTCTATCTCAGTAGATAAATATATTTTTTATTTCTTATTATTATAAAAATTATAAAATATAAATTATCAGTGAATGCAACTTATGTGATTGAAAAATGGAGTAGATGGAGAATAGGCAACTGGTGTAATGTGAAAAATATGGAGAGACAAATGGATGCTAAAACCTTCATCTTTTAAAGTAATATCTCAAATTAAGAACCTTTCATAATATGCAAAAGTACTCTGATAGATGTGGAAAGACATGCTAGAATGATTTTTCAATCAAATTAATATAAAGCTTACGGTGGTAAGTGACTAAATATGTCATGGGTGTATAATTATAGGATTCCTTGTCGAAGGACCATTTTGTGTTCCAGGAAACTCCTAGTGGGCTTCAAACCTACTTAGAAGCAAAATAGAAGAGAGGATGACGGTAGTTTTGGCCCATTTTAATTCAGCCTAGCTAGTGCATTGATGGGCCAAGCAATCCATTGGTCCAAAATAGTTTCCACACTTGGGTTTTCACCTCAAGCATTTTTGCCATATGTCACTTACCATGTCAACACCCAGGCTCACCTTCCAAAACTAAAACTTTTCCATACAAAAACTATCATGTATTCAATAAAATGCCGGCTCAGCCTAAGGTCCCCATAATAAAAAATAAAAAATAAAAAAGAAGAAAGAAAAGAAGCCCCTCAATTATACAAAAATCTTAAAAATTGTAGGATGACAAATCATTTTTAAAAAAAATATAAGGGGGTTTCAGAGTCTTTCTCTAACCTCTAAAAACAAAAAGGCTTCCAAAATATTGGGCAAATAAAAATTGAACCCAATTGAAGCTCCCAAATTATTTTAACTTTGTTGATTAAGTAGATTAGTTATTATCAATTATTAAAGAGATATTATAAAAAATTAGATAACTAAATACCATGTAATTTTGCACCTCAAAAAAAAATCTTTTTAGAACCAAAAAATATTATAATATAGAAAGTTAAATAATAATAAAATATCTCACATAAAATTATCTCCTTATGTCCCAAATTATATTTAGCTAGCCCTAGGGAATGCATCCATGAAATAAACTCCGTGCAGGGCCTTAGCAAGTAATCTTAACAATGATCTTTCTAAAATATCAAGATGGCCTTATCTAGAAAGAAATCAAGATTACTTGTTTTCTATGTATGCTCCAGAATGAATACATTATTACATTTGCGAGAATTTACGAAATGCAATAGTAATAATAATGTGTCATAGCTAATTTTCGCAAGTGATCTAACCAATATCTTTGTAAAATATCAAGAATTAATACAAATACAGATGTCTATTAATTATTGCATACAAAAGATCGAAAGAGTGATTTATGTAGAATTGAGCATATCAGGCATTAATGATGATGAAGCATATATTTCATAATATTTAAAAATAACACTCTGTAGAAAGCATTTATATCTCAAGCCTATATAAATTCAAGGGCTCCAAGGCAATTTTTAATATTAGAAAAGCAATTTTGTGAGGTAGAAAGAACTAGTGATTGAGTACCCTTCTATTTTGAAAATGTTCATTTTTGTGATGAGCTATCCAAATATCAAAGAGATTTTTGGATGTAAATATTTTTGTATTCGCAGTGCTAATGGTCCTAAGAAAAGATCGTTGTTCATGATAGAATATCAAGAGTGCATTAGTGAGAATTTCCCAAATTTATTTTATAATTATGAGTCCTAGCTAATTTTAGCAAGTGATCTTAACAATATCTCTATAACGCATTAGGAAATTCTTATCTACAAAGAAATCAAGATTGCTTGTTTTCTACGTATGCTTGAGATGAATTGATTTGTGAGCATTTTGTAAAATGTAGGAATTCTTATCTACAAAGAAATCAAGATTGCTTGTTTTCTACGTATGCTTGAGTATGAATTGATTTGTGAGCATTTTGTAAAATGTAATAGTAATAATTATGTGTCCTAACTAATTTTAGCAAGTGATCTTAGCAATATCTTTGTCAAATATCAAGAATTAATGCAAATACAAATGTCTATTAGTTGTTGCATAGTTGGTTGGGCTTCCTTACCAAATAAAAAAGGATTACAAAATATGTGAAGAATAGGTGGAATTGAGCATATCCAATTATCAGAGAGATTCTTTCTCAAAAAAAAAAAAAAATTATCAAAGAGATTTTTGGACGCAAGTGTTTTTGTGTTAACGATGTTAATGGCCCAAAGTAAAGATCGTTGTTCATGATAGAATATCATGAGTGTCTCCTATAATATGGTTTTCGTAGCATCAATGGGTAAGTGACCATTATGTTTTAAAATTTATATTCCTACCTCTATTCTTGTACGAATATTTCTGATTGATTTATATATTTCTATTTATACATATTTGTTTCATTCTCGCTCTGTATTTGCCGAATAATATCTAATTGTAAGCGGTTATTCTTTGAAGGTCGGAGGAGTCCATATGCATTGCATGTTCATACAATTTGGACAAGGAGACCTGTGGAAGAAACGTTTCATCAGTAAATTAATATTTTACCAATTAAGTGAAAAAAGAGAAAAAAAAAAAAAAAAAGCCTCACATGGAACTGTGATGCTTGTTCAATAGCAATACTTCTCTGTGTCTCATTTTATTTTATTTTATTTTTCATCCTTTATTTATAAAGACCTTAATGGGGACAAATATTCAGATAAATAATTTAAGCATCCTTGCAATTGATTCTCAAAAAATAAAAATAAATAAAAGTATCCTGTCAATTTGCAAGCATCTCGCAGTTAAATGGAACATTTAAAAGGAATGCCCATGTGGACATTCAGTGAAATAAACTCTTTGCTTGCTACTGGTTCCAATGGGGCATATATGGCCCTATTCAACTACAACAGTGGTTAGATTAGTTCCATTAATCCTCACACAGTTACACCTTCTTGTGGATGGATGTCAGGACTCAAGAGAGGGCTTTGTTCAAAATGCTCAGCTAATAACATGACATTAGTAGCTCTGTAGAATCAGTAATTGTATATTGCATCATTTATAAACTAGGTTTCCTGAAATTAACTTTGTTAAAATAAAAAAAAAACGTTTCTCACTCTTCTCACAATGTGTTATATCACAAACAAAACAAAGTATTTTTCATGTTAAAATGTCTTTCTCTAATCTCTGCAAAATCAATATTTGATATGTTCAATTCCACTCTGAGATTTGCTTTAAAAAAATTTCTAGTATTTCATGTTTGACATGAATGTTTATTTGGTGCAACTGGTGTGAGAGAATTATAGAGGACTGCTACTGGCAGTGGTAGCAGTATTTGTCAGTATCATTCGATACGCGATACGCATCGTATCGTGTGTAAAAAGTTTTGTATCGTATCGGCGTATCGTAAGTGCTCATGAATCATATTATATAGTATGTGTCTCATATGAATCGTATCGTATCGTAAAATAGTATGTATCGTATGATACATAGACCAATGCTTTAAAATGAGATTTTTTTGTTAAAATTTGTACTTTTATTTGAATCTAACAAGTTGTTAGACTTGTTTTGAACACAAAATTATTAGATTACTTAATTTAACCTAATAAAATAACATATTCATAAGTTTTTTTTCCTCTTTTTCTTCGATAAAATTTGGACTACACAGTACACATTTACACTTTACTTTAATATTTACAAATTTATTTTTTATTCTATGAATAAGATATTGAAAATATAATTATTTTTTATTTTTGTCAATATTGTTATAAGTCAAAGAAACTAGAATGCCAAGAAGAAATTTTTTTAAAATTATTAAAATAAAAAGAATAAGAAGAGATAGTAAATGTTAATGACGATAAAAAAAAATTTAATGAAGAAATAAGTTTGCAAAATGATAAACATGTTGATAGCATTGACTTAGATGGGGTTGATTAGCCAATATGATGAAAATAATTATTATTTTTGGGTCATTTGTAATATATTATCACTTTTGAATTTAAGCAATTTGAATGTGTATGTTATAAACACATGCTAGTTTGATTTATTTAGTTAGCTTGTTAAATATTTTTACATAAGTGATGAATAAATTAGTCATTAGTTGAATATATTCAAAATTTATAATGAATATACCCTTTATATATGTATATCTATATTTTTTTTATAAATATTTTATTAAGTGTTTGTGTATCTTACAATACACGATATGAAAAAATAAAAAATCGATTCAAAATACGATTCACGTTTTGAACTATGTCTAGAGACACATATTTTTCGGACTAGCACCAATGACATGACAAGTTACGTGTGGGTACAGGAAAAATTAATAAAAATTAGCATTATTGCATGCTATGCGCATGCGTAGTCACTTTTCTTTTTTTGGTTTAATGTCAAAACTTTCCCTTCATCACAATTTTAGGTTAATGTGTTTGTTTAACAATATTTATGCATTTCTCAATTATTGATAGTTAGGATTGTGATGATACCTACTACACACCCACACAAACTAATGATTTTAATGCTATTTCAATTATAAAATTTTGTTCAATTTAAGGAAATATATAAATTGACATCAAGAGGACAAAATTGACAATTTTTTATTATTACAATTATTAACATAAGTAGAAATCCTCTCCTCCCCTCCCATCCAAACTTTCTTAGAGAGAGAGAGAGAGAGAGAGAGAGAGAGAGTCCAGCTGGACCAAAATGGATTGAACTTGATTGAAATGGACCGCAATGGGCTGAATGGACTAAATAGAACGAATTGAACCGAAATAGAATAAATAGACCAAATGAACTGAACTGGACCAAATGGACTACAATGGACCGAATGGTGACATTAGGGGTTTGTTTATTTACTTTTTAGGAATTACGTTAGTCTGGCTGTCTGGGAATGAATCGACCTTACGCCACTTTAATTTAGTGGAAATTTTTAACCTCTCGTGCATTTGGTTTAGTATGAATATGACATTTAATTGAAATTATGGAGATCAAGGAAATAATAACATGGAAAAAAAATTACATGGGTGAAAAAAAGAAAGAAGTTATTATCAATAGCTAGAAGAAATCCTCATAAAAGGAGTAGCACAAGCTAATTCCAAGCCGTGCTAGCTAGGTGTTGCTTTTAAGTTGTTGGCAACCTTAAATGATGAGATTAATATAATGATCAATGAAATTATTTGGAGGGGCTAGAAGAAAGGTAAGAGAAAGATGCACAAGATGAAATGGGAAAGGTTACATGAATCAAAACAACAAAGAGTAATGGTATTTCCGGGTATCAAAGCTTTTATTTTGCTAATTAGTCAAGTATAAACCTAATATAGAAATGTAAAGAGATACTGTAAAACAGTGTGTAATTTTAGTATTAAATATCATACCGTAGTATTGTATATAACTTTCATACAAAGTAGAGACCAGAGAACATCGTGGTATTGTATATAAATAATAACTTCATGCACAATGTAATAAATTTTGTATTTTAAAGATTTTATGTAAATAAAATCATAAAAATATTATAAAATAGTTTATAACTTTACCATTTTTTTATATATAATTCGTGCAAAAGTAGAGAACAGTGTAGTATTGTATATAACTTCATGCACAGTGCTTTCTATTTTGTATTATATGGGTTTTACGTAATGAGAATGTTATAGTTTATAACTTTATATCAAGGATGTTCTTATTGTAAAAACAAAAAAAAAGGATGTTCTTATTGTCATGCAGTGCATATCCCCTGTTCTTATCCGACCCGAATAATCATCATCTTGACCTCGCCAAAGTCGGGTTATTTCTCTGTCCCCGACACTCATCTACGCACGTGCTCCAGCAACTCAAAGACGGTGAAGTCACGTGCGCTCTGCTCTCCAATCTGGTCAATCCGGTTTACTTTTTCTCAAACCTGAAGAAAAAACGACGCGGATCAGTACCGCTCACGGCTGGAACGTGTTGTTCTACACACTCAGCTACTTGCAAGGAACCATGCTCTTCACGCTGATCGCTCTGATCAGAACGAAATGGTGGGTTTTGAAGCCTTATTTGCAGAGGCAGAAGCAGAAGCCGAAGCCAACCATGAAATGAGTCTGTTCGGGCAGTACTACATGGTGGTGATTTGTTAATTGTTACCTTTACTTTGTGCATGTTTCGGTGCATTCATTGGAGTCTGCTGTTCGTATCAGTACTTCTGGACGATTGTATTGCTGCAAAGTTAGGCACGCTCGTACTTCTGGACGATTGTAGTTGCTGCAAAGTTAGGCACGCTCGCGTTCTATGCGTTTACAGGGTTGAAGTTCCAGCCCAAGGCACACAATCCGAATTTCATGATTGATGATGATGAGGAAAAGGCCGCGGCAGCCAAGGCGCATAAGCTTGTGGTAGTGCAGTAAAAGAGATTTCTGGACGGTGCAATTTGATAAATAAGCAATAAGCTAACTTATAAATTATAATCAAAATCTAAACGCAAATGCACAATAGAAGTTAGCAGAAAATTAAATAAGTTATTTCTAAACAGAAACATAATTTGTTGTGCTTATGCCTATTAATTTTTGAGTATTAGTAGGATAATTTCTTACTCTTTTGTATATCTGTGAATTGGATAGTGCATGTATAAATTAAGTGAAGTGTTAATACTAGATAGTTTGTTTTGCAAACAATTTTTTTGGTGCAATGGTTGTCTTCTAAGTAGGTTGTGTCAACTATGAGTGATCGAAACCCATGTTTTTGAAATGGTTATAAGTTGATGCAAATTGATTGATTTGAAGTGTGATCTAGAGACTGGAAATTTCTTATTCTCGACAGCTTGAGAGAACATAATTTTAAACTTGTCCGTAAGGCATGGTGCTCATTGCGCATAAATGCATTTTATGAAAGAAAATATGTGACTGTGTTAATTAATGAATCTTTGAAACATCAAAAGTCATCCAGCTATACTGTTTGTAAGATCGCTTATATCTTGGATAGTTGCAACGGCTAGCTTGATCATGGGTTAATTACTTTATGTTTAGTTTGTTAATAAATTTTGAAGAATCTGGATCATGCTGGTAAAGATATGTGCGAAACATTGTGCGTTAGGATTATATAGTTCAAGTATGGTCAATGGGGTTGTCCATTTATGTGTTGGTTCCTATTTAACAGGCTGTTGGTAGTAAAAAGACTTGGAAAATCTGTGATTTGAACGTTTTGTAGATGATACACAACAAATGCCTTTTCTAAGTTGATTAGAACTAAATTAAACTAAGATCATCCTCATTCTCATATGAAAAATATATAGATTCTTTTTCTATCGCTTTTAACTAGCTTATGGTCCACCGACTTCATGTCTTTATTGAAAAAGTAACAATCAAGAATGATATGAGCTAGCTATTGTTTGACTAGTTAAAATTAATAAGTGGCATTTTTTGCTTTTCACCTGATTAATCTAATAAAAAAAAGAATTGTATTTCACCTGATAAACATTAATTCTAATTATTATATATGGACAAATGCTTTTTAATCATCATCACATTGTTTGAGATATTTTAATCAACTTGTGACCAGTTGTCATCAAATAGGTATCACTTATCTCTAATAAGCCTCTTAAACTAACATTTCATTCAGTCAAAAATAAAAATGAGACTAAACTAACATTTATCTCATACTTAGATGGTCTATATATAAAGATCGTTGTCTTATACTTTTTATTTTTCCATAATCTTATAATTAGAGGGGGGATTTGAACTTGGGATGTCTAAGTTAAACTACATAGCTTTTGGTGTGTATCTTACTCTTATAACTAGCTTAAATTACACTAACTTGAAATCTTGATTGGAGAATGAAAAAAATAAGTCTCCAATGAATTGAGCCATCACTTGATGATGAAATTTAATGGTGTTTTTGCTTTTCACCTAAGTTATCCTTATTTTTGCTAGTTGATATTATAGTGTTGAATAATATGAATTATCCTTATAAATATAAAATATATATATATATTTATATATATAAGTTCACGTGTCATTGATAATGTCAACTTTTGCAAACATGCAATTAATTCAAGAATTTCAACATGCGAATATAAATTAGTTCATATCATAATAACTAAAGAATATTACAAAAAGCTCATGCAAAATGCTCTAAAATAGTTTCAATTTTTTTATGGTTAAGGGCCTATTTGGTTGTGTGGTTTAAACAATAGTTTTTATTGTTTAAACAACACAATACATATTTGCACAACACTTTTCACCTACATGTATTTCTATTTTCACCCACACGTATTTCTAAAAAACTTAAACAACATTACTAAAATAACATTACCAAACGGGCCTAAACTTCACTTGCAAGATGTCAAAAGAGTTGCAAAAGTTTAGAAAATTGATTAACTAGGTCAGAAATCAGAATGATCAATCACAAACCGGATTTGAAGGGTGGGAGATTGATAGTTTATCATACAAATTGAAGTTGGCTTGATAATGACTGTTAGGATATTGAGGGGGCTCAAAATGTGGAAATTTAAATGGGAGGTGAGGTGGTGATAGGGGATTGAACTCATGATCTTTTGCTTTGATACAAGGGGATTAAACATTAATGTTAAATTACTGATTCTCTCAAATGGTTAAATTGATAAAATGTGGTGAATTTATTCATTTAATCTAACAAAAACAATACACAAGCTATCCCAACCCATGCTGTGTGTTGCTTCAAGTTGTCTGCAAACTTATGTGATGATATTAATTCAATGATCAATAAATTTTAGTGTGAATGTGTGATCAAAAGAAAGATGAGAGAAAGATACACTTAATGAAGTTGGAAAGGCTACATGTGAATTGAAGACACAAGAAGAATAGGGTCTAGGGACTTCAAAGTTTTTATTTGTTAGTCAAACAAGGATGGAGATTAAGGGAATTTGTTAACAAGACCCAAATATATTAGTGTTTTCAAGGAAAGCCCTTGAAGGAATGCATCCATGAGATTAACCTTATGCATGGTCATCTGAAAAGCAATCAAGTTTAGGTATCTTCTATGTATGCTCAATAAAGAACAAATTTATGAACATTTCCAAATTTTATTCATAATTATGAGTCCTAGCTCATTTTAGAAGGTAATCTTATCACTATCTCTATGATATATCAAGAAGGACTGATATAGAAAGAAATCAAGATTACTTGTCTTCTAAGTATGCTCAAGAAAGAGCACATTTGTGAGCATTTTGCAAAATGTAATAATAATAATTATGTGTACTAGTTAATTTTAGCAAGTGATCTTAGCGATATCTTTGTAAAATATCAAGAGTTAATGCTAATACAAATGTTTATTAGTTGTTGCATAGTTGGTTAGGCTTGCCTACCAAAAAAATAGTCTACAAAAGATGAGAAGAATGATAATATGTAGAATTAAGCATATAATGCATTAATGATGATAAATAATATATTTCATAGTACTTATAAATTTCATGTAGTAAGCATTTATATCTTCAGGCCTATATAAACTCAAGGACTCCCAAGTCAATTTTCAATACAAGAAAAGCAATTTTGTGAGACAAAGAGACATATAGATGGAGTACCCCTCTTTTTTGAAAATGTTCATATTTGTGGTTAGCTATCCAATTATTAGAGAGATTTTTGGATGTAAGCATTTTTGCATCAATAATGCTAATGGCCCAAAGAAAAGATCATTGTTCATGATAGAAATTCAAGAGAGTCTCCTATGGGTCCGTTTAGATAGAACTTATTGCTGAAAACTGAAAACACTGTAGCAAAATAATTTTTAAATGTGTAAATAGTGCTACGGGATCCACTTTTAATAAAAAATTGCTAAAAAAGTACATACATAGTGCGCCACTGCGCACTTGTCCCCCACAGTAGTGAAAAAAAAAAAAACAGCAAAACGTGGACGCAGCAACTTTAAGCTGCATACAAACGCCCTCTATAATAAGGTTTTCATTCCAACAATGGGTAAGTGATTATGTTTTTAAACTTTATATTCCCACCTTTTGCTCTTGTATGAATATCAATGTTTGATTATTTTCTTTTTTGAGGTATACACATTTGTTTCTTTCTTCATAATTGCTGAATTATATCTAATTATTATAATCGGTTGTTCTTTGAAGGCTAGAGGAGCTCGTATGCATTGCATGGTGATACAATTTGGAGAAGGAGACCAGTCCAAGAAACATTTTGTGAATAAAGTAATAAATGTTATAACCCCAATATGGGGAAAGAAAAACATTTTACCATTGGAGTAAAAAAACAAAAACAAAAAATTGTTTGAAGCTTCTTGTCTAATAATGGCTCTACTGTGTGTCTTTTATTTTATTCTACTTGCAGACGAATTATCAATTTAAGCAACCTCAAAATTGCATTATCAATTTAAGCATCCTTAAAATTTGTAATTTTGCATAAGCATTCCTTTTGAATGTGTCATATCACATATGACACATTCAAAAGGAATGCTTATGCGGATATTCCATGGAATTACGTTCTAGATTGAACATAATCTAGAATGAAGAAAAGTTTAGTCTAAATTTGGGGTTCAATTGAACGTAATCTAGAATGAAGAAAAATTTTCTTAATGGAAATGAGGATGTCATAAACTTCTTTTAATGACATCTTTAGTTTCTGGTAAATGTCGCTTTAACAACCGCATATTTGGTAATGACTTGATCACCAATGTTAGCCATTATTTAATTTTAAATCCTATACGGAGTAACTACTGTGGCATGCTTTTGAACAGTTGCGAAAGTCCAATGGATATGCAATAATCGTGTATGACTTTCATTTTTCACCGTTTGACAACGTATTTTAATCAAATTGCTCATTGGTGATTTGAGCCTAACTAACTGTTTGTGGTCTCTACTAAATGGCATATGATCTTATCATGGATTTTAATTAGTTCATCTTTGGAGGTCATCTAGAAATTGACTTCCTTTCAAGATTCTATTTTTTATATATAATAATTTGGGGTTACATTTTTCACCCTGTTTAGTGGAAATCTCAGCTGTATATAGCCAGCTTGAGATTCCTTTGAGGCAGTTCTTATATCCACAGATGATGTTTGTCCTGCCTTGAACATGAGGTGACTGTTGAGGGTTGACAGTGGTAGAGAGAATTAAAGCTTGAGGTAGGCTGATTTTTAATTTGCAAGGAGACTTAGCAAACTCTTTGCTTGCTAAGCTTATTTCTTTGTTCCAATGGGGCATAAGCTATGTGCAACTAATTAATTAACAACGGTGGCTAGATCAGTTCCATTAACCCTCTAGGCTCTATGCTTCATCTTCTTGGGAATGCAGGTCAAGACTCAACACTCACCGGGGCTTTGTTGGAAATGTCCAGCTAATAACATGACATCATTTTATGAATATGATATTAGTAGCTCCACTGTATCTGTGTCCAATACAAAAATTCTAAAACTACATAATAAATCACAACTTTTACCACAATTGTCTATGTGGTAAGCTGTGAGTAATAGAGAAAAAGTAGTGGATCCATATAAAAGTGACATGCAGCCAGTTATTGTCTGTCATGTAAGATAGTTATGGCAAAAGTTGTGACTTTTTATATGGTAATAGAATTACTCGTGTCCAATATTAAAGATATTGACATGGAATTAATATGATATAGACCAAAAATTGTGTCAATTGATTAAACTTTAAGCCTAGTTGGTGATAATGCACCACCATCTTGAATGGGGCTTGGGCTGGGCAGACGGATCATATGGTTGGAGGTGTGAATTCTAGAGATTTTCTATGCTGGTGAAGTCTCAGCACCTTTTTTCAGACTCATAATTCAGACCTAGACGAACTTTGTTGGAAGTAATCAGTAATGTGAAAAATATGATCAAATGGATATTGAAATATTCATTTTTCAAAGTAATATCTGCAATTACAATCCTTCCATAAGATGCAAAAATGTATTGATAGACGTGGAGAAGAAATGCTGGGAGATACACATAATTCTTTATATATATATAATTTTTTTTTTTTTTTATAAAAAAAGTAAGAAAAGAAAAGAGAAAGAAAAAGGTCATATACTCGTAACTATCGGATTGTTTATGGGCCATTTTGTATTCCATACAACTCCTAGTGGGCTTAAGACCCACTTACAAGAAGAACAGAAGATGGGTTTGTTTGACCCATTTGTTTATATGTGGCCTAGCTAGCTAGTGCATAGATGGGCCAGTCAACTCATTGTACCAAAATAATTTTCATTCCAAGGCGTTTTTTTGGGTAAGGCTTTCATTTCTAGAATTTTTGCCGTATGTTAATCAACCATGTCAACCAACACACACACATTCCAAATAATAATAATAATAATAAAATAATAATAATAATAACTATATATATATTACATTAACTTTCATGGATAAAAAATTATCAATGCTTCCAAGAATTGTATTCACAAGATTAACATCAAACATAGCCATATTTAAAAGAAGTCAAGATGTTAAAGGCCTTGTAGCTAAATTATTATCTCTTCATACACAAAATATTAGGAGGTTTAAAGGAGGAAAGGGTTCAAATTGCAAGGTTAATTATCTTAAAAAAAAAAAAAAAGAAGCCAAGATTACTTATCTTATACATATTCTCAAGAAAGAAAGAATTTATAAGCATTTGCAAAATTTAATAATAATTTAAAAGAAGTCAAGATGTCAAAGGCCTTATAGCTAAATTAGCATCTTTCATACACAAAATGTTTGGGGGCTTAAAGGAGGAAAGGGTTCAAATTGCAAGGTTGACTATCTTAAAAAAAAAAATAATAATAAAAATAATAAAAAAGCCAAGATTACTTATCTTATACAAATTCTCAAGAAAGAAAGAAAGAATTTATAAGCATTTGCAAAATTAATTTAATAACAATTTTGAGTCCTATATATATTTTAGCAAGGAGAAATGATATGTCCACAACATTTTTACAACAAATCTTAAGTGGCAGGTTGTTACTGATTGTTATTGTTATGGCAAAAATGTAATCTTAGTGTTAGGTTCAAATTTGAACCAATAACAACTAATCACCTATGATTTGTTGTGAAAATGTTATAAAAATGTTGTGAACGTAGCACCTCTATTTAGCAAGTGCTCTTCTTGGTATCTTTGTAGAGGAATAATCACGAATTAATGCATATATAGATTTTTATTTGCTGTGCCTAGTAGTTGGATTTTCTTGCCCAAAAAAAAAATTATTGCAAAGATAGAAAGAATGATAATAGTAGACATTTTAAGCATATCATGCAATAACTACGATGAAAGATATATGTCATATGGTTTTTTTTTTTTTTTTAATTCTATAAATAATATACTTCATAATATTTAAAACATGCAGTGTAGAAAACGTTTATGTGTTATGCCTATATAACTTAAGGACTCCAAGTAAGTTTGAATAAGAAAAAGAAATTTGTGAGGCAGAAAGAAATAGTGATGGAGTACCATTTTTTAAAAAAATATATTATTTTATGAGCCATCCAATTTTCAAAGAGATTGTCGGACTTAAGTATTTTTTATCAACGATACTAATGACTCAAAGAAAAGATAGTTGCTCATGATAGAACATGATAAAATATGAAGAAAGTCTCCTATAATATAGTTTCAAACAACAATGGGTAAGTTTTTATATTGTGAACTTTGTATTCCTATCTTTCGTTATTGTATGGATATTGCTGATTGAATTTTTTTTAGTTATACATATTTGTTTCTTTTTGGATTCATATTTGCTAAATTATATCTAACTAATAATAGGTTGTTCCTTGAAGGCCTGAGAAGACCATATGTATTGCATGTTCAGAAAATTTGGAGAAGGAAAGCAGTACAAGAAACATATGGGCATCACCAATAATATAATTGATATAGTGGGGGTGATTTTTCATAATCATACGGTGTCTTTTTCGTACTCATATAACTAGTCGGTCAACTGTACAATGCAAAGGAAAGTTAAATAGGCATTTATTATGATTGTATTTATATATGAAACTATATATTATCGCATTAGGCAATCATCATAATTATGTTTTTATATGGAATTGAAAAAATATATAACATACCAAGATTCTAATACGGGGTTCAAATATAGAATAGAATTCCAATTCAATTAAAATAAATACTAGAATATTTATGTGTAAAATTATGAGGTTTCAAAAACTTAGATTACATAATATTATATGGTCCGGTTACTAACAGTCAAGCTTTTTTGGTTATATATATATTTATTTGAAGCTTGACAAAAATGCAAAATTGACTCTCTAACTTTCAACTTTTTTCATTTTAGTTCTTTAACTTTAAGTTTTGTCATTTCAGTCCTCTAACTTTCAATTTTTGTCAATCTAGGCTTCTGTTAAAACTCAATTAAGATAACCGTTAAACTCACTGAAAAATGATCATTTTACCCTTCTTCTTTTTTTAATAAGAATGTGTTTGGATAGTGCGTCCACGTCCACGTCCAACGTCTGGGCTCCCTTTTTTTTTCTTTTTTTTCTTCCCAGCCACAGTTGTTGACCAAGTCTTCCGTGAACAGTGCATTTTTTTTTTTTCACATATATCCTTTTGTACAGTACTACTACATCGGAAGCTTATCAGAGAGTCACTTGCAAAACATATATTTCTCGTACGGCATGGCCTACGGCGGCGGCGACTTCGCCATCAGCTACCCACTAGCGAAGGTGCTAGAGAAAATGCAAGACCGGTGTATTCAACGGTACCCAGGACTGTACGGCTCCGATGACCGAATGCAAGCTTGCATGGCCGAACTTGGTGTCCCACTCACTGAGATTTTCTGGCAATGCGAGGCATATTCCGAGAAAGAGGACTAGAATAGACGACATAAAAACGAGCCGGCAACGGTGTCTTGTTCACTTTCATAGTGGATTCCTCCAGATTTTTTTTTTCTTTTAATTTCGAAATTTATTAAAAAAAAAAAGAAGGATAAAATGGTTATTTCTCAGTGAGTTTATCAGTAATCTTAATTGAGTTTTTAACAGAAGCTTAGATTGACAAAAATTAAAAGTTAAAGGACTGAAATGACAAAGCTTAAAGTTAGAAGACTGAAATGAAAAACGTTGAAAGTTAAAGGGTCAATTTTGCATTTTTACTTTGTCTAATAGCACTTCGCTATTCTTTTTTTTATTTAATTTTCTTTTTTTCCGTCATTTATTTAGGAAGCGCTTACTAGAATTTTCTTTCCAAATAACTTTAAATATAAAAAAATTTAGTTAGTTGTCAGGCTTCAAAACAATGCGAGAAACTAGCATATCGAGTGTCTAAAACTCGAGTTTTTAAGACTCAAGTTCCACCATCTTCTTTCAGAGCAGGGTAGCATTTTCCGTGGAACTCAAGTTTTTCAAACTTGAGTTCCACCATTTTCTTTCAGATCAGACTATTCAACAAATTAGACGATTCTTTTACACAAAACTCAAGTGTTTGAAGCTCGAATTTGTCACCGAACATGAGCTTCAAACACTCGAGATGCTATTTTTCAGTTTCGTTTCTGCCGCATGCTAACTTATTATATCGTTTCCTCTCACTATGCTAGTTGGAAAATTGCCTCAGCTTACTAATGGAAACCTTATCACTTAAGCATCCTTGTCATACAATTGAATGACACATTAATAAAGGAATGCTCATGAGGATATTCAATGGAATTACTTAGTTTAGAAATGACCCAACCTTACACCAATTAAAATTAGTCTAAATTGAATAAATTTTGAACAACTCGAACCTTTATTCTATTATGCTCTGGCTTAAAGCTTTGAGTTTGGTTTGTAAAGCAGGTGATCTAACAAACAGGAAAACCATAGAACCTTTGCTACCCTCAATTTTCAAATACCAGATTATCCTTAAAGAGTGACGACAAGAAATACAAACACAGCTGTGTCATATATCCTAAGGAGACAGAGAAAAGAAACCACACATAAACAATTAAAAAAGTCAACTTTTTTCAAACAATTGATTCAGTACAAAAAGTTCGATCCATTTACAGCCATAAACATAGAAGCTACCATAGGAATGAGGGATTCAAATCCTTAAACCACATTTGCAGGCAGGATAAGGACATGGCATTTTTTTTCAACTTTATCTACATTGATGGTATATAGACGGATGCTATACAGCTGACTAATGTAAAGAGATCACTATGATTAATGAAATACAGAGAGAGGTGGGCATTAAATTTGAGTTGCTCTTTTCCATCTGATCAGAAAATTATCTGGAATTCCAGTCAATATCTGAGGTTGATTTCTGGGGACAGGAAATCTAGATGGGATTGCTGGTCTGTTCTCTTGCAGGCCATCAGTAAATTTACAATCTCAATGACTTTGGAGACTAAGGTCTTCAATCCTATCCTGATTATAAACAAAATTTGTTCCTTTCAAGGATGCCCTATTTCATCACTCATCTTTCTCAGCAATTACCACAAATACATCCTTCAATGACCACCTCGTCTCTCGCTTTTAGCAGGGGGATTGATGACAGCTCTCTCAGCATTGGCAAAACGAAAACCAATCACAATCTCCCTCCTTTGTCGGGCTCGTAAGAGTATCTCATAGAAACTCAATTCCTCCCCTTCACGAAGATAGAGATCTGCATGTCTTATATGCATCTCATTCCCCTGATAAAAGCCAAAACATTTATAATTGATTAAATAGGTAACTCTCTGCGCTGTGTGTGTGTGTATTGATAGGTATACAAAGTAATGTATGCAACCCATTACATGGATAGTATTACTAAGGCATGGACTCCTGAAGCACTAGCCAAAAGCATTGTTTAACATCCAATCAATAAATTCACACCTAATGTTCCTATTTTCCCCCCTCTCTTTTTTTTTTTTTTTTTTTTTTTTTTGCATTTTCTTCCATTTCAAAGATTTAGATGCATATTCACATATTATAAAGCTCTCAATTGAAAGAGGAGGGATGGGGATTGTTCAAAATTAACAATTAGGCCAACAAGCTTCTGGCCTCCCACAGTGTTTGTTGTCCAAATGAATCTATAACATTTTTGTTTCTCAGTTTTGGTAACTTGATAACACCATGAAAGAAAAACAGGACAGATATCTTACAGCTCAAAGAGAAAGCAATTGATAAACCATATGGAACAGAGAAACGAAGAGGAAAAATATAGTGTTGCAACTAATCAAAGAAAGATTATTGTTCAAACATCAAAAGTCAAAGCAAAGTTTACCAGGCCTAACAGTTAAGTAGTTGGGAAACTACTAGATAATCCATGATTTAGTTAAAATGGAACATCTGCAGACTTTTTGAGGATATTAAAATAAGGGTTCGGTTAATGTATGCCCTTTCTAAGAGGAACTTCTCTATCACTATAACTCCATTAACTTATGCTCACAAAAGAATAACAAACTTTTTTAAGGAATTTTGACACCAGAAATTTGTCATACAACCTGGGCAGAGTGGCACAAATTTGGTCAGGTGGAAATCTGGCATCTCAATTATTTGTGGCCTTTGACAAGTGTTTTTGTAGATATTAACATTCAGATTCATGTGCACGAGGATCAACATGTGAACAATTAAAAAAGTTTCATGTGCATTCATTGCAAGTTTTCTATATGCTGTGTGTGCATATCTCATTATATCATCACAAGAAGACTACCTCCTCAGCAAAGAGCTCTTCTAATACATCATTTATTTGTCGATCCTCTGCAACCATGGCCAGTGCCATGCTGACAAGCTCATTTGATAAAACATAATCGCTGATCTTTGACATGGATAATAAATTTTTGTCCTTGGATCCAGAATTTCACTGATTATAACTGATTTATCTGAAGCTTGCTGCATATCTCCTATCCAAGACCCTTGTGAGAAGCTTCCTCTATGAACTTGAGTGTCTCTGAATGGGAGACGTTTTGCCTGGAAAAAAAATTTGCTCAGAATTGATGAAAGGGTGAGAGATGAATCATAACTCAATCTCATTGGCAAGCACTGTAATATACTGTCTAAAACTAATCTCAATAGTGCAACAAAGAAAGAAGCATCTATTTCAAATCCTGGCCTACTCTTAGTCTCAAATTATGGACAAAGGTATGCGAGCCAACATTATCCAACAAATTCTATACAAGTATTGGAAAAAGGTTATAGAAAATTTGAAATCTAATCTGATTCTTGAGTCCATTGTTGGTCTAGAAATAATGCCAAAACATCCAAAGTACAGAAAGCACTGAGATGGGTGATATTAGGAACAAAATTTGAAGAGCTAAGTTTAAAGCTGATGGATAAGCAGACAGGTATAAGTAGAAGTGATCATCATAATCAGAATAACTCATTACTAAAATGCTACACTCTAATAGGAAATATTAAAGTAGAAGAAATAATGCAAAAGAGGTAACGATTTTAATAAGGTTCACAAAGGTCCATTAGAAGATCAAATTTTAAGGAAACTACCTGAATGTCACGAATTAATAGTAATGTGGCAAGAGATCTGGAATCGGCTTCAATTGCAGAATCTTCCACAGATTCATCAGCCAGAATCAAGATCTGTAAAGACCAGAAACTACATCAAAATATTGTAAACCTAATATATGATTCTCACAACCTGATTTACTGCATTAAGAAGGTAAAATTATGGCACTGTTCATATGCTGTAGACCACTGACATGGTTACATTAATCCAATGAGTTCTTTCCCATGGGAGATCCTGTTGGTGGTGCCAATACTTCCACAAGAATCATAAGTCCTCAATCTCATTAACTATGAAAATTGTTCCTGAATGCCACCCTAGTGCAAATGTTTATAAAGTAGAAGCTAAAATTTAATGCTACTCACTGAATCAAAAGATTGCAGGGGAAGGCTTTCTAAATGACGCCGTATTACAGCGTTTCCCCGCGATGAACCAAGGATATATTCACCAATCGGTTTATGTCAAGTCCACCATCAGTAAGCTTCTTCTCCCTCTCCTTTCAAGAACATCATTGAACATCCAAAGCTCTGAACAGGTGCTAGAAATGCATCCAATACCTTAAAACATTGATGAATAAATGAAAGTTGAGTATTTCAATTGTTCTACTGTAGCGCCAAAGCAGATATAGCAAGTGAAGACAGGGAAAGCTAGTAAAAACTAATTTACAAGTGTCCTGGTTATGAAGGTTAAATAAAAAAATTTAAAAAATGAAAAAGTTTTTGACATGACTACCACCATTTCATTTATACCAAGAACTGGGCCCAAGAAGTATTGGGAGCATGATTGCAGATTTCGTGTTACATTACCATAATCATATCCTCCATATCTCGTCGCCAACCACATAAAAGTATCTTTTCTGTAGATTTTGGAACAAAAAAATCTTTGGGTAGATTTCTCTCCAAACCTGCAGCATTCAGGCCAAAAGAAGATGGAATTAGGGGGGCTTCAGTAGAAAGAACTTACCACAATCATATCATCAATGTCCCTCCTCCATCCACAAAGTAGAATCTTCTGTGACTTTCTCGCTGGTTGGGCAATGTTTTTGAATGATGCTTCTTTGACCTGAACGATCAGATTGGTCATACTTTTGTAAGTTTTAATTATGGTATGCCTCATTCACTTAAACTCCATGGTAGGCATCTTTCCAATGTGCACAAATTAGAAGATCTTTTATTTATTGTTATTTTATATTTATTTATATTAGTTTGATTGGCCTAACTGTGACTTATTAACTTTAATTTAACAGGAATACACAAATCATGCTCTCGTATTAGATTGAAGTTATGACTTCACCCTCCACCAGTTGTTAGTTATGAGAGAGATGTCATTTGGTCCCAAAACATTACACTTATTCTATTTCCTCCTGTATTTAGTTTGTCAAACCATATTTAGTAAAATGGAAATGACTACCTTTGCATTAACAATGGGCACCATCGTCAAAGTACAGTTGTGTATACAATACACAATCAACGCATGCATAGGTTGACAGATCCCACAGCATTGCACACCACTTAAGACTTAAAAGATCAAGTAGAGACAACCCACATGATTATAAAATTTAATTGGTCAAGCAGATGGGTTTGTTAAACCTTCAAGTGCATTCAACAGCTCTTTATTTCCTATTAGGTGGTAGACCTATCTAATTTGATTAGGTTATTGTGATGGTATAAGCATTAGCACCTCAATATTATGGAATATAACAACAAAAATGGACAATTTTTTTTTTAATTGATAAGTTACACACACATCTTGTGGGTTTTGAACTCAAAACCTTACCTGCAGTCAACTCTTGCAAAAAGAGGAAGTGCCATTTGAACTAGAGCTCATTGGCAACAAACAAACATGCACAACGTATAGATGGTAAAACCTCTTAGTGAAGCTACAATTATATTGTTGCAATATTTATCTTTCTTGCATGTACACTAAACATTTATGTCTAGGAAATCCATTTTAGAGTAAAAGATCAGCCAATAACCAAAGACTGAAGTTTATGAGGGAGAAATAATTTTTTTAATCAATATAATTTGAACCTAACATCTAGCCAAATGCAAGTAACACTCAAATTCTCAATGAAAAAATATTATCAAAGCTGTTCCAGTGCAGTCCAGTGGACAATTTCACTTGAACACTAGAAAAGCATATAGTTAATACAATAGAAAATACTGCAATATGCTGAAGCAGATCTGTATTTCCCCAAGAGATATTGATCATTGGCTTCTTGTAATGGTGACTACTAAATCAACTATATAGCCTATATTTGCTCCTAGCCAAGTCATAGAAATGTTTTCCTAATTCAGACAGTTACTTTTTTCTAAGTCTATTTGTTGCTTCCTTTCCCTTTTCAATCGAAGTGTCTGAATATCACCTGATGTGGACAAAATATTTCTTTTTCTTGTGTGCGTGTGCATGGTAAGTGGAGTAAACTAAGTCTCCCACAACGAAATACCCCAACTATGCCACTAAACAAAAAAAATTAAAACAAACTAGCAGAATATCAAGCAATTTATTTGAAGTCTATATGTTCCAAGGAAGATGTAAGCACCGTAGGCAGTGCTGCTGGAGAATAGGTGTCATCATCCTCAGCTATAACAAGAACTTCATCGCCTTCTTGTAGGACATAGGATCCTCAGGATTAAGAACAATTTTACCACCATATGATGCAACCTTGACTCCACAAGGAATGGCATCAGGAAAACTAATTAAGACATCCTCAAATTGCATGCCATCCAACTGTGGCCATCTCTGATGTAGAACTCACAATTTTCAAACCCAAGAATATCTTCCCAGATCTGCCACAGACAACAACCCATCAGGGGAAAAAAGTACAGACATCCCATACAAGTGGTTAAATAAATCTTATTATAGAACTTAATTTGCATAATATGATGATACAGGGCAGTAAATGAAACTCAAATAACTAGTAATATAAAAAAGAAATACTAAATTAACATTAAGAAACTATCAAAATAATGTTAAATGGGTATAGAGTAATGGAAATTAACCTGTGCAAGTCCTGGCTGCCGAGCACATTGGATCATCAAACGACCAATTACATCATGAGCCACAACAGTTTGTAAAAGATCTCCGCCAACAAGTTTAACAAGGACCTCATTGTCAAGATCACTAAGTTCCACAACTATGTGTCCTCTAAGCCCTTCCTTAACTCCAGTTAGACTTAAAACTGTTCTTAGTGCACGAGCATCACTCTGTATCAGATCAAATGTGAGTTAATAGCAACTTAACCTTATCTCATATCAACCATTAAAAATATCAATGTTGTCACTCAAGAAGACCTGGTCAGCATTTCCATCTTCAGCAAGCACAATGATTGCACGGGCCTTGGAGACAGATACCTATGAAGCAAAAGTTCTCAGCAAAATTAATGAAGCTTAGATTGGTCTTATCATCAGGTAGCTCTTATCCAACAAAGAATAATTAGTTCAATGAGGCTACAGTACATTGTACATCTGAAATTAAAACAACTGTTATGTAAAATAACTGCTCAACAGACTTGACACTGGGGGCAGAGAAGCTAAAATCACAGAGTTGTAAAAAAGTTTGTGGAATAACTAATTTATATTTTCAAATTGACTTTCAGTTTTTGGGCTTTTTTTTGGAGGGTGAGGGGGGGGGGGGGGGGGGAGTGGTTTATACTTATTTATTCAATTCCCTTTGGACCGATAAGAAAATAATGACTTCATTTCTCCCCACCCCCCCCCCCCAAAAAAGAAGAAGAAGAGAGAGAGAGAAAGAGCACAAAAAAGGATAAACATAAATCTAAAATGAACTCAAAATAAGAATTATATATTAACAGACATAAAAGTCATTAGAAGTTATGCATTTTGTGGAAGTCTGTAAACACTTTTGCCAAAAGTCTTTAGTAGATTTATTGGAGAGTTACGATCACTTAGGCAGAAGTTAGTCTACTGCATTCCAACCAATGATCTCTTTAATGATCCAACTTTGCCAGTGGATTGAGATCAGTCAGCAAGCTTACAGAAAGGGATACATAGCCAGAAACTAGTAATATGATAGGCTTATATGTTGAACAACCAAAGAAGGCAGACCTTTTTCAGGTCAGCTAGAATCAGAGGGCTCCCACTTCGGCATATCACTGATGTTCCTTTAAAATTGAATTCCATCTTAGCAATGTCAAGTTCCATTCCTCCTCTTTGTCTCGCTCGGCCATCACAACAACAATTCCTCCTCCCAAACTCTCATTGGCTATAGCAAGTTGATTAAGTAGTGATCCCTGAGTGCACAATGGCATCATTAGCAATGGGAAAATATAAGCGTAGAAAGAAACAGAGTGAGATTTCTTCATACAATGAGCTGGTGGAATCCAAATCTTACCAATTTATACTCCACCCAAGTATCAAAGTGTGGCTTTTTCGACCACCTCACTTCTTCCTTTCCTCAATGAGTCAAGCTTCTCAGAAATTGCATCAGAAACAAGTCCAAGCATCATTGCAAATATAAGCATCCCACCAAAGCTAATGGAAACTGAAACTAGTTTCCAACAAATACCTTCAGAGTCAGCATGGTTGCCAGAATCAGCTACATATGTCCAAGATAACCAAAGGCATTCTGCTAAGCTACCATCAGTCACTCCATAGAGTGCCAACCCCCCAAGACATATAAGTAATAGAGTTGCAACTAATAAAGCCAACGGCTTAGCATATGGGTGTACAGATAAAAACAAATCCACCCGATATGCTAGTTGTTTGTTAAGAGAAACTTCTTCTGAAATATTGTCCAATGATCTTGATTTAGAGACATAATCAACATACTTGAAAATCAGAAAAGGGACAGATAAAAGTGTGATAGAGAGAATGAGAGCTAAAATTTTCAAGTTTTTGCTTGGAAAATGATCAATCTCCTGTTCAATGGAGTTGGTAGCACCTATAGAGATATTGCTTTTGGAGATCTGGTCCTGCAAGCAGAAACTAGTTCCAATCATTAAGATTTTACTTTATAAATAACACACAAAATTAATAGGTCCCAGCCAAAACAAAGACAACAAATCCAAGTCACTGCTTACCCAAAAACAAATCATGCAGAAGTATTTTTAAACAAGATCGCAGACCATTGAATAGTAGTAGCTCCTTCACGCTTTATCACAAATATACAAATTAATCTTAAGCAGGTGTGGTATTTGATTGCTTAATAATCCAAGATTATGCAATGCCAACATAGGCTTATTCAGGTCTTACCAAATGAAGTAATCATCATGAGAACATAAAACCATGACAAAACACTAAAAGGTGGAAAAAGCTTTTAAAGGCATTACGGTATCACAAATGATTTTGTTTTAAAGCAGTAACTACTGGATTAGGTTACTTAGGCTAAACGTTTGGCCATGAACAAGTCCAAGCATGGCTCTACATATGAACAAAACTTAAATATGTTAGCTAAGCCTGAGCTCAAGCTCAACCTAAATTCTATCTAACTCCAACTTTAACAATACAAGAGACCATAAAAACTTCACTCAGTCCAGCTCACCATGCTTGCACGTTCCTAAATTCACGCCTAGGAAGCACAGACACTTTGTTTAGGGTGTCATATCTGTGTTGTACCCATGTCAAACCAGTGTCGTACCGGCCATTTCATATTATAATTTTTCAGAATTTGCTCATGTCATGGTGCTGTACTTATGTCCATACCCGTACCTGTGTCTGTCTCTGTGCTTCCTTCAGATCAAGTATTTCCACAAGCACCTAATGGTATTGAATCCATGACCTCACCCTCCAACCAATATAATGGAAGAAGGAAGAGTTAGTCGAGCTAATTTACGAAATGAATTAAAACGACAACCTTAGTCCCAAATTTTTAGGGACAACCTTGGCCTGGGTTATGCCTAGTTCGGTTTCTGACTTGCTGCTTGGTTGGTGGAATTGGCTGGGGAAGCATTCGTCTCAGATCTGGAATTTAGTCCCGTTGTGCATCCTTTGGTGTATTTGGAAGGAGCGGAACCGGAGGACTTTTGAGGATTTGGATAGCTCTAGGGTTCAGTTGCTTGCTTCTTTTTGTGGAACTCTGTTTGATTGGTCTAGGGCATAGGGACTCACGTCTAGTGATTCCCTCCCTTCTTTTCTTTGTTCCCTTCTCCTTTTGTAATTTCTTTGTTGTTTGGTTTTCTTTTTTCTTCCTCTTTGTTTTCTTCTTCTTGTATTTTGGGTTACTTTGTGTTTTTCTCTTGTATTTTCCCTCGTATATATATCATTTTTTACTTATCAAAAAAAAAAGTAATCATTAGCCACATGTATTTTTTTTTCCCACCATTCTATTCTATCTGAAATCATAATCCTTGTTACTGCCTTAATCGACCGTCCTTTTAACTACTTTTATGAAATGCATTAAAAACCGCTTCAACTAAAATAAACAATACAATCCATCATAATAGTAAAAGCAACAAAAATAGAAATACAAGGCCAAACCAGCTTTTAATTTTTTTCAAACTTTAATGTACCTGAAGCTCATTGACTTGGTTCTGTAATGAGAAATTCTTGTGCAGCAAAGAAGAAAACACTGTTATCAAAACCTACACTCACACACATACACATACACATACACATTTGTTAGCCATACAATTAAAAGAGAGAGATTATTAAAAATTCAAAATTAATATACAAAAATTAACAAAATTAATAGAAAAATAAAAATAAAAATGATAAACAAATATTTCATTGCAATGTTAGAGAGAGAGAGATGTACCGCTACTGAGACCGCCATGTGCCAACGATTTTTCAAGTCCCGAACTGAAACCCCGATAATTTTACTCACTTTCTTCGCCGCCGAAACGTCCTCAATTTTCGCCGAAACGGCGCCGTTAGCCTCGTCGGAAGCCTTATTCCTCTGGCTCCGTTGAGATACGTCGACTCTCCGGCGAGTCCTCGCATACTTGAAATCCCAATACGGCGTCGGTGCGGTTTCCGAAACGTCTCGGAACGACGGCTTTTTGGGAGGGCAATATGGGAAGGAGTTTCTGGGGTTTGCGGTGAATCTGCGAGGGTATTTTGGGTATTTCGGTGGAGTGGGAAAAAACCAGTCTCTGCTAGTCGAAGGAGGAAGAGAGTCTGAGTCTAGGGACATGATGGGGATTATCGAAAAATATCGAGGGCTTTTTCGGAACTTAAAATTTTGAATTTTTTTGGGGTTGTGTTTTTTGCCGTTTTGGGTTGTGTTTGCTAATTTCTAAAAGTTCTTTTTATAATGGCGTTTTATGTGTTGGAATTTGAAAGCAACTGGTATTAATATATGTTAACACAGTTTATTAAAATAAAACGATGTCGTTTTGGAATTTTCTAATAACTAAAAAAAAAAAAGAGTTTCATCCGATGTTTTTTTTTTCTTTTTTAAGAAACACACATATATGTGTGTAGACGAGAATTGAACTTTTTGTCAACCGATGTTATTGATGATAACTTTTTGTTATCAGACTAAAACATCAATCAGTTTTTGGTATAGACGAGAATTGAACTCCAGATCTCTTATTCAAATATTGGAGATTTTACTAGTTTTTTTTTTTTTTTGAGAGGAGAGATTTTACTAGTTGAGTGAACCGAATCTCACTTTTAATAACAAGTCTGCACATGACCCAAATGAATTTTTTTTTTTTGTGGTTCTAAGATAATGTATAAAGTTCTTTGAAATCGGACTAATGTGTGAGCATGTACAATTCTTCCATTTTGACTGCTAAATTTAAAATATGTAACATGATTAATTTATTTCAAAGAAAAAATCAAAAGTTCGATTGCATAATTTGACCAAATAGAGTTTTACAAGATTTTGAGGTTAAATTTCTAATCACTTAATTACTTACGGTGTTGATTTCATGCCTTGATTTTCAAAATCAACTCAATTTTATTATATAAGATGCAGATTAACACAATTAATATAGAGATTTAGGAAGATGCAAAATTGATTTTTTTTTTTATAAATAATTTGTTATTTACAATTTTTTTTTTTTTGGAGTTATAAAGCTCTTAACTGCAAAAATTGAGTTGATTTTAAAATTTAAGGGACATAATTAAAAATAAATAGGACAAGTAGAATTTTTCCTATTAGTTGGTCGATCAAATTAATAATATATCCATTTAAAGGAAAAAAAAAAAAAAAAAAAACTCCCTAATGTGGTGTGTAGATAATTGTAGTGTCCTTGAGAGACAACCAATTGACAACTCTCCCATGTGTGCAGTCTACTTGTCCCACATAAAAAGGTAATTATCAAAATAATCATGTGAATGGGCCCAATGGTGGTCCGATTGAAATGTAACTTTTTATTTTTTAATTTTTGGGTAGAATTGAAATGTAACTATTGAATCATACCCGTAGTTGTTTATATTTCCAAGTCACATCTTTACTATAGAATCATATGACCACTTTGATAACAATATTAAACCAAATGCATTGAATCCCTTTGAAGAAGTTATGAGTAAACATGAGAGAATGAATAACTGTGAGTAGCTGAAGTCTGAAGTAAATTAACCCTTTCTTTCTTCCTCCAATCTTTCTTTTTCTATATATTTTTTTCAAAAGTAACTTGTCTGTTTGGTAAAGGAGTTTGAGTAATGTTGTTTGAGTTATTTTGAAATACGTGTGAGTAAAAAAGTGTGTAAAATATTGTTTAAAAATTAAAAATATGTGTTTGAGTTACTCTACCAAATGGGTCTTTAACTTATTGAAACCCAAAGGCCAACATATGGTCAACGCCATCACTCTAATATGCATATTAGCCATTATTTTTGAAGTGTCAAAACTAACCAAGAGGTATCTACCATTTGCTTAGAAATTGGAAAAATCGTTTGTAGTCAAATATCTACAACTCATAGGCTTGGGTGTCAAAAAAAAATTTAGGGTAAACTACGTATTTGGTCCCTATCCTATATACCATATTTCAATTTGATCCCCAACCTTTCAATTGTGTCATTTTAGTCCCTAACCTTTTAGCACTGTGTCAATTTAGTCCCTATAGTTATCTTTTGGATGAAAATTGATGACATGTCTAATGGCCAAATTAAAAAATTAGTTTCCGTTGATATGACAATAAACTAAAATTTTATTTTGGCCGTTTGTCATGTAAGCAATTTTCATCTAATATATAATGGCAAGGACTAAATTGACATAACATTAAAAGATTAGGGACTAAATTGACACAATTAAAAGGTTAAGAACCAAATTGAAATATGGTGTAAAGGTTAGGGACTAAATATATAGTTTACCCAAAATTTTATTATTATTTTGCAATGATGGAAAAAAAGCTTTACATTGCAAAAAGAGAAAAGAAGCTTATGATTCAAAATGTATACATTAACAATGTTGCAAGAAGATCACGCATCATTGGTGTGATGGTTATATATAATGTTTATCATTGGTGTGATGGTTATTTTAGGAGAGAGTTTCATATATAATATATATATATATATATATATATATATATATATATATATAATGTTACAGATAAACTATTTTACAACATTTTTACAAACTTTAGTAATTTTCAAATAATTATTGATAAGCATAAATATAATGTTAGTGGTAAACCCATATTAAAACTAATAAGAATTTGTCACATCAATAGTTTGTAAAAATATTGCAAAATAGTTTGTATCTGTAATATTACTTAAAAAAAAATTATCCATAAAATCAACAAATTCATAATAATTAAAAAATTTTAAGTTAAAATTAACAATGTGGTCCTCTAAAAGTTACTTGTAAACAAATCGCTTCTCTTATGTTATGAGCACTTATAATTAACTAACAAGACAGACAGTTTGGTCTAGTAAAACTGTGATTATTGAATCATGCCCCTCATTTATATTATATTTACAGTCACATCTTTACTCCCTAGAAAAATATTAGTAGCCAAAAGATAAGACTGTAAATGGGTGCAGTTAAAATGTAATTTAACTTGTAATCCAAAAGCCACGGTATAGTCTATCAAAAAAAATACCATACAGTAATTATTGTCATTCTCATATTATTTGACCATCTATTTGGAGGAGTCAAGACTAACCAATAGGCATTTACTAGTAAAATCTCTGATGGTTGTATAAAATATCTAAGGTTCAATTCTCGCCTACACCAAAAACTAATTGATGTCTTGGTCTGATAATAAAAAGCTATTATCAGAAGCGAACGTCATAAGTTGAAACTATCTCAAAAAAACAGAAAAAAAAGAAAAGAAAAAAAGAGGCATTTACTATTTAAGAGTGGAATATTGTTTTTTGTTTTTAGTCAAGTATGTATACCTGCAATTCATTAGATTGGGTGTTAAATAAGGCTATTATTATTATTATTATTATTATTATTACAGTGATGAAAAGTAAAATTTTTAAATCAACGAATGAAGAAAGGAGGGATATGATCAAAATTTACGTAGACATTTGGATCATATCATCTTTATAGCATGGAAAGCCTTGGATTAATAATTCTCTTTCTCTCTTTTTTTAATGGAAGGTTAGAATTAAGAATATTGTCTTCGATCTAATAACTCTAGGCCAAAATTTTACATATTGACCATGAATAATACATAAATCTCAAGGGATAGTACAATCAATTGAAACTCCAAAAACTAAAGTCTCATTAGTTAAAAGGTTAATGAGACAGAATTGATCTCACTTCTTTTGAAGTTTGGAATCACTTATCACTGGCTTTTGAAGCATATGATCACCATGCGTAAAACTCATCAGTTTCCACTTCCCCAAAGTGAAATTTTCTCCAACAATTGTCTAGTGCATTTGGAATAATAATCTCTCCTTGCATTCTAGGGTTTAGTTCTTCAAGATTCAAAGCTCCAAATCTTCTAAAATTGCCTCAACAAATGGTTTTTTTTTTTTTTTAACTTCTCTCTAGCTCACTTTATTAATTAATTGAATTATGCAACACAATAATTCATTTTTAATCCCTCTTCAATCTAATTTGGGTCTAGTTGTTTACTATTTTTGTTTGTAATATAGATGGTGGTTAATTTATCCCTGTAATTGGGTTGGGAATGAAGGTATGTTAATTTATCCCTGTAATTGTTTCTTGTGATTTGTATTGACTCGTATGCTAGCCAATGGATAGTGGTTATACAAATATTTCTTCTAACTATTTGAAATTAAGGATGCTAATTTTAGTTTCATATTTTTTTATCCAGCAATTGAATTGGTTTATATGTGTTGATACTATAGTATATCATGTATGTATTATAATGAAAATTGAGTCTCGGTGTGTTGTAAAAATCTTCATGCTAATTGTAAAATCATACGGTTTTAGGATAACCAAACGATTTGGATTGGTTGAAAGCTCATAAGGAAGAATGATTATTAGGGATTGAGATTCGGGTTGCGCAGTTGGGTAGGATTGCGGTCCATCCTTGATTTACAATTTTGTTGCTTTTGGGCAAATATTGTCTAAGCTAATTAGTTAAAGTTTAATGACCATTAGGCTTGATAAATTAACATGTGAAATTTTTAGTAGTTTAAAATGGAAAATAAAGTGGAGACAGAATTAGGTTGCATACTGCACTTGCTATATTTTAGGATTGGTGCTTAATTATTTTTTGGTAAGAGATTGGTGGTTATTATTTCAAGCTTCTAACTACTTTTTGCTTTATAAGTGGTGCTTTGAGGTTACAATTAAACTACACTTGCTATATTTGAAGGTGTCTATTTTATCTCTATTTATAGCTCGGTAGATTTAAAGCAAATTTCTCAAAAATAATTTGGCTATATTTTCCCTTGACAATAATTGTCAAGGGAAAATATATTTATGTTGCATTTGGCAAAGATTATTTTTCCAACTTATTTTACTATTCAGCTTATTTTTGCTATTGTATTCATGGTTCCCATTGTATTCATGCTATTGGGAAAATAACTTTCACTTTTATTTACAATACTTTCAACAAAAATTTTTTCAGTTTTAGCAAAATAAGTGGATCTCAAACAAACCCTTAGTGTCTGTTTGGCATCAACTTATAAGCTCAGCTTTTAGCTTTTATGTACAGCTTTTTAATACCTCATTTTTTCCCGCATTTTCTCACTTTAAAAAAAAATTAAAATACAAGTTGAAGAGGATTAAAAGACGTAGATGACGGATCCGTTTGCGTAGACATGATGCCATTAGATTGGTAGGACAACAATAGATGGATCCAAGATGCACGGACAAAAGATGGACGGATCCAGGGTCACGAGACATCCATTTGATTTAATTAATCTCCAAGGACTCCTAAATGAAAATAACTTGCGTCTCATGATTAACTCTAACTCATAGAGTCCTAATGCGAATATAATCCTAACTGAGAAGGATTCCGTAATATACGCCCATTAATGAAGATTTTCCCTATAAGGAAACGCCTTGGTGCGCAAGAAATGGAGGCCGACTCTACTATAAAAACCTATGAACCTTCAGAATACAAGATACGCATAATTTATCCCAGCTCTAGCACTCTAGAATTTTGTAAAAAGTTCTAACTTGACTTTCGGAGGGTATTTGGCCGGCACCACACCGGTGCTCTCCGTTAGGCCATCTCTTTTTCGTGTTGTGCAAGTATTGTTTCGAGTTTGTGAGGACCCTGTGACTAACTGGTGATTTTTCATCATCATCACAAGTGTACTTTAACACATTTTCAGCAAAAAAATAGATAAGTTATTTCCAAACGGATACTTAATTCTTTCTTACGATGTTACCATAGGTTTTGAAAGTCTGTTTAGATTGAAAAAGCTAGAATTATTAGACTTGGTCATAATGGGTTCAATCGAAGCATCATACAATCTCTGAGTCTACTTACATCCCTTAAAAATCTAATTCTTCATCACAATCAATTGAAAGGATCCTTCCCTATCAAAAGTATGTTTCGTTTTCCATAATTCTTTAAACAATATAAATTATTAAAAAATTCCTACTTTTTACATTTACTTTTATTTTTATGCAGAACTTTCGGTTCTTGAAGACTTGGAAACGTTGAATTTAAGTTATAATCTTCTCAATGGCTCCCTAACAATGCAAGGTAAAGAGAGAGAGAGAGAGAAAAAATGAATTTTGCTTCATCCAACATTACTAGTTTGTTCTAAAGATGAAGCTTAAAAAGCAATTCTAGGAGCATCCAAATCAGAATGCTGTGGTCAACTTTTATAAACATACAAAACTCTAGAATCTTGAAGGAAACATTGTATTCATAATTTCAGAGAAGAGAGGCTCTAAAATTTTTTTTTATTACCGTACAATAATTGTGAAACGTAATCGACTTTTGGGGGCAATATCTAGATTCTAGAGTAGAGCATGGTGCTTCCAAAAGTATTAAATATCTGTTTTTGTGATTGATATCACAACATAATAAATAAGTGTCTTAATAATTTTTTGGGTAATTGGTAACACATCAATTTATATATGTAATATATCTCTACCATCACTCAAATTCTATTAGTTTCTACACCAATTAAATCAAAATGCTTTGCTATATAAGGTTTATTAAAATTTGATGCAGTTTTAACTTACATGAGCACTGTTTTTCACTCTCTTGTGTTGCAGTATATAACAAGAAGCAAAATTACATGCACAAAAAATTTCATACATTTTTTGTAGCTGTTAAGTTGACAAACTGTTACTGTATTAGTTTGCATCTAAGCTCACGGTTGACATAACTTTTTTACATACGGTTAACAATTTACCACATCATTTGGGCTCACCATTAATGTCACTTTTGTATTTATAGACTTTCTCATATATAATACTCTGTTTCTTCTAAATATGTTACATTTATATTGCTACAGATCTTACAAGTCTAAGAACCTTGGAGTTCTTCATTTTGGGCGGCAATGCTTTCAATGGTTCCTTACTGTTTCAATGTAATAAAATTTTCTTTTTATTGAATCCTATGGTTAAATTGCCTTTGGCTGAGCATGTCATTAAAACATGTCTTATATACACACACACAACTGTCAATTTAGATATCTCCTCAACACAAATAATTATTTATTTTGTTTTTGTATGTAGATTTCGAAGCTTTTGATAGTTTGGAGATTTTAGATTTAAGTTGGAATGGATTTACTGGAAATCTTCCTCATTCTATAGGGCACTATCTCTCTCAGATCTTTATCCTTGTCCAGTAATTATCTTACTGGCTCTTTACCACTCAAGGCAAGTATTTCATCAAGATTTTATGTAAAGATGTATTCCTATTCTCATTGGAGTACACTAGGAAGTGCCATCCAACCATAAGTAAGTCGAAGAAAATTATGTCAAAACTTATAAATTGATGTGTTACTAGTCTTAAAATTCTATGTTATTCAAAACATTTTATATATTACGTTATTGAGATGATACCAAATTACCAATCATATTCGTTATCATGTAAGTTTTAAGCTTATAAATTGATGTGTTACTAGTCTTAGAATTCTATGTTATTCAAAACATTTTATATATTACGTTATTGAGATGATACCAAATTACCAATTATATTCGTTATCATGTAAGTTTTAAGCTTATAAATTGATGTGTTACTAGTCTTAGAATCTATGTTATTCAAAACTTTTATATATTACGTTATTGAGATGATACCAAATTACCAATTATATTCGTTATCATGTAAGTTTTAAGCTTATAAATTGATGTGTTACTAGTCTTAGAATTCTATGTTATTCAAAACATTTTATATATTACGTTATTGAGATGATACCAAATTACCAATTATATTCGTTATCATGTAAGTTTTAAGCTTTTTGTAGTAACATTGGTAATAGTTTAGCATTTTTCTCTCAAGTTATTTCTATTTTTGCAGGTTTATGTGAATTGAAGAAACTTGAAGAGTTAGATCTTAGTAGGAATTCTTTTGAAGGGACCATTCCTCATTGCCTAAAAAATTTGACATCTCTTCTACTGTTAGATCTCTCGAATAACCGTTTCAAAGGGAACATTTCATCTTTAATAGCTGGCCTGACATCTCTTAAGCATATTGATGCATATTGATCTCAATTATAATCTTTTTGAGGGTTTATTCTCATTTGACACATTTAATAATCACTCCAAGCTTGAATTCATTCGAATTATATGTGATAGCAAGAAGCTTGGTATAGAAACAGAAAATTCAAGGGGGGTCCCTTTGTTTCAATTGGAGTTCCTTGTGCTATTTAATTGTACTCTGAACAAGCTCGCCAATCAAATGCCAACATTCCTCCTTCACCAGCACAACTTCAGAGTGCTTGATCTCTCTCACAAACAATTGAAAGGACAATTCCCTAGTTGGTTGCTTGAGAACAACACAAGGCTAGCATTTGTCTCTCTTAAGAATAACTCTTTCCCAGGTCATTTCCATGTGCTACTCAATCTTGGCTTTGCTAGTTGGATGGATGTGTGGGACAATCAGCTCATTGGACAGCTTCAAGGAAATACAGGAAATGTCCGACCCAACATATCATATTTAGACTCATACAAAAACAATTTTGAAGGTTGTCTACCACACTTAATTGGTAACATGATTCTCTTGGATGTATTATATGTGTCCTTCAACAACTTCTCAGGAGAAGTGCCAAAGGAATTGCTGGCAGGTTGCTTAAAATTGCAAGTTTTGAAGTCATCTTATAATAGTTTCCATGGACATTTATTTTCAAGCAATTTTAACCTAATCAATTTAGAGGTTTTGAGAATAAATGACAATAAGTTCTCTAGAACTTTGTCAAATGTGTTATCGAAATGCTCTGGTTCCCTAAGTTTCTTGGATGTCAGCAATAATAAAATGGTTGGTAAGACTCCCAGTTGGATATGTGACCAAACAAAGCTTACTCTACTACTCTTGCCGGATAACTTTTTTAATGGTCAGGTTTCTTGTGAAACAATTTCATTGATCTTTCTAGACCTTTATCATAATCTTTTCTCAGGGTCTTTACCTTCATGGTCATTCAAGGGATCTCTTGTGGGGCCCATCACTTTTCTCTCCCCCTCCCCCTCTCAACCAAACAGTAGAAAATGTTATTTTCCTCTCCCTATTTTCCATCCTCTCTGTTTTCACCCCAACCAAACACACCCTTAATCACATACATTTGGAGGAAAACTTTTTTTCAGGATCAATACCAAAAGCTTTTCTAAATGTGTCAGGTCTTTTGTCACTGGATATTAGTCACAACAAGTTGTCCAGCAACATTCCAAGTACAATTGGTAAACTTTCTAGCTCGAAAATTCTTTTACTAAGAGGAAACCGGTTAAGTGGAACTATTCCAACAAATTTATGTCAATTGGTCAAAATAAGCCTAATGGATCTCTCTAGCAACTTCTTTTCTGGGGGCCATTTCTCATTGCTTTCAAGACATTATTTTTGGGAAGAATCATTCTTATGAGTTCAGCCCTAATTATGTAATAATTATGACATCCACTAAATATGGAAGTGTCTCAGAGGATAGTATGCCTCTAGTAGTTTTTGATGACTATAAATCAACGGAAGAAGTTAACTTCATTTCCAAAAACTTGCTTAGCTCTTACAAGGATAACATTCTAAATTACATGTCTGGATTGGATTTGTTTGTAACAACTTAACAGGTGAAATCCCACTTGAGCTTGGGAAACTTTATTCCGTTCGAGCGTTGAACTTGTCTCACAATCAATTGACGGGTTCCATTCCACAAACATTCTCAAACTTGGTTGAATTAGAAAGCTTGGACCTTTCTTACAATATTTCGAGTGGACAAATCCCTCCAACACTTGTTGAGCTCCATTTTCTAGCAGTGTTTAGTGTTGCTCATAACAACTTATCAGGTAGGACACCATAAATGAAACAACAGTTTGGAACATTTGGCGAGAGCAGCTATGAAGGAAATCCATTTCTTTGTGGTCTACCATTGGATAAACAATGCACAAGGATAGATGATTTGCCTTGGATGCCGCCAAAATCCTCAAGCATAAGTGATGGGAAATGGTATGAAGTAGATCAAGTGGTTTTCTATGCCAGCTTTTCAGTATCATACATCATGTTTTTTCTGGGAGTTATTATTGTTCTTTATATTAATACTTATTGGTGACTGCGAGGCTTTAATTTGATTGAGTTTTACTTGTATGCTTGTTATTATTTTGTTTCTGATACTCTACGGGGGTTATCAAACCATTTGCATAATTAGGCTATGGATTTCCAAGACTTAAATGTTAGGCAACTCTTGTTGTAGCAAGTTTTACATATATGCTTATCAATAATGAAAAATGATTTCAAAAGCTAAACAAGATGTTCACTTATACATTTCGAATACAAGAGGATTTATATTCATACATTTCCACCTTGTTATATATTTTTTTATTTTAGTCTTATTTATTATTGATGTTATGCTTTGTGGGATTGAGCATTATTGTACACTAGAATTGTGCTTTGCAAAATGAGACACTAAAAATCATGTTGTGACCTTGGTCCTACTCATAGGTACTGACTTTAAGTCACAATTTTAGTTCAAAATCTTAAATTTGTGTACATTGTGTGTAACAAGTAGTGTATAATAGATACTACTCTTTAGTTTTTCCCTTACTCTATATTTGGATAGAGGAAGAGGAACTTCTAACCACCTCCCGTCTACCGTCTTCTCTTTTCCCTCCGTTCCAAACAAACCATTAATCTTGTCAATTATATCTTGATAGTTAGATTCAATCGCATTTAATACCCCAATCAGTTTCCTTATTTCAAATGATAGTCATTATAATTTCGGAATCCATATTGAGTAAAATAGTTATATATGACTAAGATAAAAATAAAAACCTTTAAAATTATTTTTCACCTCAAATCGTGACTATTGAAGTGAAAAGTTTACTTATTAACTTTTCGTCTCAACCCATCTAACTTGATGTGGCTTATAGCATTGACCAATCATTTGGGAATAAAGAATCCATCCCTCTATCACTATGGCTAAATTCAAACAAGATGTCATGTGCCTATTTTTTATTTTTTTTTTTGCCTTTTTCATTTTAAATTTTAGTTATTTTATGATGAAAAAAAAAAGTAACTAGTGGAGTGAAAACCCGAACAAAATAAAATTAAGACAAAAATATTTGTACTCACACTATTAAATACAAGAAAGAAAATCTATACAGTGTGAGTGTCATTTTTTATTTTCCCAAACATTAAGTTTGGACCAAAACGACGACGTGCAATGAAAGATATTAAACCGGGGTCCAAATTCTAAATCAGAGTCAGATTCCAAATCTCCTTCACTAGCGAAGAAAAAAGAAAGGAACTCTCTAGGGTTTAAGCTCAACACGCAAATCTCTACCTGGTACTCTCTCTTTCTCTCTCTCTGCAAAAACCTAATTCCGTACAATTTCTTTGTCATATTTCTCTACTTCGATTCCATGAATTGACATTTTCATTTCTGTATATTCATTACTCTGCTGTTATTGTTGTTGTTATTGTTATTTTTTTTGTTCGTTTTGGAAGTTAAAGATTTTGGTCTGTTTCGCTGTTTTTAGTGTTTTGGGGAGTTCGGGTTAGATTAGCTATTTGTAGTTTATTTGAATTTCTTTTGGTGGGTGAGGGGATGGTTTAATGTTTAGCTGTCTGTTTGGTTGCTGAGAAAGTTTTTAGGTAATGGAGGACAGTAAATTGGCTGAATATCAGGTATACTGGGTATAGCTTGAAGACTGGGAAAAAAAGAGGAAGTTTGATTATTTAGTTTTGAATCTTAGTTATCATATTGGCTTTAGTTTGATTCCATGAACTGACATTTACCTTTCTGTAAATGTATTACTCTGCCATTTGTTTTCAGAAAACCTCAATAACCGAGCTTGATTTACCTTATTGTTTTGATTCTTTTTGGAAGTTAAGATTTTGGTCTGTTTTTCTGTTTTTAGTGTTTGGGAGTTCGGGTTAGATTAGCCTTTTGTAGTTTATTTGAATTTCTTTTGGGGGGTGAGAGGATGGTTTAATGCTTTAGCTGTCTGTTTGGTTACTGAGAAAGTTTTTAGGTAATGGATACAGTAAAATGGTTGAATATTAGGTATACTGGGTTTAGCTTGAAGACTGGGAAAAAAAGGGAGGAAGTTTGATTATTTAGTTTTGAATCTTAGTTATCGTATTGGCTTAGTTTGATTCCATGAATTGGCATTTTCCTTTCTGTAAATGTATTACTCTGCCGTTGGTTTCTGAGAACCTCAATAACCGAGCTTGATTTACCTTATTGTTTTGATTCTTTTTGGAAGTTAAGATTTTCGTCTGTTTTTCTGTTTTTAGTGTTTGGGAGTTCGGGTTAGATTAGCTTTTTGTAGTTTATTTGAATTTCTTTTGGGGGGAGAGGATGGTTTAATGCTTTAGCTGTCTGCTTGGTTACTGAGAAAGTTTTTAGGTAATGGATACAGTAAAATGGTTGAATATTAGGTATACTGGGTTTAGCTTGAAGACTGGGAAAATAAGAGAGAGGAAGTTTGGTTATTTAGTTTTGAATCTTAGTTATCATATTGGCTTAGTTTTATTCCATGAATTGACATTTTCCTTTCTGGTAATGAATTACTCTGCCATTTGGTTTCAGAAAACCTCAATAACCGAGCTTGATTTACCTTAATGTTTGATTCTATTTGGAAGTTAAGATTTTTGTCTGTTTTGCTGTTTTTAGTGTTTGGGAGTTTGGGTTAGATTAGCTTTTTGTAGTGTATTTGAATTTCTTTTGGGGGGAGAGGATGGTTTAATGCTTTAGCTGTCTGTTTGGTTACTGAGAAAGTTTTTTAAGTAATGGATACAGTAAAATGGTTGAATATTATGTATAATGGGTTTAGCTTGAAGACTGGTAAAAAAAAAGAGGAAGTTTGATTATTTAGTTTTGAATCTTAGTTATCATATTGGCTTAGTTTGATTCCATGAATTGACATTTTTCTCTCTGTAAATGTATTATTCTTCTGTTTGGTTTCTGAGAACGTCAATAACTGAGCTTCATTTATTTTATTATTTTATTTGTTTTTGGAAGTTAAGATTTTGGTCTGTTTCGCTGTTTTAGTGTTTTGGCTTTGGGGAGTTTGGGTTAGATTAGCTTTTTGTAGTTTATTTGAATTTCTTTTGTGGGGTGGGAATGGTTTAAGGCTTTTGCTGTCTGTTTGGTTGTTGAGAAAGTGTTTAGGTCATGGAAGAAGGTAAAGTGGTTGAATGTTAGGTATACTGGGTTTAGCTTGAAGATTGGGAAAAAAGGAATTTTAATTATTTAGTTTAAATCTTAGGTATCATATTGGCTAGTTTGATTCCATGAATTGACATTTTCCTTTCTTTAGATGTATGATTCTGCTGTTTGGTTTCCTAGAACCTCTATAACCGAGCTTGATTTACCTTATTGCTTGATTCTTTCTGGAAGTTAAGATTTTGGTCTGTTTTTCTGTTTTTAGTGGTTGGGGGAGTTTAGATTGGATTAGCCTTTTGTGGTTTATTTGAATTTCTTTTGGGGGTGAGGGGATGGTTTAATGTTTTAGCTGTCTGTTTGGTTGCTGAGAAAGTGTTTAGGTCATGGAAGATAGTAAAGTGGTTGAATATTAGGTATATTGGGTTTAGCTTGAAGGCTGGGAAAAACAAATGGAAAAAAAAAAATGATTTTAGTTTTAGTTTAAATCTTAGGTACTGCATGAGAAGCCTAAAAAGAGCACCAATTTTACTCAAGATAGGTACTGCATGAGAAGCTAATTCCTTGGTCGAAAGAGCACCAATTTTACTCAAGATTTTGAGGTATGCAGTGTTATTTAATCTTCTATTTTATAAACGTGGCCCTGGATATCTAGATTTGTACAATGGAGTATGTTAATGGGTGCACTTGGGGAAATCGTTAAGAAGGATAAACTGGGTATCAACTACATTGGGAAGCAGCTAAAGTTGCTAAAGTTAATAAGAAGTTGGGACTTTTTTTACTGAAATTGGCTGACTGCCTAGAAAAAGTGGTTTGACTGCATTGGGAATTCTACCTTAATGGTTTCCCTTAGGTCCGCAATATTGCAACTGGGGTTATTGAGTTGTAGTATGTTATAGTTGTAGGAACTTAGCTATACGCACAAACATAAAGAAATAGAAGAAAAAGTAAATTGTATGTGGCAAAGGATATTGGAATAGATGTATTAAAGTTTCTTTTTTAGTATGCAAAATTCAGGTATTTTATATACTTTTTTATTGAATGTTTGTTCCTAATTCTGGGCCTTAGGATTTTATTACTACTACAATTTGTGAGTTTTATGGAGTTATATGTCTGAAAAATAAAGTATCAAGCTAAAGAGATAGAGCTAATGGATTCTATGTATACCAAGTGTATTTAAAGTTTTAAACTAACAGTTGACTGAATATATATGCTCAGTTGTCTAATAACTGTGATAGTTCCTTTCTCTCTCTATTTAGTCTTGTTGAATGATGAACTCAGGAATAACCAGAATACATTTTCAAACTAGTAATTGATATAGCTGAATACTGTTTTTGCGTGCATGTGTATTTTCTTTTTCTTTTTTCATTATTAGTAAAGAGGTAAGATACGGTTAGTGTAGATTTTAGGTCCAAATCTTACTAAGTTAAAGAAATTAGTAAGGCTTGAACGAAAATCTAAATCAGTCCCATCTCACATCTTTATCACATTCTACCCTTACCTCATGGTATTAGTTTTATTCTTCTTTGATCATTGTCTTAGGATTTATAAAAAGGAGGTAATACCATTGAGGATTGAGCACTAGCTCAAGTGGCATCTACTCTACTTTTTAAGAAGTAGGTGGTGGGTGTTTGTGTACCCAAAAAAAAAAAAAAAAATTCTACGTGCTCATGTGTTTATGTATGTTATTGTTCTCTTTCCTTTTTCCCCCTTAGTAAAGGGGTAGGATTGTTAGGCTACATCTTAGGTTCAAATCTTACTAATTTGATCATTTAGTAAGATTGGAACCTAATTCCTCATCCATTCTTTCTTACCGATTGATGTTTACTTATAAAAAAAATTATTAAAAAAAAATTGCAAATGGTCAGTCCTTGATCATCAGCAACATTGTACTTGTACCTGGTAATAATTTTTTTACCCTTGTTTTGCCACCCCTTGGATGATTATAGTGAAACATAAAAAAGAAAAAGCTTTTCCTGATGCACTGTTAGGATTGATAAAAATGAACATTTCTTTTGTGTGCTTATGATTTTGTTTATCCCCCTACTTGGTGTAATGGTGTATGTAAGCAACTTGAGAAAAATTAATGTTTCACAGTGTTTAAAATTTTTTATGTAGAAGTATTTAAATTTTTTTTTTGATAAATAACGTAAGAATATTATTAATAATAATAAAGAAATTGCCAAGCCGAGTACATTGGGGATGTACTATGGGTGCAAAAATCAAGAAACAAAAGAACAATAGTCAAGAAAAATAGAAAATGAAGAACAAGAAAAATGAGAAAAAACCACACTCCATTCAAAGAGAGTGTGTAAGAAAAAAGACTTAATCTCCAGCAAAGAGCGTTCGCAGCCCTCAAAGCTTCTAGCATTCCTTTCTTGCCAAATGCACCAAATCAAGCAGTGAGGTACTAATTTCCAAACATCAATGTGACGATGTTGCACAAACTTTCCTTGCCAAGCCTCAAACACCTCAAGAACAGTATGAGGCATAACCCACTGAATACCAAACAAGCAGAAAATCAAAGACCACAACTCCCAAGCTATGGTGCAATGAAGTAGAAGATGATCCACCGACTCCCCACACCTCTTACACATAAAGCACCAGTCAAGCACAATTACTCGTCTTTTACGAAGGTTGTCTGTTGTTAAGATCTTACCTAAGGAAGCAAACCAAGAAAAGAAGGCTACCCTTGGAGGAGCCTTCGATTGCCATATCATTTTCCATGGAAAGGAAACAAGATTATGAGGGTAGAAGGAACTGTAATAACCTCTAACCTCAAATCCTGTATTCCTTGCAGACTTCCAGCAAATCTTATCTGGGCCAAACCCTCTCACTGACGAGGAGTAGACTAGCCCCATAAACCGATCAAAGGCTTCTTCTTCCCAATCTTGTGGAGGACGACGAAATTGCACATTCCAGTGATACCTCCCAGCAGACCAGCCCATAACTTCAGCCACTGAGGAGTCCTTGGACCTACTAAGACAATAAAGCTCCGGAAAGGCCTCTTGGAGAGTACAATCCTCGCACCACACATGCTTCCAAAATTTCACTCTAGTACCATCCCCCACATCATAAACAAGGAGTTTAGAGAAGTTCAACCAACCACTTCTAATATATCTCCACAAGCTGACCCCATAAGGACTTGTCACCTTCTTCGTACACCAACCACCCCAAATATTCCCATATTTTGCCTCTATAACCCTCCTCCATAAAGCATCAGTCTCGGTGCCATACCTCCACAACCATTTACCTAGTAAGGCAGAATTAAATTACCCAACTGTCTTATACCCAACCCCCCATCCTGCAAAGGCCTACAAACCTTGGCCCAATTAACTAAATGAATTTTAGGTTCACCACCAATCCCATCCCACAAAAAATTTCTCTGTAATTTCTCCATACGCTTAGCCACCTTACCCGATAAAGGAAGAAGGGAAAGAAAGTATGTAGGTAAGGACGATAATGAGCTTTTAATGAGTGTCACCTTACCCCTTTAGATAAATACATTCTCTTCCAACCTGCTAATCTCCTCTCCATTCTCTCAAGAATAGGGTTCCAAACAGATAAGTCCTTAAATTTTGCACCTAAAGGAAGGCCCAAATATTTCAAGGGCAGAGAAGACTGCCCACACCCCAACAGACCCACCAAAACCTCCAAATTGGGTACACCACCAACAGGTACCAACTCAGATTTCCCTAAATCTATACGAAGCCCGGACACCTCCTCAAATCTAGCAAGAATCGCCCTCAAAATAGCAATCTGAGAAGGTTCAGCATCACAAAAAATCAACGTATCATCTGCAAATAGAAGGTGAGACACCATCACTGATGGATCAGCCGTACTGCCCACAGAAAAGCCTGAGAATTGCCCAGTGGAGGCAGCCACATCCAACATACGACTTAATGCTTCCATCACAATATCAAACAACAATGGAGATAAAGGATCCTCTTGCCGAAGCCCCCTAGAACTTCCAAAGAAATCAGTTGGGCTACCATTGATCAAAATGGAAAACTTTACAGTTGAAATGCAATACCTTATCCAGTTTCTCCATTTTTCTGAGAAACCACAACGCTGCAGCATATACATTAAAAAATCTCAACTCACATGATCATACGCCTTCTCCACATCCAATTTACAAAGCACACCCGAAACTCCTAACTTCAATCTACTATCAATACATTCAGAAGCAATCAAGACGGAATCCAAAATCTGTCTGCCCTTCACAAAAGCATTTTGTGAATCCGAAATAAGTCCATGCGCCACCCTACGAAGCCGATTAGCCAACACCTTATAAATAATCTTATACATCCCACCAACTAAGCTGATAGGTCGATAATCCTTTACCTCCACAACATCCACTTTCTTAGGAATAAAGGCTAGAAATGAAGCATTAATACTCTTCTCAAACACCGCTTGAGTATGAAAATTGTGGAATACAGCCATAATTTCAGTTTTCAAAACACCCCAACAAGACTGGAAGAATGCCATGGAAAAGCCATTTGGGCCAAGTGCCTTATCACTATTAAAGCCATGGATCACCTCAAACACCTCTTCTTCCTCAAAAGGCCTATCTAGCCAACTTGCATCTTCCACCGAGATGCTAGAAAAATCCACATCATCTAAGGGTGCGTTTGTTTCGACAGTAAAGTAATTCTGAAAAATGTTTTCAGGAAAGGAGAATATTTTCGGGAAAGGAAAATATTTTTAGATGTTTGGTGGCATTTTAAAAAAAACTTTGGAAAATATTTTCAAGTGTTTGGTAACATTCTGAAAATGCAAATTTTTTATTGATTTCTCACATTTTCTCAACCATTTTCTCACATTCCAAACAAATTTTATAATAAAACGTTAAAATCCATCAACTTCTAAACAAACAAAAATCAAATCATCATGGCCAAATCAAATTAAACTGAGAGAGGGAGGTGAGACAGGGAGGAGGAAGAGTGAGATCGGTGGGGAGGGTTTCTCGCCGGCGTGATCACTCGCGTCGATCTCGCGCCGTCGAGCTCGCGCAGGGCGAGATCGAGGCGCGATCTTGCGTCGTCGATCTCGCGCATCGCGCCTCGATCTCGCCCGACGTGAGCTCGACCGTGCGAGATCGCACCTCGGACTCGCCCTGCGCGAGCTCGACGGCGCGAGATCGCGCCTCGATCTCGCCCGGCGCGAGCTCGACGGCGGGCCTTTGGGTTGAGGACGGCGTGATCTTGGCTTCACCGGCAATCTCCCTCTAGCTCTCTCTCTCTCTTTTCTGGTGTGGTTGTTGCTCTCTCCCTCTCCTTCTCTTTCTCTGTTTTCCAACAGAAAACTCAATTTGAAGGTAAAATAGACATGGAAATTATTTTCCGGGTGGGGAGGGTGTGTTTTACGGTCAATGGTTCCTCTTTTCCGTTTGACCAAAATTTCCAGTGTTGCCAAACACCCGCAAATGCTGAAAACATTTTCCGGAATTGCTTTACTGTCAAAACAAACGCACCCTAAGACAGGTCTGTGAGCCACCTCCTCAAAATAAAGCTGCCTATAAAATTGAGAGATACAGTTTGCTATAGTAGCAGGGTCCGAAGACAACACCCCATCCACCATAAGCCTATCAATAGAATTAACTCTCTTGTGAGAATTAGCTATACGATGGAAAAACTTAGTATTCATGTCTCCTTCCCTAACACAAAGATCTCTAGATTTCTGCCTCCAACAAATTTCTTCCAACAGAGTAGCTTTCTCTAACTCATCACGAAATTCTTCCCATTTCCACCATTTCCTCCGCTGATAATCCCTGACTCTCCTCCCTATTCTCTAGAACACTAAGGTCCTTCCACAATTTTCTAATCCGAACATCAACATGACCAAACACCTCCACATTCCATCTTTTCAAGTCATTTTTAAGGAGCTTTAATTTATTAGCCAGAATAAAACTCGGTGCACCGTGAACCTGGTAGGAATCCCACCATGACCGAACCCTATCCACAAAACCTTCATCCTTTAGCCACATATTCTCAAATCTAAATGTCATACTCCCTCTCTGAAAAGATCCACCCTCAAGGACAATTGGAAAATGATCTGAGCACAATTTAGACAGCCGTCTTTGAGAAACTGTTGGGAACTTATCCTCCCAATCTGCAGAAAACAAAAATCTGTCCAGCCTAGCCTTCGAAACAACTTCTCTAGAATTTGACCAAGTGAAAGTACCTCCTTGCAATGGCAGATCAATAAGACCCTGTTCTGAGATAAAATTAGAAAACTCCCTCATAGCAATAGTGAAAGAAGTAGACCCCAATCGTTCAGAAGGGAACCTAACCACATTAAAGTCACCACCCACACACCATGGGACACTCCACCAGCTATTCAAGCCACAGAGTTCCTCCCATAATAACCTCCTATCTCGGTGTAAATTAGGACGATAAACACCCGTAAACGCCCATACAAATTGATCTGACACACTTGTAAACTTACAAGAAACCGAAAATCTCCCCACTGCTTCCTCCATTTTATTCACTACCCGAGTGTCCCACATCACTAACACCCCACCAGAAGCACCACAAGAACCTAAGTAAGACCAATCAACATGTTGGCCACCCCACAAGCTACGAATCACTGCTCTATTAATCAAATCCATTTTGGTTTCTTGAAGACAAACCACATCTGGCCCCCATTTACTAATCAAGTTTCTAACCCTGAGCCTTTTATCCTGCTCATTCAACCCTTTAATGTTCCAAGAAATAATCTTCACATTCATTGATAAGACACAACCGCCCGCTCAGAACTTGCACTCCTTACTTTATTTGTATCATACTCGACATTTAAAGATGACAGCAAATTCTTCAACTCCCGCTGACCTTTCTGTCCGGACTTAACCAACTTCTTCTGATCACCCACCACAAGTTTCTGTCTATCTTTCTTTCTAGCCTCTATGGCTAATAACAGTCTTGTAATCTGCTCCTCAAAACCTTCCAGTGAAGTGCCCACAGATTTCTTGAAAGCCTTTATCCTATTGGTTACCCATTGTGATAGTTGACAATTATCCACACTCTCCTTACACCCAATCTGCTTCATAGGACTAGACTCCAACTCCAACGGACCTTCAGTAGCCAAAGGTACCACAACTAATGGCTCATCACCTCCCTCACAAGACCTCAACCTTTCGTCTGACTCCCACAGCTCACTTACTAACCCCGGAACCACAGTCAAGGAATCTACTAGCTCCTCACTCTCATCTGCCCAAGTAACCCTCTTCCCTTCATTAGTACAAGGAACATTACCTGGTACACCCTCTCCCTCTAGACTTGAGCAGACTGACATACAATCTGGAGAACGATACAGTGACATTGGGAGCACTAATTGTCGGCCATCACGCATTTGTAATATCCAGTCTTTGGAGTTACCCCAAGACTTATCCAAGTCTCCGACCTTGTCCCTTATAGTTGGGCCAGGTAGTTGAACTCCCTCAAAGTCAGAAATAATTGAACCTTCCAAACCCATGGAATCCTCATCCCCATCCTCCGATGCCACTGAAGAAGACAAAGGCACCAACTCCGACACTATCGGGTCATCCAGATTCATTACTTGTTCCGATATCGTGGCCGATGACACCACCGGCACCAACCTCGACCCACACAGAGTATTGGTCAGCGACATCTGTTCGTGGGAGACTTGGGCCACCATCGCTAGTCCTGTCGGCTCAGTGGGTGGCTGCGCTAGTTGAATCGAGCTGAGCTGAGCACCCTTAAGTTCAATCTCCGTCACTGCTAAGACCATCAGTACCGTCGGCGATGTCGAAGGTTGCTCCGAGGTGGTGGGTGTGACCATCGATACCCTCGGCGACATCACAGGTTGCTCCGATGTCATGGGTGTGATCACCGATACCTTCGACGACGTTGCTGGTTGCTCCGATGCGGTGGGTTTGACCCTTGAGCACCTAACCTCCTTCGTGGCAATGAGCTCACTTCTACCTGAACTTGGCAACGTGAACCCATTCTGGTAAGAAGACTCCAGAGCCCTTGGATCACTAAATGAGCTTTCTCCAGCCTCAAAGGTAGTTGGGCTTAGTAGACCCAGGCCCAAAATGGGTTCTTTATTACCCAACGAGGCTGGGGCATTCATCTTGGATGGGCCCAGACCCACTGCATTATTAGAATCAATATTGCTTGGTACCCATTTGCCAACTTGTTGACCTCCCTTAACAGCATCCCAAGATACCCGCCTCTTTCCATATTCATTTACACTCACAGTCAGCCCTCTCCCCAGCCAACGTCCCTTCCTATTATCACGCAACTTTCCAAACTCAACCATATTTGAATTCAAATTGGGCTTCAAAGGAATATTGCAATTAATTCCTTCCAGGATTTTCTCCTCAATTTTATTCTTGCCATTAATATCACCTGCTCCACCCTCACCACCACCCACGGCTGCCTGATGAAAACTACCAGTCTGAGTTTCAAAAGCTACAACCTGTGTGTGAGACTTGTCACTTGGAATCTCCACAGTATTCTTCACGATATCAGCCTTAACCTTATCTTTGTTAAGGGGCTGCTGAACATGCTTCAACATTGCCTGCACTAGAGCTTTGACAGCTTCCACAAAGGACCTGGTAGGATGATGTTTTGGGATCTGCTTAGACCTGTACGGGACAAACTTCAATCCACCCAACGCATATTGAGCAGGTTCCAACATCCTTCGTAATTCAATCCCAAAAGTTCTCCATCCTTGTTGTAATTTACCAGTAGGAATAATGATAGTTCGCCGCCGCCCACTGACCTTAAGCTCTGTCACTGATACATACTGCCCAAATGAATTGGACCCCCGTTGCAAGGTGTATGCAGTAGCACCTTCCCTGAGCGTGAAAAATTGCTTAGGACTAACCCCAATCACAATGTGTTCCAGGTTCCACATTATCCAAAGAGCTGCACTCTTGCCCATAAACACCGATTGCATGTAGTATTTTCCCCGTTCAAAGATCTTAAGGGAGAAAAAATTCCCTCCTTCCTCAACCACCAACTGAAACAACTTAGATTCAATAAAGAAACTTCGGAATCCCCCCATACTGATCCTAATACATGAAAACTAAAACAGGATTTTTGGCTAATTCGAGGTAGCCGGGCCTCCAGTGCAGGAGATGAGCAGTATTATGTAAAGAAAGACTGACTCCATAAACTCCATAAATTTTTTATGTTTAAAATTTGTATGACTATAGTTATATTGGGCCCAATTTAGTTTTTACTGCATGCATGCACTAATCAAAGTTTAACAAGCACCTTGTTAACATTTTTTTTGATATGTAAACAAACACATAAAAAAGTACAGAATACTCTTCTTCTTCAAGAACAAGCACTTTGATCACCAGCACTTAACCCAAAAGGCCTAAGCACATGCACTTTGTTAACATTGATTGAAGCATTTGATCAAATCTAAATGCTTTTCAGTTTCTTTTGTTGCTAACCAGATCATCATTTCTATTTATAATGATTTATGCCTATATTTTATTGTATGGGTGATTGTCAATTTTTGTGGGTTGACTATGTGATACAAAAATGATTTTGTTGTAGTGCTTAACAAATTGATACATCTAGCGCATTGTTAAACATCATTGGCAAGAATAATTAACTCATTAAGTCAAAAAAAAAAAAAAAAAGTGCAGATTGTAACAATTGCTTAGTTTTACTCATTTTCCATTGTCTTTGCGTGCGCAATGCTTTAGATTGGTTGTGACATGACATGGGTGGAGATTCGTAGTATAGATGAATTTTGATCATTTTCTAAGTCATACTTTTAAAGAGAGAAAAGGGAGGGGGTGGGGGGAAAGGCTGCACTAACTTTCAGTTTTTGGATTTTTTTTTTTCCCCCTAAACTGGTTGAAAATTGGAAGTTCAACATTCTGTTCTTCCAACCTTCTACCAGTTTAGGGAAAAAAATTAAAAATTAAAATAAGATAGTACAGTCTAGTTGTTGATTTTCTGTTTTACTTTATTGTGGTTTTGATTTTTTACTTTTATCTTGTTTAACCACTGACTTTATGAAGTATCAGAAAGACTGAGAAAAAATTATAGCCTATGTAGGATGTAGTTATGATAATCAGTTAAGTTATTTCATCCTGCTTTATTTAACATGGATGACTAATTTCTTTAGTTTTTATATCAGGATATACGCCATAAAGATTAGATTTATCACTGGTTAGAGAAAGCAGAAGACAAAATGGAAGTTATTCCGTCAGGGGGTGAAAATGCTTTGTCTACAGTTGGTCCAAGGCCAATGGAATGGTCTACTGTCCCATATAGTACTCCTCAAGCACCTGGGCCAAATGGAAAACAGCGGACATCAAGTTTGGAATCACCAATCATGTTGCTGACGGGCCATCAGAGTGCCATATATACAATGAAGTTCAATCCTGCAGGAACAGTAGTTGCATCTGGGTCTCATGACAAAGAAATTTTTCTGTGGAATGTGCACGGGGATTGCAAGAACTTCGTGGTTTTAAAAGGACACAAGAATGCAGTTTTGGATCTTCATTGGACCACTGATGGATCACAGATAATATCAGCCAGCCCTGACAAAACGCTGAGGGCATGGGATGTTGAAACAGGAAAACAAATCAAGAAAATGGCAGAACACTCCTCGTTGTGAATTCATGCTGTCCTTCTCGGAGAGGGCCTCCACTTGTTGTCAGTGGATCTGATGATGGAACTGCTAAACTGTGGGATATGCGTCAGAGGGGTGCCATTCAGACATTTCCAGATAAATACCAAATCACAGCCGTCGGTTTCTCGGATGCATCTGATAAGATCTTCACAGGTGGTATTGACAATGAAGTAAAGGTATGGGACTTGCGCAAAGGTGAAGTTACAATGACACTTCAAGGTCATCAAGATATGATAACAGGTATGCAGTTGAGTCCTGATGGCTCCTATCTTCTTACAAATGGTATGGATTGCAAACTCTGCATATGGGATATGCGCCCATATGCACCACAAAATCGGTGTGTAAAGGTAATGGAAGGGCACCAACACAACTTTGAGAAGAACTTGTTGAAGTGTAGCTGGTCACCTGATGGAAGCAAAGTCACTGCCGGGAGTTCAGATCGCATGGTTTACATTTGGGATACTACATCTAGACGCATCTTGTATAAGCTCCCTGGCCACACTGGTTCTGTCAATGAGTGTGTCTTCCATCCCAGTGAACCTATTGTTGGATCTTGTAGTAGTGATAAACAGATTTATTTGGGGGAGATCTGAGAATCGCAACTTGAAGAACTTACACCTTAGTGACCGTTATTTCAGCTAATTGTTGGCTCTGTAAGGGCCCTTCAAAGACTTTCGAAAGGCTGTATTCGTATCTCTACTGTAGTTCCCCAAGTTGACTTTTGTTATCTTTATTGGCATTGTTGGAAGATTGTTCCATTTTGGAAAATTGATTCTACATGTATTTTGGCATCTGTGAATACATCTAGGTTCTATGATCACCTCCCACATTCCTTTAGTCCAATCAAACCTTATTGAGAGGAATTTTTGTAGAAAATCCTTGGCAATTTTAAGGGGAGTCGTCACTCACAAATTGAAGGCCATGAAAAAAAAAAAAAACACCTGATAGTGAGGGTCTAAACTATAATCTCATCCAAAAAAAGGTAAAAGATCTTGCATGGTACTCTCAATTTATCTTCTAGTGTGATCGGTGAAAAGATTATATATATATAATATATATATATATATATATATATATATGTATAATTATAATTTAATTATTTATTGACAAAGTTTCTCCTAATAGGAAGATGATGTGTGTTATTGTTGACTTATTTAACAACACTCAATTCAACCAACCAAGTGAATGTTCTTAAATTCTTTAATAGGGATGATACTACAGCTTGAAAGAATATATTGTGTTCTTGGCATCGTACACAATTTGGCCGGTTCATATTTATTAGTACAAGGCTATATGTAATGTATACAATGTTTTGTCTACATATTTAAGTTCATCACTCCGACTTCAAAAATTACACAATATTTAATTTTTATTGTTTTTATTATTTTTTTGGGCTTGATTTCTTGCAATGTTTTTGACAAATTGTAGCCACTATTCGACCTTTGTACATCCTCTAAACTTTAGAAAATAAAATACGAAGCCTAAATTAGCTGTTTAGTAAGAAGACAACTGGGACGAGTAAATTCTAAAACTCAATTTATTTACACAGCTAATTCATCATTACAGCTCATCAAGAACTTTTGCTTTCACTACAATTGTAAACAAAATTGGATTTAGTATATGTAGAGTCTGCTTGACAAAGTTTAGTCCCACTTGATGCTCAATACCACTAAAATCTAGCTTTGCTCGTACAATTCTCTTAAAGATCTGGAATATCAAAGAGTGAATAAGATTGTTTCAGTTTTGAGAGACAACGTGGATCAATCCATCATTCATGAAAAGATGCCTATACTTTTCAGATTTGGCCAATTCCCAACTGTTAACAATCATGCAAAGTATAAATTCTTACCTGAATAAGCTAAGATGGCCTCTCCTTAGTATTAGGTCTGGCTAGAATGGACTTGGTCAGATGGTGATATGTTAACACTACCTCTAGTGTATATGATGTTATCAAGAGCGATGTACCACATCATGGACCACATCATTTAAAACTGAATGATGGATCTAGATGGTGATTAGTTTATAATTGAAATATAAAATACATTATAGTGACAGTAGATAGTCTTCCCTTCCTATGCAGAATTGGTTTGCAATTAGAACAAAGCAGCCACCTTCGAGGTTAACATAGGTTATTAAAGCTTGCCATATCTCCCTTGCTTTGCCTGTAGGTCCGAAATATATTTCAATGCCAACATATGGTGGCATACTAAAGAACTATAATTATAAATTATAAGGAAGCTCTAGGATATTAAGGTAGGGAATACTATACAATAACCCACATTAGATCGTAGAGAAATTTGGATTGTGAAAATGATGATAATTGATGATAAATTATTCTATAGATATAGCAAATTATTTCGCAAATAACTATTGTGGGAATCATCCTCTAAATAGCACTTCCGTACAAGATCAATTGTGAAAACTAGTTTGGATTTTAGAAAGATCTCCAAACAAATAATAGAAATTAAAAATTAAAAAAAAAAAAAAAGACCTAAAAGAAAAATAAACATTCACAGAAACAAAGATTTACGTAGTTCAACAATAGCCTACATGGGTGATGGTGTGGAAAAAATTTCACTAATCAAATATGGAGATCACAAAATAGGCAAAAAGTCACTTTCACAAAACTCAAACCCCAAATACACACAAAAAACTCTCCAATATACAGAGTTTAAGGATTCAGCTAAAGAGAAGTTTTTCTACTCTGTAATCATTGCACAGCACTGCAGCCGTCTCTTTAGTTAAAGCAACATATATATAAAAGTTGTCAAAGTCAAATAGAACTCCTAGCTGTGTTGAATTTTCAAGATCATGCTCCAGATGATTCCCAAAGACTTCAATCAAACCGTGTGGCCAAATAACCTCCTAGATAGTTTCAATCATAGCCATGTATTCCACTTCACTGGTTAATAATATAATAGTTGACTGCAGTATCAACCTCCAACTCACTGGAGGTCAACCTCTAGCTTCAGAGTAGAACAAAGATTATCCAGATCTTCTCCAGCATAGTCTGAATCAACATATCCAGCTAAATGTCTTCCAACAGATTCATCTCTCAAACTTCAAACCCAAATCAGCATTCCCAAAATACATCTCAAGATCCATTAACTTGTGAATGACCATTATCCTAATCTTGCACATAGCAACTAGATTCCACATTGACAGCTTGAGAAATGTTGGGCCGAGGATGAGTGCATACTACTGCATATGCAAGGCTGCCAACCAAATCTGTATTAGAGCTTCTGCTATCACAACAATAACATCACAAGGTACACAAAAACACACAAAAGACATTTCTTTATGTTCTACAATTCAATGGTTAAACCGAATGACAAAGGATAAGGCATTAAATAACACTAGTTATTCTTTTACAAGTAAAATATGACGTAAAAACAGTAACAATGACAGAAGGTATACCTTTAGTATCTAAGTCAGGTCTTAGAGAACTCATTCTGTTGTTGCGGCAGATGAGGTTACCTATTTTCCAGATTGGAGGCTTATATACATGCAGCTATGATTCCTCTACTGACCAATACACTTCAAATTCAGATGCAATTGCCATTAGCTTTTGATGTTTTCCAAGATATCAGCCCAACGAATTGAAAAGCAGAACAGCACTAATGAATGAGTATCAGCAATTGACATCAGCTTTCGACAAGTGAAGTTTAAATTTAGTTGAGATTGTAGCAAATCAGACAACTTCGGGACCTGTATAAACAAATATTCAACATAAATTTAACCAGGAGAAGAATATAATAAAATGTGCTAGTGGATGCTTTGGGTTACAAGATACAGTAACACAGTTATTAATAGCAAAGCTTAAAGCTCAAAATGTTGACTAGACATAAAGTTGTTCGGTCTTGTTTAGAAATTAGCAGCTATCACAGCTTCATTTTGGGGTAGACTGTAAAATTAGTAATGTAAGACATTTTAGATTTAGCATTCATGCTAGTATGTTCTATCTTTTTCCAAGAAAACTGCATATTGCCTTGTAAAAAAAAAAAATGAAAACTGTATACTGTATCATGTTTCAACTTATCACTGACAGTGAGGCTTTTAGTGTAGGAGCTACAACTGAAATTGGATTAAAACACAGTAAGATATTTTAGTCATGACTGACTTCATTGATGGAAATTTTAAGTCATATTTCTGAGTAATACAATCAATTCTAAACCTAATGGTACTAATTGAATAATTGCAAATAAGAGTCAGATTACAGAGATATATGTTCATTGCCTTACCCATGCAGTGTAGGCTAGTTATTTTAGAACTTTTGAATGAACTAGATCGCCCAAGCAGCATATCCTCTTAGTTAAGACAGCAAGACCGATGAGAAGAGAAGACTGTAACAGACAAGTAAAACTCAATTAAGAGAAGCTAGTATTATAAAATGTAATATGGCTTACCAAAAATTGTGTGAACTTGATATCCGACATAAAATTAAATTTGCTAGTGGGTTGTTTAGGATACAAGATAAAGTAACAGAGTTATTAATAGTAAAGCTTAAGTCTCAATATATTGACCAGGCATAAAGTTGTTCAGCCTTGATTAGCAATTAGCAACTATCACTGCAAAATTAGTTTATGTAAGCAATTTAGATTTAGCTTTCATACATGTATGTTCTATCTTTTTCCAGGAAAACTACATACTGTATCTTGCTTCAACTATTCATTGACAATAAGGTTTTTAGGGTAGGAACTACAACTTTTTTTTTTTTAATAAGTAATAAACTTTATTGAGACCAAAATAGAATCACCTGAAGTATACAGTCCGTTATTAAAATTATATAATAGCACAGTAAGATATTTTTGTCATGACTGACTTAATTAATAGAGGTTTTTAGCTCGTATTTCTGAGTAATACAATTAATTAATTTTTTTTAAATGGTACTAATTGATTGCAAATAAGAGTCAACTTACAGAAACATATGTTCATTACCATATCCAGTCACTGTAGGCTAGTATCCTTCAAACTCTTGTATGAATTGGAGCACCCAAACAGGTTGGCCACTCACTCAAGATAACAAGATTGACAAGAACAGAAGGCTGTAACAGATATGTAAAAATTCATAAATGAAGCTAGTATGTTAAATTTCTCTGGCAAAGATATGTAGAAGTGATTTTCTGTGGAACAATTTTGACAATCAATCAAGCTTGCAAGATGGCTAACCACCAAATTCATACCTTAGCAACCATTGAAGTGTTGTAGTCACTAGAACAAAGGGCTCTAAGTGAGGCCATAATAACAGAATAAGATTTGATAGGTGGATGAACTGTTAGGAATCTGTGTAGCTAATTTTGGTTAGCATTGTCCACAATCAATTTCAAGGAATCTAACCAACTTATTCACAAGGAACATAGCTTACCAAAATGCAGAAATTTAAAAAGCTTTTAAGAAGCCACCATAGTCATGAATATGTGTAGCTTCTCAAGTGGCAAGTTCATTGTAATTGTACCAGCCCAATTGAAACAAGAATATGCCATCCTGCCACACTGTTGGAGTATGTCATGGATCTTGCCCTCTTCTAATTGGTTAGGGGAGTCATCAAAATCTTTTGGGAGAGTGGCCATTCACTGTTTTTATATCCATAATCATACATGACTTAATGTGTAAAACTTTCAGATCATTTCTGAGTAACAAAATGAAATTTTAAAGCAAATGGTAATTTTTGAATAATAGCCAATAAAAGTTATATATGTCCATTACCTTATCTGCTTACTATTAAGAACTGTTCTTCCAACACGTTCATGAATTGAAGCATCCAAACCAATTGGCCCTTTTGTTAAGGAAAAGCTTACAAGAAGAGAAGAACAAAACTGACATTAATTAAAGCTAGAAAGATATGAAGAAGAAATTATTTGGGCAGATATATACCTTAGAGTGCAGTAAAGTTCAGATTTTGATGAAAAAAGAGGTCCCTAGGTTAACCAACCATAACCCAGAAAAAAATAAGATTCAATGGGTGGATGACATACTGGAATTCAGTTTATTAGAAAAGATCCACTGCTAAGTACATAGGAGATAGAAGAAACCATGGTGTAAAAGCTGGAAAACTTGGACTCACTTGATATTTTGTTGGTTGACAAAGGTAGTAGTGCTATCATGTACAGTAAACTTGTAAACATTTGCAGATATAGATGCAATATTAGTCCAATTGGCCAGCAACCAGAAATTTCACACAGGTTAAAACGAAGATGGCTTACCAAAAATTTGGAACTTGATATCAGACATAAAATGAAAAGATGCTCTCTTTTGACGTGAATCTCAAGTTGTTCCTCTTTCTTGGGGACATTAAACATGTCATTTACAGACAAGTCAAATGATAGAATTTCACAGCGCTTTGCTCAAATCCTTTGTCAGCTGTTTGAAGTTTGAAGGGAATGAAATAGATTGAGAGCCTGTTGATCAAATGTGACCTTTTATTGGAACATTGAAAAATAACTGGCAACTTTAAATTAACGAGGCATTCCACCACATCCAGTGCTGGTAGAAATTCTGGCTTCTTGCAACTGTAAACAAACAGATGATGTATAAATGAAAGGTTCCCCAAATACAGAAGAAAAAAATTCCATTCTTTCTAATTTGTGGTTTTAGCTATTAATTATTATGCTGCTGTGTGTTAAAGTAGATGAGGCAGAGACTTGAGGTAAGCATAAAATCCCTAAGCATTTAGCCTTGTCTAACAGAAATCCTATGTTCATTCCAATGCATAGATGATGCATAAGAAGAAATAAAAATGAGCAGCGTAGAAAAAGATAGATTAATAAAACCTTTGAGAATATAACTTCAATGACAATCATAACATGTGCAGGGTCCTCAAGCTCTAATTGCCATCAAGTTGCCACAAAAATTGAACCTAACAAAGAAGAATGAATTTAAGGTGGGCTATTAGAAGATAAAGTATGGTGCCCGACTTATTAAGTTCAATTATCTTCACAAACAAAGCCATCTTGTTCTATTTCATTTGAATCACAGTTTTTATAAATTCAAGAAATCTAGTAAGCACACAAAATAGAGAAATCTGAAGGTTACCTTTAGTTAATACGGACACCTCAGAAGAGAAGAATATGAGATTGGAGAAAACTCACAAATTTTAATTAACTTCAACATGATAGGAATCAAATTAACACCCTGGCATTACAAAATCCAGCTATTTAACCACTCTGGCAGCAAACAGTACGAAATATTCAGCTTTTCTTGTAAGTGAGCATTAGATGGTAGTAAATTCTAATAAATTTCCACCCACTTTGGCAGACCTTCCACTTAGCTAACAACAGAGAGCATCTCTATTGGCATGGATTGCACTTCTTCCATAATTTGCTCCAGAAATCAGCCATCTTGTTCCCTAAAATTCAGCTCTTCATGAAACGAACAGTTGCCCCACAAGTCCAGCAAAGCGTTAAGATCGTCCGAATATGATACCTTCACCTAGGAATATTATTAGGTGTCAAAGTTTTAATCAATTTAAATATTATTAGGTCTCTGCAAGAAGAATAGAGAATGCAGAGTACCACCAATGGATATATATATATATATACACACACACTATGCTTGCTGCTTTCACAAGGTTTAGCTAGAAAGATGTTGTCTTTAGCTTTACTCACAAATTTTTTTAACCGTCGCAGATGTTATAAATATAATGTATAGAATGCAATAGAAACAAAGACACAGGAACAGGTTACCTATCAATAACGGTCAAAGCAGATGAATCAAATCTCCCCAAGTAGGATTCGAACCTACAACCAATCTGTTAACGGCGACCACTTTACGAAATAACCTACAAGCACATAAATTTATATCTGGTTCGTTAAAAAAAAATGTTTACTAGAAAAGAAGAGGAGATAAGGTTTAGATGGAATTACCCCATTAGTTCTGTATAATTGGAATACGGGCAATGTCGGGCCATTTTTTCTGTGATTGGGGATGCTGAAAACTTTAATCTCTTGATCATGGTCTATTTGGGAAAGTGAAAAGAGGAATAAAGAAATTAGGGTTGACTATGAATAATAATATATGTATAATTTGTTCATTCAAAGGAAAGTATATGAGAAGAGGATTTGAGGTATCAGAAAACTTACATGTCTATCTTTGGAATGCGGGCAATCTTCAACCACTCAGCCCCGCTCCCCTCTACACATCTTTCCTTTAACTTGGAGCAATCCCAAATACGTAGTTCTTCTAATTTGATGAGGCGTGTTGTGGTTGTGGGCAGATACATCAGGTTCTTGCAGTCATAAATATAGAGTGCTTTAAGGGAAGAAAGGTTGCCCAACCACTCAGGTAAAGTTTCTATTCCATCAAAACCTTCGATAACCAGAGTTTCAAGGGCAGTGAACTGTTGAATTTCGCCCGGGAGAGAGTTGAGTTTAGCCCACCCTCTCAATTCTAGATAATGGAGCGTCGTATGAGAGTGTTGGATGAAATTATTGAGACTGGGAAAAACATCCAGCTCCTCACAATACCCACCAATCTCCAATCTCTTCAAGCATTTAAATGACCCTTCTGGCAGACGCGTGATGTTGCGGCAATTTTGAATTACTAAACGGGTAAGAAAGCACAACTCTCCTAGATCTGGAATTGATTCGAGATTATGACACCCGTCGATCACTAATTGTGCAAGAGAATGGAATTCTTGTAGATCTGGAAGTGATTTCAGATCAGGACAAGCACGTATTTTCAATTCTGAGAGAGACGTACATAATTGTAGCTGAGTTAGAACTTCAAAACCACACCCACCTATATCCAAGCAGCCGCCTATATCCAAGCAGCGTAGACCTTGTATACGTGGAAAACACCTCAGCTTAGGACAATTATGTATTGTCAGCTCCTCGAGGGAAATGAGGGGTTGCGAGGTGTCCCATATATAACTCAGTTCCCCACAATTAGATATCCAGAGTGATGGGATAGAGGTACAGAAAACTTGCCCTGGCGCAAAAGTAAGTCCTGACACTCTAGAAATATAGGCGGACTTGAGCGTGGTAAGATTGCTGCTAATCCTTTCCAAGGCCGTGTTGTAGACGAAAGAAATCCTTAATTTCTGTAGAAACGGAAAATGACATGGGGCACTCCTCAGTTTAGTACACTCTTCAATGGTCAACTCCTCAAGGCAAGGAAACACTACAAGTGCTGATGTCACCTCCAGTGCATCCTTCCACTCCACTAGTTTATGCATTCTTCCAATTGTGAGTGTTCTTAATGCCGGGAACAATACACTACTGCGCGTGCCGTAAAACTCAACTCCAATACATGTCACGCCACGCATTCCCTTTATTTCTAGAGACTTAAGGCAGGGTAGATGCCCGAGGGTGGGAACTTGTTCACAATTTTCACAGTGTTCTAAATTTATCTGGATCAAATAGTCAAAATGCGACGACATCCATGAGGGGAATTTCTTTCCACTAAAACCATCAATTTTTAAGGATTTCAAATTTTCATGAGGTTGGAGGCCTTCCAACACTTCTTCTTCATTATGGTGGTTGACTTCACTATCTGATCTGTCACTCCAGTGAAATCCTAACCCGTTTATTTTCGCCCTTATTGCTAATTTTGCACTTCTTGCTTCTTCTTGACCTCTCACATTCTCTAGATTCCTAATGTCTAATTCTCCACTAAGTTGATTCAAGCATCCCAATTCCTTGATCTGCTCACCTGCATCTTGACCCACAATGAAAAATGACAATGTTCGTAGACATTTCAAATTCCCCATATCTTTTAGTGGTCGGTATTTATAATGACGATCAACATGCATATGCCTCAAGTTAACCAAATTTTTTAAATCTTTTGGAAGCTCGCTGAGATGATAGCAATCTTTAAGTCTTAAAGTTTGCAAATTGTAGAGCTTGGTGATGGAGTTTGGTAATGCTTCGATGTAAGCCCCAGAGATGTAGAGAAGCCTCAAGTGTACCAAGCAACCAATTGAGTTTGATAACTCTGTTATGCTATCCCCATGTAATTTTAGAACACGCAAACATTTAAAATCTGATAATATATTTCCACACATAGCATTTTTTGAAACAAGTGTGCGCAATCTCCGAACACAATCATTTGAAAGTGGAATTTTTGATACTGTTTCATTATCATATTGGATTAATAAACGTAGTACATGATTGATTTCATCTTGTGAATCCTCCTTCAAAATCAAAGTTTCGAATTTTGAAATTGAGAGGGCAAGATCATGTACCAAATCATGCATCTTACAACTTATAATATTATCATACACATCTTTTTCCGCATCCTGGAATAAGGAGTTTGCTAACAAAATATCAAAATACATGTTACCAATATCCTCCATCACCAAACTACTTCCTTGAGATGGTTGAAGGAACCCTTCGGCCATCCAAAGCTGAATTAATTCTTCCTTTTTAATCTCATGATCTTTAGGAAAAATTGAACAATATGCAAAACATTGTTTAAGAGATGGTGATGGAAGATAATTGAAGCTCAATTTTAATATTTGTAGCATTTCATTGCTACCATGTTCGGAATTCCAAATTTCATTATCTCGAATGGCTAACCATTCACTTTTCTCTTTTTTACAACACATTATCTCTCCTAAGATTTTTGCAGCTAATGGAACCCCTCCACATTTTTTGGCAATATCCCTTCCAATAGCCTCCAAATCTAGAGTTAGTGGAACTCTTTCATTAGGAGATACTTTTTTCTTGATTATGGACCAACATTCGTTATCTGAAAGTTTTTCCAAGTGACATTGGGGAAGTGTCCCCGTGATATTTGCCACATTGTCTTTACGAGTCGTTACAATAATGTTGTTTCCAATATTTGAAGTAATTCCCAACAAACAACTTCTTAAAGATTCCCATTTAAGTGAATCTTCATTCCATACATCATCAAGGACTAGAAGATATCCTTCCTCCAACTCTTTTTTAAGTTTTGCAAGTATTCCATCCTTTGTTTCTAATAGACTTGAGTTACCTGTAAGTGATTCTAGAATGCCTCTTAAAATCTTTTTTTCATCAAAATCATCAGAGACACATACCCATATTTTCTTATCGAAATGACTCTCTACTAGCTCATGATTGTAGACCAGTTTTGCTAAAGCTGTTTTCCCCAAACCCGCCATTCCTACTATGGGAATCACTGAGAGTTTTTCACTAGTTGTATTTGTCAGTAACTCCACTATTTCTGAAACATGGTCTTCCCTTCCTACAAGTTCTGAATTATCAATAAAGCTGTTTGTCTCTCGGTTTAGCATAGTATCAAGATTAGCATTTATTGATTCGGCTCTAATAAGTCCAAATCTAATTGCTTCATCATAAACCCTTTTCAGTGAATCGGCAATAGTCTTAACTTTCTTGGCCATCTTGAAACTGAATGCAATGGGATTTGAAAATGAAAAGAAGAAGCATACCTTTCTCTTCATTTGGTTTTGGGTCCTTACGTTTTGCCGAAGAAACTCGTAAGCAGCTAGCTCATCTAGCACGTCATCAGCATCATAAGCAACTTTTTCAAGCCTCCGCAGCCAAAGCCTCACGCTCTCTTCTCTCACTTGCCTTTTCTCTGCATCAGCTAGCACAGCTTGAACCATCTCTACTGAGTCACGAAGCCGTGTCAGCTCATCCTTAAAGCCCCAAGCAAGGCCAATCTGGTCATTAACCAGTGTTATCAGATTTCCTAGTATTCCCTTAGCAAATTCAGTAACGATAGCCTCAGCCATGTTTTCTTTGGTACTCAGGTAACTCACAAATATGCTCGAAGTATTTGGGAAGTAGAGAAGAATTGTGACGATGAAGAATAGCAGTAACTATTTACAGAGTATTTATATTTATCCAAAAAGATAAAAAGCAACTACTATTATTTTTAGTGGGCAACTTTTTTCTTTCTTATTTTTTAGTGGGGAACATTTTTTTTTTTTTTTTCACACGTCTATCAGGTCCGTGTCTTTTTTCTAAAAGAATCTTTATGGGATGGGATATGACCATGTGCTGGACCTTGTGCATCATCCTTAAATTTTGGGTTAAATCTTGACATATACTCATACATTTTTAAAATTATGTATTAAAATTTTCTCAAACTCAAAAGAAATATATATGTATTGAAAACACAAATTTGGGTTAAAATGTGAAATCAAGAAATTTGGGTTCTTGTTCATAAATAAAAAAAAATCAATAAATTTAAGATAAAATTGTGAAATTATCTTAAATCAAATCTTAAAGGACACTTTCAAAAAAGTGAGTATGCAACATGTGCAACAGTAAATATGTGATAATTATAACTGTTAAGATTTGAGATAAATATAGATATTTGATTATATTTAAGGACTCAAAAAGAATCTCTAAGCTGGTTTTTGATATATATATATATATAATTAATGAATGTTCTTAGGACATTTATTAATGGACTTTTTTTTTCTTAATCCGAATTTGAGATTTATGTCTTAGTTCATTGAGATTTGTGTGTTTATTAATCACCAAAATAGCCAAGCATGAGATAAGACATAATTAAAAGAATGAACAACAAAATAGCATTGAAGTTATTACCAGTGTGGTGGTGTGGTTGTTTATCATTTTTGGGCTAGGTCTTAGTTTAGCTTTTTTTTTAACCCTTATATTCCTTCATTCTCTCTTTCCAGTCAAGAACAATTTGCAACAAAAAAAAAATTCTGCATTTGAGGCAATATACATTAATTTTGTGAAAATGCTCCAAAACTTTTTTTATTTTTTTCCCTTTATTGTCATTTACTACACGAATGTAGAACAGAAATGGATAAACCAGAAGAACAAAGATGCAAATTAACAGTAAACGGATATGTAATTTTGTAAAACCAAAATCCTAGCTGAGCCTAAATAGAAAAAAAAAAAAAAAAAATCCCACAATTGAAGCATTGATAGTGATTAGGGCCTCAACTTTTATATTTTAAGGATAAAAAGGATGATAGCATAAAGAGAACCAATATTGTGTTTGTAGAAAGTGTGATTTTTCTAGATGATGATGATTAACGTTTTGGATAGTTTTAACTTCTAAGAGTGACAAACTACTATAGAAGAGTAATGAAAAAAAAAATAAAGAAAAAATTACACATCTTCAAAAATATAGTAAAAAACGAATGATGAGGATGATTTGAAGTGGGAATGTTTTGATTTGGAGGCTTACATAAATAATGTTGTGACGTTTGCTTTATAAAAAACACCTGCAAAATAATTATTTTTGGCTATTTAATTGCACTTATTTATGTATTTCTCTTGGATTTATTTATTAACAATTTAATGTGATTTTGTCTTAAAATAAATGAATTGCCTTTTTTTTTTTCCTTGTAGCAGTAATAATAGAGACTAGGCTAATTGTGTGCACTATTTGTGTTTAGAAGCTTTTTTTTAGTCGAAAAATTCCATTCATCACAATTTGAAATTATGCCTTAATCCAAATAGTCTAGACTCCATAATGGAAACAGACAGTCCAAAAAATGAATAAAGCTACACCCACGCATTGGATAATAACTTCTATGCTATTTTGTGGTCTATTTTTTAAATTATGTCTCATCTTAGGCTTGGCTATTTTGGTCATTAACAAACACTTAATTCTCATTGAACTAAGGCATAAACCTCAAATTGGGGGTAAATAAAAAAATTTGACATTAAAATAATAATTCTCTAAGATGGTTTTTGATAAAATCAGTATATATATATATATGTGTGTGTATTTATACGTGAATTTTCAAATTATGATTTCAAAGGAATGAGTAAAGCGAGTGAGTCCAAGTCTTTATCCAAGGGCGTAGCCATAAATTATTGTTTGAGAGGGCCGATTTGTGTTGCTAATTTATTAGTCTATACAAACTTTAATATGCATACACAAACACATGCGTCTATACACATACACAAAAATTAGTATCTTTCATAATAAATTCTTAAAATTAAATGTTTTATAGAATTAATCTTTTATCGTCTTCCACAGTGAAATCCTTACAATTTTCATTTTCAATATAAGTTACCAAATTGCCTACAATTGTGAGTAAAAAAATTTCAATTGAATTAATGAAGAGTTCAAAGACATGAATGATCCAAAACTTTAAAAAATACGAGAACACATTTTACCATAAAAAATAAATTTAAAAAATAATACGTTTTCTATAACTACTAGACAAATTAAGTAATATATTTAAGAATATTATTGGACCAACTCAAATAATTGGGGGTGAAGTTTCATTTTTGAAGGCTAATTATTAAAATATTAAATATTTAGGAGATAGCCCCCACCCTAACATGTAGCTCCGCACTTTATCAAGATCTACTCAAATCTTAATGACGATCTCCAAGACTACAAGCTCCAGCACATAAGGCTTCTTTTAGAAAAAAGACACGTACGTGATAAATGTGTGAAAAAAGATGTTCCCCATTGAAAAAAACGAAAGAAAGAAAATATTGGTTGCTTTTTATCTTCTTCTTTTTTTTTTTTAAATAATAGTAATATTTTGCTAACATGTGTTCTAAAAGTACATAATAATTAATTATGTTTTAAAATATTTTATCAAGAATTGAAAAAATATTGACAACTTTTTTAATTTTCGAAAAAATATTTTTAAAAATCGATAGTTTAATATGTGCTCTGAGAACACACTAATCATACCCATAATAATATAATTAATACTAATAGTTGCCCGCTTGGTAGTATTTCAAGGTAAACATAAATTTTTTTAATAAATTTTTTACAATGTAATATCTATAAATCTCACTTAATTTATCGGTAAGGTTTGAGATTTTATTTTATTTTATTTATTTATTCCTTTCATTTTTTTTTTTTTTTACATTTATGCATTTGTACGTTCAAATTCTAAACTTATCTCGTCCTCTATATATATTATATATATATATATGTGTGTGTATTTCTCAAAAAAAAAAATCTAAAACTAATCACAATTATTAAAAATTGAAAAGAAAAATTACATCTCACTTGGTCTAAACCATTGTTCTCCATTCTTCATCAATGAATCTTCCATGAAATTTCTTGTTTGGCAAGCTCCTCCTCCTGGATGTCATTACTCTAAAGAAATCTAATATTCAAATTCCCTTCCATTATTGTAAAAATTAAATTATTAAAATTATCTTCTCATATTTTTATGGTAATTGATTGAATCAATTGATCTAAACAGTTATAAACTGTATTATCTTGTGATTGTTAGACTAATGGTTAAGAGCCTGTTTGAATGAGTGGGTTTTTGGATCATATCACTCAGTTTTCATAACTGAGTTCTCAAAACATGTGGGTCCTACAAAAAAATTTGTGTTTGGCTTAGTTTTCAACACTTGTTTCCATTACTCAAAACTCAAAAATTTGAGTTAGAGTGATGAAAACAAGAAACATCAAATGGATGTTTTCAAAAATTGAAAACTGAGTTATGAGTTTTAAAAATTAAGTTATGAATACTGAGATATGAAAACTGAGTTATCTCTAAACCAGATGGGCCCTAAGTGATTAAATTTACTATTTCCTAAAAGTTTCAGAGCAGGAGATCTTGTATTCGATCCCTAACTTTACTCTACCTCCTATATAAAATGTTAAATTCTCACTTGTTGAGCTCCTACTTATTAAGTGGAAGTTTAGACCTACAAGTGAGAGGAAGTGTTAGACTAATAGTTAAGTAATTAAATTCATCATTTTCTAAAAGTTTAAGTTTTTAAGACAATTGGTAATTTAATGGTGATATCATATCTTAATTGATATATGGTTTTGTACATGGTTGATAGTTTTGTATTGATGTTCAATACTTGTGTGTATATAGTACTGGTAGGAATCGTATTGAATTACTGTGTTAATATGTGTATTGTCTCGTATTTCAAGTTTTATGGTAATTTGTTGAATTAATTGATTAAATAATTTGTAATATTTAGGATCAATTTGGATACAACTGAAAACAATGTAGTATAATAATTTTTAAATGTATAAATAATACAGTGAGAATTATTTTTAATAAAAAGGTCGCTGAGAAGTGAGATTTGTAAGTCCTGCACCTTTAAAAGTAGAATGATAATAAAATTTTGAATGCTTGAATGCAACACTTTTATATTTCCGAATGTTTCTTAAAAACTCTTATAGGTTAACCCGAATTTACTTTAATTTTTCATACATCTAAAACAAACAGTAAATTCAGATACTTTTGATCCGAAACCGATCAGTTTCTCATGTTCACATTCACGCTTCAATAATTTTCACCTCAATTATTACAAATTCTGATCACTTTTGTCTTTTTAAGTCAAATATTACAAATTCTGATCACTTCTGAACATTTCAGGTTGGGCACTTTACAGTTCACATGCAATTGTCTTCAACCAATTTCAAAATCTCTTTTGATAGTACAAAGTGCATAGTCACTTTCTGCCTTATCTCTTCACATCTTCCGAGAAATCATGTTGTGCTCGTTTGGTGGGACTCCTCTGAGTGCCACTCCCGTGTCAACAATATTTAACCTTTCGACCATTATTATATAATATTAATTAAACGATTAGTTTACCTTCAATGTTTAAGAAAAAAAAAAATATAGGATGATTATTATGGGTGGTAAAATTTCTCACAATTTATAAATTTGATATGACTAATTTATTTATAAATAAGTTATAAGTTGATATTAAATGAGTTCGGGTCATATTTAGGTTGATATGGCTAACCTGTTTGACTCATTTAACTTATGAAGTTATTAGTTATTTTGATATTATTGCTTAATTTATGATTATTTTTAAATATTTAATACTATATTTATAGTTATAATTGTATTTTAATTTTTTTAGAGTCAATTGTATTTTAATTTTACATATATGAGAATTGATATAAATTATATAGAATAGGTATGACCTATTAATCAAATAGATTATTAAACAGGTTATATATATTGACTTTTACATAATTTGTTAATTAAACAAGTTAAACGTGTCGGGTTAGGTCAACCTGTTTAATAAACAGGTTGTATTCGAGTTGAGGATTTCTAATTCATTTACTAAACAGGTTAGGTTCTATTTAACTCATAACTTGACATAACACAAACCCGACTCGTGAACTAGAATTGCCATCCTAATTTTGATCTTAAATAAACTCCTGTTTTCATTGTCTAAAAGTAGTTTGATTAGGGTAGATTCAATCCAATCTTGACCCTAATCAATTTTGGGTGAAACCCAAACTCAATCGTGTAGGGAGGGAAAAAAAAAAATCAAATCCTACCCGAGGTCTAAATTTTGGTCCTCTTTTTCGAGAATCGTGTCAAATCCAAACTCAGTATTAAAATAAATAAATAAATAAAATCTTACCCCAAGTCAATTTTTTTTTTTTTTTTTTGGTTGAGTAACACCTCAAGTCAAATTTTAGTAGCTGCTCTTTGTGCAGGGTCTGGTTGTAGTTTTTTTTTCCTGCGCTTGGAGTGGTTGTTTTCCTTGGCTAACTGCCTGTAATTAAGCCTGGGATTTATACTTTTTTTTTTTTTTTTTTGGGTTTCTTTGTTTTTGCTTTTTTAGTTCGTTTTTAATGAAAGTTTCTAATCAGTTCTCAAAAAAAAAAGTTGGTCATCGTCGCCAACACACCATCCACTTGAATAATTTTCACCCCTAGGGGTGAAAATTTGGCGACGATGACCAATATTTGGGTTTTTTTTTATAAAAAAAAGACTCCAATATGTTCACCCAAACTTACTTTGATTTTTCGTAGTTTTAAAACAAACAGCAAAAAGAAAGAACCGATCAGTTTCTCATGTTCACATTCACGCTTCAATAATTTTCACCTCATTTATTACAATTCTGATCACTTTTGTCTTTTTAAGTCAATTATTATAAATTCTGATCATTTCTGAACACTTCTGCTTGGGTACCTCACACTTCACATGCAATTGTCTTCCACCAATTTCAAAAGCTCTTTTGATAGTACAAAGTGCATGAGTCACTTTCTGCCTTATCTCTTCACATCTCCCAAGAAATTACATTGTGCTAGTTTGACCATTCTTGTTATTATTCAATCAACCCTTTATACTTTACCTTTTTCTTTTTTTGAATCAACTATATACCTTACCTTCTTCTTTTGAGGCACTTCACATATACTTGCCTACATTGGTTCTTTCTTTCTTTTTTTACTTGGGTGTACGTATTCAATTGCTTTTTTTTTTTTTTTTTTTTTAAGTAACGCTAACTTCCGCCAACAATTTTATAATAAACCAAAATATTATTTTGTTGTCTACATCTTGAGTTATAATTAATTTAGTCTTTGTATTTTTGTAACAATTAATTTAATTTTTATTATTTTTAACTTAACTTATAATTAATTTAATATTTAATAGAAAATATTTACGTAGCAAATGGTGTGATTAATTGACATACTTGAGACTGACGTGGCATTACAATAGTAATAAAAAATGTCTTATCAGCATTTGAATAAATAAAAATTAAATTATTTATTTTAATGTAATAAGAAAATTAAAAAATTAAAAACCAAAAACCAAAAACATGAGCCCAGATGATTTTGAACGCGAACCTAGGTCTGGAAATACACATCTCCATAAACTAAACCCAGATCTTATCCACAAAAAAAAAAAAAAAAAAAAACCCAAACTCAAATATCTCTATTCGTTCCCTCACAACTTTTTGTTCCATTCCACGGAGCCCAAAACCATAGCCACAAAGCCAAAACCCCAAATTCACAATATCTCTGCTCACTTTCTCAATGCTACAGCAAAACTCTTCATCAACTTCAATTCATTACCGAAAAGATAAAATTTCATAAACGAAAAAACGCAAAAAAAAAAAAAAAAAATCCCTTGAATATTTTCTATCACTTTCCTTTTCATGTTCCTAACTTTGTCCCTGGAATCATTTACACATTGAGAAAAAATCGTACTAGAAAATTTTTGTTAGATTTTGTGAGGAAATCTCAAAGGTTCTATGTATTTGAATGGTTTTTGCTAAATTTCAGAGTGGTTTTGTGGATGGTTGAGATTTGAATAGGTTCTATATCTAGGTTCATGTTCAAAATCATCTAGGTTCATGTTTTTAGTTTTTGGTTTTTTTTTTTATAATTTCATTAAAATTGATAAATTAATTTTTTTATTCAAATGCTAGAGTATTTTTTTTTATTATTTTAATGACACATCAGCGTCAAGTATATCAGCTGTTCACATCATTTGTCATGTAGATATTTTTCGTTAGTGAGTTAACATCTGAGACCAAATTGATTGCTACAAAAATGTATGGACCAAATTGATTGTAGCTCCAAAATATAGGGACTAAAATGATGTTTTTGCCTTTATAGATATTTTTATAAACTATTGTAATAGTAAATTATTATTAGTTCTCGTTTAGGTTAGTATTAACATTTTTTTTTACTTATTAATAATTATTCACTATGTTTGTAGTTTGTAAAATAATTTTTAACTCTAGTACTTTTTTTTTAAATTTTTAGTAGCTTATTTGCAGGGTGCGAGAGAAAAAATTAGATAAATTAATACCGAGAAAATATATCATACTAACTATTAAACCAATATCAATATTTCACCAAAATATATAAGGAAAAATATCGAAGTGTACCAACCTGTAATGTATTTTGAGCATTTCGGCTGATACAATAAAATTTTTTAAAGAAAAATGTTACAAATTTGATTTTTTTTTAAATTAAAAAACATGTTATTTTAAATTAATAAATTGGTTAATGTATTTAGGCTTATAAATAGGTGGATTTTAAACTTTTTGTTGATAAACATAAAAAGTAAAAAATTCATATTTATATAGATAAATACAAACACACACTCCTCCACCCGCGTGCACACAAGCATATTAATCAGTATTAAAATATTTTTGTTCTTCTAGTGAAACCGAAATGACCTTTTTTATGAAATTGACTCTCTTGACAAAAATATTTTTGGTTCATTTTCCACTTTGATCCCCGTATCTTTTGACCTCATATTTTGGTCCATAAAATTTGAAGATCGTTTTTAATTTAGTCTTTATGAGATGAAATTTAGTCTTTATCGTCATCTCGACGGAAATAGAATATGTAACACGCTGAGTGCACAGCTAGTGAGTTCAAATCTTTTGTCTTACTTTTTCTACTCCACGCTATATTCTATCAATAAAAACTTGCCACGTGTTTATCTAATTAATTAAATACTATCATTATTGGCTTATTAATGCTACCATTATTAATTAATAATAGTATTTAATTAATTAAGTGAACACGTGACAAATTTTTATTGGTGGAATATAAAGTGAAGCAGAAAAAGTGAGACAGAAAATTTAGACTCACAGATATTATGTTAGATGCTAATAATAATAATAAATGCCAGGTCCACATAATTATATAATTAAAAATAATTTATCAATTTTTACAAAATAAAAAAATAAATTAAAAAACAAAACACACATGAATTAAGATCTTGGTTCATCTTGAACATCCTCACACAAGAACACAAACCCACAAAATTCAAGAAGAACCTCCAGAACACAACAAAAACATAACCCCAAAAACACAACAAAAACATAAACCCAAAAACACAACAAGAACCTCCAAAAAACAAAATAATACCACCTTAGCATTTAAATGAAAAAGTTCAAATAACAAAAATAAATGAAAATTCAAAATATCATTTTCTTTTTCTTCTCTCACTTTCTGAGCAACCAACCACTAATAAACACAAAGAAAATACGGATACACTACAACAAACATCAACAAAATCCACATCCTGCTCCCATTTTCTATAACGTTTTTGACAACCCACCCCCTCCCTCTTCTATTCTTTATGTTTGTCCCCATTGAAATGTCTCTTTCTCTCATTTCACCTCTCTATCTCTCATTCCACCTTCTCTCTCTTCGTACCCTCCACGAACGAGATGAAAGAGCTTCCTCCCACAAACTTGAGAGAAAGAAGATGAAGAAATCGAGTCCACTACTAGAAATAGGATCAAGGCTGCGACTTGCGAGGTCTATCTTTTAACCCCATTGCTAGAGATCGGTTAGGTTGCTTGGATTCCTAGTTTATTTTCTCTCCTTTATTTTTGCGTTGTTTTTTGTTTATGGCCTAACCTCCTTGCTTATTTTGTTTAAATTGATAAATTTATTTTGTTTTTATTTTGTTTAAATTGAATTTAAAAAAAAAAATTGGATGTTGATGTGATGCTGACATAACTTTTATTTATTTATTTATTAGCCAACTGTCAACTGTACACTTTGTGCGTATATTACTTTTGTTAGTAAAATGACGATAAAGACTAAATTGAAAACGATTTTTGAATTATAGGGACTATGATAGGAGCTGAAATAATATGGGGGATCAAAGTGAAAAATGGTCCAAAATGTAGGATCAATAAAGGTATTTTTGCCTAATATGAAACAACTGGCGAGTTGTGCACAGGGTGGCAGCAGAACCGCTGGTGCAATAACCTAGCAATTGCACAATCCAAAAATCTCACCTTCATTATTTCAAATTTTGACCACTGATGGTTTACAGGTTTACACTCCTTTTTAGGTACTCCAGAGTTCACATGCAATTGTATTTCACCAGTTTCCAAGTCTCATTAATGGTACATTGTGCATAAGTCACTTTCTGTTTCTCTTCTCATCTTCCAAGAAATTGCTTGTTTGGTGGAGTTCTCTGAATACCACTTGGAACAATATTGATCTTTCAACAATTTTTATATTATATTAATTAAATTATTAAATCTTTAATGTTTTAGAGAGAAAAAAAAAAGCCTTATGAATTGATGATGATCTAAAGTAAACTACTGTTATACGTATTTTTAGAGGAGTCTAAATCTTCTGTTTTATTTTTTCTGTTTTATTTTATATTTTATTAATAAAAATTTATTACGTGTTCATCTAATTAATTAAATATTATTATTAATTAATAATGGTAATATTAATAGGTCAATAATAATAGTATTTAATTACTTAGGTGAACACGTAATAAGTTTTTATTGGTGAAGTATAGAGTGGAGCAGAAAAAGTAAGACAGAAGATTTGGACTCATCTAAGAGTAGTGACTCTTTTGATTAAGGTAATTCAATTCAATCTTGACCTAATCAATTTTAGGAGGAAACCCAAATTCAATCGTGTAGGGAGAAAAAAAAATCAAATCTTGTCCGAGGTCAAACTTTGGTCCTCTTCTCCATGTCGAATGACTCAAACCCAAACTCAATCATGTAGAAAAACAAAAATAAAAAACAAAAACAAAAACAAAAATAAAAGCAAAACAGAACAATAATACTTTACCTCTATGTCGGTGTTTTTTTTAAGGGCCCGTTTCAAAATTACTTCTTTAATCAACTTTATTCTTTACCCTTTCTTAGGTACTTCACATACTTTGTCTTTGTCTTTTTTTGAGAGACACGTACTTTATGTCTTTACCTCTATGTTGGTTTTTTTTTTAAGTGTCCGTTTTTAAATTACTTATTTTTAATAATTTATTTGCTGAGACAAAAAGTTAAAAGCTAAATATAAAAAACCTAAAAAAAAGTCAAAAGCTAACTTATTTTTGAAATGCTACAACTTAAATTATTTGGAATAAAATTTGAGACAAAAGTAGTGTCAAACTTATAAGAGCATTCTCATCAAGAATGCTAAATATTTTAGCATTTACCACTTCAAAATTTTACTTTATCAATTTTAACATACTATTTTACAATCTATTAAATATTAAACATTAAACATTTTTTTTTTTTACAATTTCATTTAAATAATATTATTTTTATTTTACCACTTTCTCTCTTTCCGCCGCTTTCTTCTCAACGACTAGTTACTGTCAGCCACCACCACCATAAACCATCAACATTAAACTCAGACCCATGGCCAACCCATTGCCACCACAATTGGCATCCATCCAAAAAATCAACCCCATAGCCAAAAAAAATAAAAAATAAAATAAAAACTAAACTAAACTTGAGAGAGAGAAGCCTCACCGTGAGAGGAAGAGAGGGAGGCAGAGGATAGAAAAACCCATCAAACCCAAGACCCACGCTTCAGCCACAGCAACCCACCTCCACCACCACCACCCACCCACCTACCTCGTTCTCAACCCCAACCAAAACCCACCACCCCGATCTCAACCCCAGACAAAACCGTCTCCGAGCACCACCGATACCCACCAAACATTACAACCACAGCTCTAGTCACAGCAAGAAACCACCACCACAAAAACCACAAAAAATCACCACAAGAACCACAAGACACCAGCCACAACAACCACAAGAAAACACACAACACGCCGATCTCCACACAGGTTTCCATGTCGATCTCCTGCAAGCCGATCTCATGCCATCACGCCATTCTCCTCGCCACCAAGTCGATCTTAAACGTACGAACTTGTTGTGAGGGAGTGAGGAAATGAGAGAGATGTGGGAGACGGAGAGAGAACCAGAGAAAGAGAGAGATGTGGGAGACAGAGTTGGGGAGAGAGAATAAGTAAATTAATAAAATATTATACAATATTGCTACAGTGCGCTCTCAAAAATGAGAGTGCACTGTAGCAATATTGCAAATTTTATAACATTTTTCGGGTTTGATGGAGTGGATTTTTGGGTTTAAAATGCTAAAAAATAGTATTTATAGCATATACAAGGCTTGATAAGAATGCTCTAAACAATAAATAATTTAAACAAAAACTAACTTTTAATCGGTAACCAAATTTACAGTCTACATGGTTCTCATGCAGCTTTATTAATCATATTTTATCATTAATTACCACCTTTAAGTAAAAGCCAACCAAATAATAGGATGTTGTTCCCTTTCAAAAAAAAAGGATGTTGTCTATTACATACTCTTATACGCAACCATATATACACCATTTTTGCACAAAAAATTATGGGTTTTTAAGTTAAAAATAATGACTTCAAGTCATTCAAAAAGTGAATGTGCGTACGGTTGTGTGTTAATGTGAGACTATCCTTTAAGTGTATTGATTTGAGGAGTTGTTTTAGTGTATGTTTTTGAGAGTTTGTGAGCATGGGTGTACTGTAATCCTTATTATTGATAATAGACTTTTTTGTGGACTTTGCCTAATGATGCAAGTATAGAGTTTGTTGAACTATACAATTTCCCATTTGGTGTAGCCTAGATTTTATTATTATGCGTGTTTGTCACCAAACTTGAAGTAAGGAGTTAACTTGTCACGTTAAAAAAAAAAAAAAAAATCGAAATGAAATAAATAATTGTAACAACCAAAACACATGCTGCCAATATCTTTAATAACTAATGTTGGGTCTACAGTTTACGTTGGCAAACTGTGAACAAATTGTTCAAGATTGAAGCAATATCAAGAATCAAGATCAGGGCGTTGAAGTTGCTTTCCAAAATATCAGTGTTGCGTACTTAAAAGTTGTGGACAGGAAGTTTGCGTGTATCAGATTCCATAGCTGAAGAGTCTATGGATTAAAAGTTACATGGAATGGTTTGCATATGGGATACAACTTCTAGACACATCTTGTATAATCTCCTTGGCCACACTGGATCAATCAGGGATCGTTTGGTTTGGCTATAATTCAGCTTTCATAACTCAATATTCATAACTCAAATTTAAAATTCGTAATTTATAACCCAAACCTCACTTATCTCAAAAACTCCAAAATTCTTGTTTGGTCACATTACTCACATTTTGCTACCATAACTTATATTTCAGAAACTAAAAACACCAAAATTCTGTTTTCATTTTGGCAAAAATGCAAAACTGACCCTCTAACTTTCACATTTTTTCATTTTAGTCCTCTAACTTTCAGTTTTGTCAATTTAGTCCTCTAACTTTCAATTTTTGTCAATTCAAGGCTCTGTTACAAATCTATTACTGTTGCCAAAATGATGCCGTTTTGCATGTGGGTTTTTTTTTAATTTTAAATTCGGAACTAAAAGAAAAAAAAGAAAAGAAAAGAGAACATGAAGGGGAATAATGACGTCGCTGAATCAAAAAAAAAAAAAAAGGATTCAAGAATCAAATCCCTTACTTTGAGAGAGAGAGAGAGAGAGAGCCGGTTTGAGAGAGAGAGAGAGAGAGACTGAGTTCACTAGCGGTGAGGAACCTCACCGCCCCTGCTCGCCGTGTAAACCACCTCGTTGCTTTGCCTTGACTGAACGTAGCTCCTCCATGCCGCCCCTGCTCGCCGTGTGAACCTCACTGCCCCTGTTTGTCGTGTACCACTAACCCCCTCACTGCTTTGCCTTGACTAAATCGGTGATGGAGTTCTGAATCAGTGATGGGTGTGCCATGAAGACTGTGAGGACAAAGGGGGTTATGACTTTGTATAAGGGTTTCATTCCAACTATCTCAAGGCAAGGTCCATTCACTGTGGTGCTATTTGTCACACTTGAACAGGTCCGGAAGCTATTCATGGATTTGTGATCATGGCAGAGTTGAAACATTCTTATTAGATTATGTGTTTAAGCAATTTGAAGAAGAAAAGCATAAATTTGGCGAATTTAAGGAAAATTAGTGGAAATTTGGTTATTGCTTGGTAATGTTAGGGATTTGATTCTTGAATCCATTTTTTTTTTGATTCAGTGCCCTTCATGTTTTTTTTTTCCTTTTCTTTTCTTCCAGATTTTTCTTTTAATTCCGAATTTAAAAAAAAACCCCCACATGCAAAACGGCGTCGTTTTGGCAACAGTAACAAATTTGTAACGGAGCCTTGAATTGACAAAAATTGAAAGTTAGAAGACTGAATTGACAAAACTGAAAGTTAGAGGACTGAAATGAAAAAAAAGTGAAAGTTAGAGGGTCAGTTTTGCATTTTTGCCTTTCATTTTCTATCATCCATCACTCAAATTTTTGAGTTTTGAGTGATGGAAACATCACCCAAAAATCAAGCCCAATTTTTTTTTTTTTGGTAAGACTCATGCGTTTTGGAAACTCAGAGATGAGAACTGAGTGATATCACTCTAAATCATGGTGATCCAAATAAGCCCTCAATGACATAGGTTTTCATCGTAGTGAACCTAATGTTGGATCTTGCAATTAATAATGATAAATATATTTATTTTGGGGATATTTGAGAATCAAATTTGAAGAAATTACACTTCAGTCACCTTTTTTTTTTTTTTTTTAATAGCAAATTGTTGGCCCTTCAAGTGCTCTTAAAAGACTTTAAAAAGCTGTATCTCTATTGAAGTTTTTCAAGTGGAATGTTGGCATCTTTACTGGCAGTATAGAAGATTATGTTGCATTTTGGAATATTGCCGTTACATGTATTTTAGCATTTGCAAATGCATCTAGGGTTATATGCGCCCTCGATCAAACACGTTCTTAGTATCACTCACTAATTAAATGACATGATGGCCATTGCTTTCAAACCTGAATACTTAAAAAAAGGTGAATGATCTTATGTGATCGATGGAAATATGAGGATTATGGTAATATATTATGCTCCATAGTTGATGGCATGAGTTGAGTACTTGAAGTATTGCCCTACTTAACCAAATATGGATTTTATTTCCTTTAATTCTTATGCTCGCTACAAACAAATCGGTACACCAGTAGCAAATCGGTGCAATGCATGGAAATGTATCAATCTATATGTATATATAAAGAATTTCTTTTGAATGTAGACAATTGTAGAAATTTTATTGATTTCTTAAATGATGAGCAACATAGTTATATGTTAGCTTTTAATTTGTTCTCAATAACCTATTTGGTCCTACCAAAAACCTTGTAGTTCAAATCTCTTTCATCTGTCATAATTATCAAATTATCAAAAAATGACCTATTGATCTAGATACTCTGTACGTATTTATTTCATGGATGCTGTAAAAATTTGAAATGTTATTCAAATATGTATTCTCAAGCCATACGGTGATACAACTGCCTTCAATTATTTCTTATTTTTTACTAGTTTTCAATTTTCATTTGCAAAATAAATTTATAAATGATAAAAAAAAGAAGAAGGAAAGAAAGTGCGTACAAACACCTAGCATCGATTGATATTAAAGTACTTTCAATAACCATTAAAATCCGAAAGCTATCTAGTTCTAAACTTCTAATATATTGTATTGCTATGAAAAATGGAATCACCGATTTGTTAGCTTCCAAAATTCCCAAAAGAATCTTAGCCAAATAAAAATAAATGATTACAAAATGATGCTTCAATTTTAACTTGGATTGATCGATGTTAGTATTTTCGGACAACAAATTCAAACCTTAAGCCCATCACTCCAGCCCACTAGCCTTGAGAGTAATTAGTGGAAACTGTTTTGTCCGGGCTGACAAATTAACCCCTAAGGCCCATAAATTTTACTAGTTAAAAGAACCCAGGTTTGAGCACATACATATTCCACTGACGTTGTCACGTGTGAGTCGAAGTGCACAAGAATGTGACAGCTAAAATTAAATCCCAGGGAACCAGCTGGCAAGGCCGATGAACTTGGGCTTATTCAGTATACGGGAAAAGCCTAAGAAAAGCCCTACGAATGCTAAGTGCCAAAGACACTACTAGATTAGCCGAAATCACTTTTGGCGAGCAAACTCAGAAAATCAGCACCAATATATTTTCTAAAAGCAAAACTTTTCCAATTTTTTTTTTGAAGTTGCTACAGTAGTTCTCTTGATATAGAGAACAATGTGGCAACTCCAAACCATTTTTCTTACTTAAAATAATCATATGGTTGAATAAAAAAAAGATTTTTCTTTCCTCACTTTCTCTTTCTCTCTTCTTTATCTCAACGGCTACAAAATGCAGAACACAATCCAAACAAAAAAACAAATTTTTCTCATAAACCAAATGAAATCAGAACAATAAAAAAAAAAAAGGAAAAAAGAGAGAGACCCATTTGGTTTTTGTTCTCCACTGGCTCTCTCTCTCTCTCTCAAATGAGATTTTTCATATTATGAACTTTGGTCTGTGATGGTCTGTGGAGTTGTAAAATTATGTAAGAGGTATGTGATGAGAAATTAACTATGTACTGTCAGGAGTAAAAGAAGTAAAAAAATCAAGAACAAAAGTGAAGATAGAGAGAGGAGAAAGAGAGAGAAAGAGCTGGGTGTTCTGGAGTGAGGTAGAAAAACAAAAACATAAGTGGAAAAAGTGAACATAAAGAGAGGAGTGGGTATATGTATGTGGAGGAGAAAAAACATGAGAAAAAAAAAGGAAAAAGAAAGAAAGAAAATACATATGGATGAAAAAAATAAAGAGAAAAAGGAAAAATAAAATAAAGAAATAAAAAATTAAAATTGAGAAATGCTACCACAATATTTTCATAATAAATTTTAAGTGAAAAATTGTTCTTAGCTAATATTGGCAAGTAAAAAATAATTTTAGTGATGGATTCAAATTAAACCTAGTAACAACTTGTAAGTGTACAATTGCACCTGGATCCAAAAACACACGTAAGCTCAGGCCCAATGAGCTTTAAACAATTAAATTTGTAGAGTGTGGGTTCACAATCTAGTTTAGTGATGTTTGAAGCTTGATGAACAGGCTGGAATGTTACAGTATTTACAAACAAAAGACAAATAGGACAAAATAAACCTCTTTGGACGTAAGCCGAGGATAATTTATATATTATTTTCCTTTTTTTTTTTTCTTTCAATGGTTACCGTTCTTAATATTTGTCTAGCCACACCCCCTTTTTCTATACTCTCTTCCCTCCTTAAATACTTCTTCTTCTTCCCTCTTTATCCACGTGTAACGCAAATCACCATATTAGACACCTGTCCCATCCACCACCCTCTAGAAGTTTTCAAACGATAGCAAGAAGGCTGACTTCTACTATTCAGGGGTCATTTCCCCATTAATGCGGTCAGGGAGGTAGGTGCAGTGTCTTTAATGTGAAAGTAGCAGCCTTTTTCTAAGATATTTTTTTTCACCCCGTGGTGTCTAGAGGGTATTTAGATCCCCCTTTTAACCAACAGTTCGTCCAGAACACTGCCTTGATCTTTTTGGCGAATCCCAGGGTTATCGCGGGTCTGTCCGAGGAGAGATTCGTCCTCAGATGAATCCTCGGACTCTCGACTCATGGGCCGACTTAGGTCTTTTTAGTCCCCACACAACTTATCACATATGATTTTTTTGTGAAAATATTGAAAAAATGTTGTTAACGTAATCTTACAACTCACTTTATCGTTGTAACAAGTGCTCAATGATATTTGTTAAAAAAAACATTATTGGAAAATTTAAAAATATTATCGTTGGAAGATCAAAAAATATAGATGTTGAGAATTTGAAAAATATAACCATTATGTGTGTGTTTGGCTAACTTATTTTTTGCCAACTTATTTTACTATTCAGCTTTTTTTGGCGCTATTCATGGGTCCTACTATACTATTTCAACTAACATTTATCTTTATCTACAATACTTTTAATTTCAGAAAAAAAAAGATAGAGAATGTGTTGCAAAATGTATTTGAAAAAGTAAGTAAAAGGTAAAAATCATTGTTCATTCTTTAAACAGTACAAAAATTTGGAGAAATTGCTAGAGATGCTCTAAGACCCACAAATTGCTATTTTTGCAAGATTTCATGGTTGTTGCCCTTTCACACTCGCTAGTGCAAATCTTTCAGACTTGACCTTTTTACACGTGCCTTACGTTTATTTCTGTGAAGAGAGAAATACATGTTACTTGCAACCAAGATAAATTTTATATATCTTACTCTCTTTATATATTATTACTACATATCTTATATAATATTGCTTAATATATATATATATATATATATATATATATATATATATATATATATATATATATATAAAAGTACTCAAAAATTAATGGTCTAAGCCCACTAAGAACAGTGATGCATTGTTCTTCAAACCTAGCCCAAATAATAGAATTTCTATAGAGAGTGGAAAAATAGTTCAAGTGCAATTCAAAATTAAGCTTAAGTCTATGGCCAAAGAACTCATAGTATTATAGAGGTGCAATTCAAGTAGTTGCTAAGAATAGTGCTCTCCTCGGGTTTTTCCGAGGATTGGTTTCTTATACACAAATATTCTAGGTTTTACACAATATCTCACACTATTCCCTTTACTCTATCTTCAAGGAGAAAATGTTCAACCCCTTATTTGGGAGGTTCCCCTCCTTTATATATCCTTCCTCTTTGCATCCTAGCCCTCCATCTGTATACTTCAAGGCCTTTTTCAGGATACTTGTTTCATCAAAGTTCTATTGAAGGTGGTAGAAGGGGCTACCCATGAAGTCATTGTTTAGGTGTCATTTTCTCATTAATGCAGCTAATAAGGTTGTTGCAGGTCATTCAATGCGGATGGAGAAGGTATACCTTTCCAGGAAGCTTCCTCCCGCCATCTTTGGCCCCCACATGGTCCTTCCTCTTCTCCACATGCTTTCATGAGACACTATCTTGTATCCACCCCCATCCTCTGGTTGGCAAATTCCTCGGAATTGATATACTTCTTCGGGCGGGATTATATGAGATACTCCGCGTTCTAATCCTCTTCGGTTCTCGGACCTCCTACAATATATATATATATATTAACATGGGTTAATGTTGAATATAATAATTTGGGCATTTGCCAAACATATATTTATGAAATCTTGCTAAATATATTTGTTTAGCCTTGCTATACATATTTAATTACCTCAACTTTATATGTTGCGTAGCCTAATCCATTTCCTTCAATTTATTTATGTGTCATGGCATGTATTATTTACATATGAGAAAACTATTGGCTCATTAATTTATTATCTTGATCACTCATTATGTTATTTTACGCATAGGAAAAAACGTAACGGTAGCGGCCAAAGAACAACCCATTGGCACGAGTATCAAACTTGACTATGCCAAAGAACTTGAGTCTAGCCGCTGACCTATCAAAACACAACATATGTCATGTCCACTAACAATGGATTCCAAATGATCCTTATTTTAAATAAGCATTATTCAAGTTTTTTTTAAAAATAAAATTATTATAATTACAAGAAAAATTAACTAAAATAACAAAAATAAACAAACAATGAAATAAGAAAATCCAGGGGGAAAAAACCTCTCATAATGACAATAACTATTTTGACATAATACCAAAAGGTTAAGAATTAAATTAACACATTTGAAATATTAGTAACTAAATTAATATATCTAGAACTTGAAGCAATAGTTACTAAATAAAATGATGGTTCAATTTTAATTTGGATTGATGGATATTGCAATTGACCCTTATTTTTAATAAGCTTTATTCATGTTAAAAAATTATAATCATAGTTACAAAAAAAATGAACTAAAATAGCCAAAATCACAAACAATGAATTAAGGAAATTATGGAAAAATGAAAAAAAAAAATCCATCAGGATTATTTTGATACAATATTAAAAGGTTAGAAATTAAATTGACACATTTAAATCGTCAAAGACCAAATTGACACATAGTATAAATGTTAGAAACCAAAATGATAATTTACTTGATTAAAAAAGAAAATAAAAATGAATTTAGAAAAAATAATAATAAAGCTTTGTTCACATTCTGATTGAAATCATCACACGGACGGAATTTAGAGAATGGACCAAAATGAGCCCAAATTTAGACCAATGTAGAATATCTGGGTGATTTATATTGCCAATTTATTTAAGTTTGACATTCTATTCTTCCAAATCAATAAGGTGTGATATTGAAAAAGGGTTTATCACTTGCTCCGCGATCGACACTAACTGCCGCATGCAGTTTTGGTGTTCGCGTGTGAGTGTATTTCCTTATCTCATCCCTCTTCCCTTATATATAGGTGTGTGTGTGTGTTTCTCAAATAAAAAAAGAACTCAGTGTTGTCGAGTCATCCCACATTGGTAAGGTGTGATATTGAGAAGGGATTTATCACTTGTTCAGCAACACTAACTACCGCATGTAGTTTTGGTATTGGCATGTGAGTGTATTCTCTTATCTCATTCTCCTTCCCTTATATATAGGTGTGTGTGTGTGTGTGTGTTTCTCAAATAAAAAAAGAACTCAGTGTTGTGGAGTCATCTCACATCGGTAAGATGCGACACTAACTGTTGCATGCAGTTTTGATGTTGATGTGTGAGTGTATTCCCTTATTTTATCTCATTCCCTTATATACAGGTGTGTGTGTTTCTCAAAAAAAAAAAAAAAGGAACCTTCTACCTGTTACAAACCCATTTTTTAAAAATTTCAAAACTAAAATAGCGTTTTCAACTCACTATTTTAGTAAAAAAAATGTATGTATAATAGTGTGTGTAACAAAAATTACAAAAAAAAAAAAAAAAAAAACCCCATAAACTAAAAGAAGAGAGTAAAGCCTAGTTTGTTATCTGTTCTACTTTTTTGCAGTTTGGTTCTTTTCTTTTATCTTGTTTATCCGTGACTTTATGATGTGTCAGGGAAAAAAAAAAAATTCTAGCTAAAATAGGTTGTAGTCATGATAATCAGTTAAATCTATCTCATTCTGTTTTGTTTAACTTAGGTGGCTAATTTCTTTAGTTTTTATCTCTGGATTTACACCTTAAAGATCAGATTTATCACTGATTAGAGAAAGCAGAATGCCTTGTCTACTGTCGGTCCATGGCCAATGGAATGGTGTACTGTCCGTCTGTCCCATTTAGTGCTCTTCAAGCATCTGGGTCTCATGACAAATTTTTTTTTTGTGTGGAATGTGCATGGGGGTTGCAAGAATTTCATGGTTTTAAAAGGGCACAAGAATGCATTTTTGATCTTCATTGGACCACTGATGGATCACAGTTATTATCAGCCAGCCCTGACAAAACACGTACTAAGGGCATGGGAGATGTTGAAAGTAACAGGAAAACAAAGCAAGAAAAAGGCAGAACACTCCTCGTTTGTGATTCATGCTTCCTTCTCCAAGAGGGCCACCAACACAATTTAGATGAACTTGTTGAAGTGTAGCTGGTCATCTGATGGAAGCAAAGTCACAGCGGGGAGTTCAGATTGGACGGTTTACATTTGGCATAATACTTCTACGCGCATCTTTCATAAGCACCCTGGACGTACTAGTTCAGTCAATGAGTGTGTTTTCCATCCTGGTGAATCTATTATTGGATCTTCCAGTAGTGATAAATAGATTTATCTGGGGGAGACGTAAGAATCAAAACCTGAAGTACTTGCAACTTAATGAATATTTTTGGGCCAACAGTTTGCTCTTTAAGTGCCCTTCAAAGACTTTGAAAAGGTTGTATCTCTACAGTACAGTTCCCCAAGTTGAATTTGGTATCTTTATTGGCAATGTAGAAGATTGTGTTCCATTTGGGAATGTTGTTGCTACATGTATTTTGGCATCTGTAAATACATGTAGGGTTCTATGATCACCCCCTACGTTCCTTCCTTTTTCAAATCAAAACCTGAAATTGGGAGGAATTTTTGTTAATCCTTGGTAACCACAAGTGGTGTTGTCTTACTCACTAATTAAATGATAGGATGTCCATACTTTAAAACCTGAATACTAGGGGCTCAACAATAATTTCATGTGAGTTTGTTTGCCAAGAGCATTTTTATTTAGCTTTTAGCTTATTAGTTTATATACATCATTTTAAAAGTTCATTTTTCAAACACAAGTATACTTAGTATCCGTTTGAATACTGACTTTCACGTCTGTGTTTCACGTTTGACCTTTTTTTTTTTGTTTTTGAAAGCGCGTTTTTGTTTTTTTCAGTGGGTCTCATGCACTATTCACGGGACCCATAAACATCTTTTTTCACCAAAACTTTCATTAAAGATGGGTCTCATAGCACTATTCACACATTTAAAAATTATTTTGCTACAGTATTTTTAGTTTTCAATTTTCAGCAAAATAAGCGGTATCCCCTTAGTGTGCGTTTGGATACTGCGTATTTTGCTGGAAGCTGAAAATTTATTACTTAAAACATTGTAGTAAAATATTTTTTATTGCTCAAATTTATTGTTCGCCCGCAATTTGCACTTGGCTGGTCCATGAACAATGCTGTGGATTAGCCAAAAAACGCAACTTAGGAAAACGCAATTGCAATAAGCCTTACACAAACGCACTCTTAGTCTATGTTCAACAAAAAACAATCAGTAAAAAGCCAAATAAGTTGAAGCCAATAGACATTAGCATGGTACTTCATAATTTCTCCTCTGTAATCGGTTAAAAGATAAAATCAATAGTTGGTGGCTTTTGTTTTTTAGGTAGTTGACCTCAATTGGAGGACGGGAAGCATTTCCCTGCTATGATAACATTATAGATTGAATTTACTTTGATAATTATTATTTCTAGTGCATCAGCCTTTCCATTAAATTTGGATTAAGATTGCTTACTATGACCCCTCCTATAGACTTTGCAAGAATGAGAGTTTTGTGTATTGAGTACCATCTATTTCAATTATTCTTACTAGTGCATATCATTACAATGTACGGAAAAGTATCAATCTATGTATATGTATAAAGATGTATGGAAAAGTATCAATCTATATGTATGTATAAAGAATTTAATTGAGATACTCAATTGTAAAAATTATAAGGTACTATATTAGCTATTAATTTGTTCTCAATCCTAGATACTTTGGACATATATTGCATAGATGCTGTAAAAATATTGTAACGTTATTCAAAACATATATATGCTGTTATAGATAACAGAATTCTGTAAGAGTTGTTGACCAAAAACTAACCTTGTCCCACGTCACAAAATATCTCCACCTTGGCTTGAATTTGGTTAAGCCTCACAAACGAAACTTCTATGTTGTCTCCACCAAAGCCTCTAAGGGTTATTTCAAATTGCAAACGCCAATCAACTCAAAGCAGAACTTGCACTTGACCAAAGGAACCGACTTAGTCATCCTGTTAATTGGATTTTTTGCAATCCCAATCTTCTGAAGAATTATTCTCCCTCATCAATAATTTCATGAGTAAAGTAGAAGTGAAAATCAAAGTGCTTAGTTAAAGAGTAATAGACTTGGTTCTTTGCTAAATAAATGGAGCACCCTGACTATCACAAGATACACAAATGTGTTGCTGACGATCCCAAAGTCTTCAATCAAATAGCCTCCTTGATTGCTTCAGTCATAGCCATGTGTTCAACCCCCAACAGTTGACAATGCAATAGTTGACTTAACTGCGGTGTGGACCTCCAACTCACTAGTGTTTTAGCAAATGTAAATAACTATCTTGTAGTAGAACAATGCTAATCTAGATCACTGGCATAGTCTGAATCAACATATCTTGCTAATTGTCTTCCAGCATATTTATCTGTTAAACTTCAAACCCAAGTCACCGGTTCCCAAAATATATCTCAAGATTGACTTTACAACTTGAAAACCACTGTGTTGGTGCCGGTGGTCCAACAAAGAGGCGTTCCCCTAATTTCCCTGGATATTGCACGTAAGGACTAACCATATTGACAGCTTCAGAAATGTCGAGCTAGCCAAGTAGATACCATTGCATATATGAGGCTGCCAACCAAACTGGAATTAGAGCCACCGCTGTCACAACAATAACAGCACAAGGTACACGAAAACACACAAAAGACATTCCTTTGAATTTCAAATGTCAATGGTTTATCTGAATGACAAAAAAATAATAATAATAAAAACAATGACAATAAATAATACTAGTAGTTCTTTAACAAGTAAACCATGACAATGAAAAAACTGTAACAATGACAAGAGGTATACCTTTAGTATCTAAGTGAGGTTTTAGAGAACGCAATTTATTCTCCAGATTGGAGTCTTATATACATGCAGCAATGATTTCTGCTCTAACCACCTCACTTCAAATTCAGATGCAATTTCCATAAGCTTTTGATGTTGTCCAAGACACCAGCCCAAATAATAGAAGAACAGAATGGCACTAAAGAGTGAGCATCCAACTCTTTCAACTACTCTCATCAGCAACAGAATTTTATATTTACCTGGGATTCTAGCAAATCTATCAACTTCAATACCTGTATAAGTATAACCAAATATTCAACATAAATTTAACCACAGGAAGAATATAATTAAATATGCTAGTGGGTATTTTGGGTTACAAGATAAAGTAACACAGTTAGTAATATTAAAGCTTAAAGCTCAAAATATGGACTAGGCATAAAGTTGCTCAGCCTTGATTAGAAATTAGCAATTATTTCTGCTTCTTTTTTAGCATTCATACTTGTATATTCTATTTTTTTCAAGAATACTGCATACAGTATCTTGTTTCAACTCATCACTTTTAACGAGGCTTTAGAGTAGTAACTACAACTGAAATTGGATAAAAGCATAGTAAGATATTTTAGTCATGGCTGACTTCATTGATAATTTGATAGAAAGTTTAAGTCATATTTCTGAGTAATAAAATTAATTTCTATATTGAATGGTACTAATTGAATAATTGAAAGTAAAATTCAGTGTACAACAACATAATGCATCCTATATATATATATATTTACACAAAAGTCAGCTTACAAAAAAATATGTTCATTGCCTTACCCACGCAGCGTAGGCTAGTATCATTTGAAGTTTTGTATGAACTGGAGCACCCAAAAAATATGGCCTCTTAGTTAAGACAACAAGATTGACAAGAATAGAAGGCTGTAATAGACAACCAAATAATCTGTACGCTTTTAGACCCCTTAACATAAGTTGTTTAACCTAGTTATTTAGTCAAGTGATTATTTAGATAAATTATTCAGATCTAAATTAAAACAATAACAATCATATCATGTAAATAATGCGGAAATATAAAGAACACACGATATGATAGCTTAGGAAAACCAAACTGGTAAAAAACCTAGAGATGATTTAACCTAGTTATACTTAAGGTAAAACAAATTCACTATAAAAGAATTGAAATTTGTACAATAAGACTTAAACCACTAACATCCTATTGCTACCACATGTAGAACTTACCGACACGATCATGTGCAAGCTCCGAATCCACGGACTCCTTCTCTATTAGGCCTTTGCAACACAAGCACCCACACTTGTGATAAAAAACACAAACTCTCCTATTTGTGACTTTAAGACCACCCTTGAAGGTTTAAATTATCAACACCTTTGATGACTAGAGAAGGCAGCAACTTCTACAACATCGGATCTTGAGATTCTTCAAGGAATAACATCGATAGAAGACATGAGAGAGCTTTTGGGTACAAAACCCTAGATACAAAAGAGGCACTCTCTTCTCTATTTGAAAAGTCTTATAAAAACGTGCTTATGGTTTCTTTTATATATTAGTAGTGTTTTACTTGAAACTTAATACGTCTAAGTAGAGTTTGGGCTGAAATAGAATTCTGCAGATTCGTGTTTCGATAAGTCAAGCCTGTCTCTCGATCGATTGAACCAGACAGATTTCGAATTCTTCTTTTTGCAGCTTATATATTCTTGAGTCTTGACTTGTATCACCCTGAGCATTTTCTAATAATACCTATAGACTCTAAGATCTATATCTAGACAAATTTATGTTCACGATTTGTCAATTGTTCTAAACTTTTAGAATCTAACATAATCCATTAAATGAAGCTAGTATTATTGACTGCTCTAACATGAGTTTGGTTTTTACTTTGCCATTTAGGAAGCCGAGTCAGTATTATTTTAAATAGGTGTCCTTTTATTATTGGTTGGGACTAAATGGGAGGACTAGCTCAATTGTTTTCCTGGATGTGCTAATAATTTATCCTTCTAAAGGTCTAAGGTCCCCGTTCCCTTCTTCTTCATATATACACTCAATTTATATTTCTAACTTCTTGTAGTGTGTTTGCCGTTTGGTTGGGTGGGGAGAAAGAAAAATAAATGGTGGGACCTAAGTGTTTTATCCCCAGATCCACTAAAAGTTTTCTCCCCAAAATGGAGAGAAAATTGAAGAGAGAAAATGGGCTGCTTAATGGACAAAAATACCCCTTGTGCACTTGCACATGAGTTTTGTCTGTACATTGCTCTTCTTCACTTTTTTTTCTTTTTCTTATGGCGTTGCCTCCTCCTCCTCCTCCTCCTCTTCTTCTTCTTCTTCTTCTTCTTCTATATTCTAGATGTTGCCTCCTTTTTTTTTTTTTTTCCCTGGACTGCCTCTTCTTTCATTTTTTATTTTATCTACTGGGCAGGCTTCGTCCAATGTACATTGCTCATATTCTTTTTTTTTTCTTTTAATTTCTTTTGTGTTTTTTTTGGTTGTTTGTCACGTTTTTTTTTTTTTAAATTGGGCATCATTTTTAACAAAGATACATGAGTAAATTTATACAAAATCACTTTTTCTATCCCTCAACTTTTTTACTTCTAACCAAACAAAAATAAGGGAAATTAAAATCTTTTCTATCCTCTTATCATTTTCTATCCTCCAATTTTTCCATTATTCCAACCTAACGGACCCTTAATTCTTTTTGTCATCTATAATACGACCTACTTTGCATGACCATGCCCAATAACATAAGCACATTAACATTTGGAAGAGCATATTACTTCTCTTTAGTTAGTAAAGTCTTATGTTGTAGTACATAATGTTTAGGATCGAATCTATATATTACTAAAAGCTGAAGCGCAGCGTTGCTTCAGCTTTTAATGCTACTGTGCTCACGTTGAGCCACATCAGCGTCCACGTCATTATCTTTAATCTTTCCATTTTCTTGTAATTATTTTTAATATTTTTTTATTTCATATTTATACTTTTCCAACCTTTCTCACTCTCTTACCTTTTCATCTCCCTACTACTTCTCCAATCTTTCTCCTTCCCTCACATTTTCATCTTCCTACTACATTTTCGTTAAAAAATAAACATTTTCGTTAACTTGTCTTTTGAATTTCTGAGAAAAATTGCATTTTTTTTATTTTAGTACGACAAAAATTATTAAATTTATGATTATTCCTATATTACATTTATGATTATTCTTATAATAAAATATATTACTCTTTATTAAATTAGTTTAAATTGTATAATAAAATTACCATAAAAATGATTATTATGCGCAACGCACTGATTCGCGGCTAGTTTTACTTAAACCAAAGCATGTGGATGATAGGAAAGCAAATGGCTTCCTTCGGTTTTTTCTATAATAGACAGAATCTCAAGCTCATCTTAAAAGGAGTATCCAATCTTCAAGGTAACAAAAGACTTTCATAAAGTTACACCTCTTCTCACTACTTAGCTCTATATGATATATAGTACATATTTAACATGAACATGTCTTATAAATTATGAATTCATTAACACGTATCATAGTTTATATTATTTTTTATTTAGTAGTCTTATGATTTTGATGTCATAAATTATTCAAATCACTTATACTCAAGGGAGAGGAGGGGAGGTTGTTTTAGTTGGTTCATATTTAAATTTAAGTAATGCTACAATCACAAATAATTCAACAAACTATTTACAAATTGATAAGATGGAATGGTAATACACGTATAAAAACTAAAATTTCATTACAGGATTTATTTAAAAATAAAATAAAATAAACTCTCTCCCTTCATAAAATTTCTTCCACAAACCAGTTTTCATTTTTATATAGACTTAAGGGATATCAGGTCCAACTTTATACCAATTATTGCAGCACTTCACAGAAACTCCCAAAGCCAAACGAAATCTGTCTCTAAGTTTCAAAGAAAATGGCCTCTAGCCGCCGGGTAGCTTCTGGGCCCACCGACCCAAAACACCACCGTAGTAGTACAGTCCATAGTCTCACAAACCCAAACCTCAACCTCTTCGAAAAACATGATGATGCTATTAGAAACACAAAAAGCGAATGAAAATTGCTGATGATGGGTTTGGGTGGTTAAGTCACCGGAGATGCAGAGAGAGGGAAGGGGAAGATGGGTGTGTAAGCCAACAAAAAAAAAATTGTGGAATATTTGATAGGCAGTTGAATTTATAAATTATTTTTATTTTTTTTTTACTCGATTTATAACAATCTTTGTTTTCTTTTTCTTAAAAATCTCTTTGGATTTTGGTGGCGTAGCTCTGTGATTCAACGTTAGGATTCACCTTCTTGTAATGAAAGTTGCGAAAAAAGACAAGTAAAATCACTTAAAATCTCTTTGGATTTTAGTTCTTGTAATGAAAGCTTTCGTGGAACTTTCCATACCAGCAGATTGTAAAAAGTTTGTAGAATTGTTTGTGGCTGCAGTATTAAAAATGAGGAAATTGTAAACAAAATTGGATTTTTGGTATATTTGGAGTCTGCTTGGCATTCCACTAAAATCTAGCTTAGGTCGAACAATTCTCTAAAACATCTTGAACATCAAAGAGTGTCAAAGAAAAAAAGATTAAAAAAGAGGTGAAAGATTGTTTAAGATTAGAAAGACAACGAGAGTAAATCCATCTTCATGAAAAGATGCAAATGTTTTTCAGATTTGGCCAATTCCACATTGTTAATAATCATTTAAGGGCCTTGGTAATTAGGCCAAGCTAGAAAGGTCCTGGCAGACGTTTACCAAAAAAAAAAAAAAAAAGGTCCTGGCAGAGCGATATAACAACATTATCTCCAACGAATGATTTTAAGAGCATAAAGGATGTGGCCCCCTATGTGATGCCTACTTAGTTCAAGCCCTGACCAATTGACAAACCACAACATTCACAACTTAATGATGAGATCAAGATGGTGATTAGGTCACTTGAAATGCAAAATACATTTTGGTGACAACATATAGTCTTCCTTATAGCAAAATTGGTTTCCAGAGATAGAACAAAGCAGCCATCTTCTAGGGCAATATGGGTATTGAAGCCTGCTTATTTCATTGCCTACACATGGTGGGCATAAGGATTAAACAAAAGGTTGGAACAATATAGTGTGTAAGGAAGCTCTGATATAAAGGAAGGGAATGTTGAACAATAAATATAAAGACAAACACTTGATTCTGAAATGGTGATGATTGATGGTAAACTATTCTGTAGATATAGAAAATTATTTCCCAAATAACCGATGTGGGAAAGGGCATATAGCACTTTCATACAAGATTATAAAAACTGTTATGGGCTTAAAATCTCTGAACATGTAATAGGAATGAAAAAAACCTAGAAGAAAACTGAACACTGTCGAGTTCGAGTCTAGAGGGACTTGAAGCCATGTCCCTATGACACAAAAAATCTATTGATCAAAGCTCACAAACAAAATTTCTTCGTTGTCGCCACCAAAGCCCCTAGTGATTGTTGCAAACTTCACACTAGGATTAAATCAAAGTAGTACTTGAACTTGTGCAAAGGTACTGGCTTAGTCATCATATTAGCTAAATTATCTGCAATCCTAATCTTCTGAAAAAGAATATCTTCCTTATCAACAACATGCTGAGTTCAAGAGTAACGGACTTGGTCTTTTTCTAAATGAATGGAACTCTGACTGTCACAAAATAGACAAATGTGCTTATGATGAATTTTCAAGTCTTTAATCAAACCATGTAGCCAAAGAGCCCCCTTTTGACTACAATCAAACCCATGTATGCAGCTGTAGTGGTTGCCAATGCAATATCCTACTGCAGTATCAACCTCCAACTCACCAATGCTTTAGCAAATGTAAGTAGCTCATAGTAGAATGGTGCTTATCTAGATCCTTGACATAGTCTGAATCAATGTGTCTTCTAAAAGATTCATCTCTCTCAAACTTCAAACCCAAATCATCTCAAGATCCATATAGCAGCTTGCCAATGACCCTTCCTTAGGTCATGCATATAACAACTAACCATGCTAATAGCCCGAGAAATGTCAGGCCGCATACATACCATTGCAAACATAAGGCTGCCAACCAAACTGGTATTAGAGCTTCAATTATCACAACAATAATGGCACAAGGTAAAAAAAAAAAAAAACACAAAAAAGACATTTCTTTGTATTCTATAGTGTCTATGGTCAAATAGAATGACAAAAGAGAAGACATTAAATAACATGAGTTTTTCATTTCTAGGTAACTATGACAATGAAAAAAGGTATACCTTTAATATCTAAGTCGGGATTTAGAGAACACATTCTATTGTTGTAGCAGATTAGGTCACCAATTTTCCAGATTGGGGTCTTTTATTTAGGTAGCAATGATTTCTCCACTGACTACCACAAGTCCTGCAAGATACCAGCCTAAAGAATTGAAGAACAGAATGACACTAAACAGTATACAACTCTTTCAGCTAGCGAAGTTTACATTTACCCGAGATTCTAGCAAATTTGTCAACTTCAGGTCCTGCACAAACAAATTTACAACATAAATTTACCCATGGGAAGAATAAAAGTAAATTTGCTAGTGGGTTGTTTAGGCTACAAGATTAAGAAACAGAGTTAGTAATGGTAAAGCTTAAAATATTGACTAGGCATAAAGTTGTTCAGCCTAGATTAGCAATTAGCAATTATCACTGCTGCTTTTTGAGTAGACTGCAAAATTAGTTTATGTAAGCAATTTAAATTTAGCATTCATACATGTATGTTTTTCCAGGAAAACTACATACTGTATCTTGCTTCAACTTATCATGGACAATATTGTTTTTGGTGTTCGAACTACAACTTTTTTTTGATAAGTAATAAGCTTGATTGAGACCAAAATGGAATCGCCCAAATTATTCAAGAAGTATACAGATGGGTACTAAAATTATATAATAGCATGGTAAGATATTTTTGTCATGGCTCAATTAATTAATAGAAGTTTTTAAGTCATATATCTGAATAATAAAATTAATTTAAAAAACAAATGGTACTAATTGAATAATTGCAAATAAAAGTCAACATAGAGAGAGGCATATGTTCATTGCCCTATCCACTCACTGTAGGCTAGTATCCTTCAAACTTTTGTATGAATTGGAGTACCCAAACTGGTTGGTCTCTTAGGACAACAAGATTGACAAGAGGTGAAGGCTGTAACAGACATGTAAAAATCTATTAACTGAAGCTAGTATTATTAAATTGCTCTGGCAGAGATACGTTGAAGCGATTTTTCTGTGAAGCTATTTGACAATCAATCAAGTATGCAAGATGGCTAACCATCAGATTTATACCTTAGCAATCATTGAAGTGTTGAAGTCACTGGAACAAAGGGCTCTAGCCTCTAGGTGAGGCCATGATAACAGATAAGATTTGATAGGTGGATGAACTGTCAGGAGTTCTGTTTAGTAAAAAGATCCCTTGTTTAGTATATATATAGGGCATGGAAGAAACCTGTGTAGCTAACTTTAATTAGCATCCTCCACAATCAATGTCAAGAAATCTAACCAACTTATTCACAAGAAACATATCTTACCAAAATGTAGAAATTCAAAAAACTTCTAAGAAGCCACAATACTCGTGAATATATGTATTTTCTCAAGTGGCAAGTTCATTGTAATTGTCATGGTCCAATTGAAACAAGAATATGCCATCCTGCCACACTGTTGGAGTATGTCATGGGTCTTTCCCTCTTCTAATTGGTTAGAGGAGTCATCAAAATCTCTCGGCAGAGTGGCCATTCACTGTTTTTATATCCATAAAACTCATAAATGACTTAATGTGTAAAACTTTCAAATCATTTCTATGAGAAACAAAATGAAATTCTAAACCAAAGGGTAATTTGAATAATAGCCAATAAAAGTTATACATGTTCATTACCTTATCTGCTTATTATAAAGAACTGTTCTTCCAACATGTGCATGAGTTGTAGCATCCAAACCAAATGGGCTTTTTGTTAAGGAATAGCTTATAAGAAGAGAAGAACAAAACTGACATTAATTGAAGCTAGAAAGATATGAAGAAGAAATTATTTTGGCAATCAATTCAACATGTAAGATGGCTTTTCACCAGATACCTTAGAGTGCAGTAAAGTTCAGATGTTGCTGAAACAAAGGTTTCTAGGTTAGCTAACCATAACCAAAAAAAGATCAAATATTTTGTAAAAAAGATCCATTGCTAAGTACATAAGAGATAGCAGAAACCGTGATGCAAAAGCTGGAAAACTAAGACTCACCTGATATTTTGTTGGTTGATAAAGGTAGTGCTACCATGTAGAGTAAACTTGTAAACATTGCAGATATAGACACAATATTATTCCAATTGGCAAGCAACCAGAAATTTCACGCAGGTTAAAAAGAAGAAGAAGGAGAAGAAACCTAGAAAAATTAATATCACTTACAAAAAATTGTGTGAATTTGATATCAGATATAAAATGAGAAGAGGCTCTCTTTTGATTTGAATCTCATGTTGCTCTTCTTTCTTGGGGACATTAGAAAGGTCATTTACAGATAAGTCGAAAATTTCACAGCGTTTTGCTCAAACCCTTTATCAGCTGGTTGAAGTTTGAAAGGAACGAAACAGGTTGAGTGCCTGTAGATCAAATGTGACCTTTTATTGGAACATTAAAAAAAAATTGGCATCCATAATTTAACAACGCATTGCACCACATCCAGTGCTAGAATATGTTCTGGCTTCTTGCAACTGTTAATAGAGATGATGTATAACTAAAATGTTCCACAACTATAGAAGAAAAAAAAATCCATTCTATCTAATTTTGTGGTTTTAACTTTCAAATATTATGGCGCTGTGTTGAAGTTGATGAGTTAGAGGCTTGAGGTAAGTATAAAATCCCTACGCATTTAGCCTTGTCCAACAAAAATTGACCTTTAGTCCTAACATACTAGGCATTACACTACAATAGTGATGCTGGGGATTCACTGTCGAATGAAAGCAACAATACAACTGCACATAAAACAAAAAGTAGATATTAAACATTCATTACAGTTTACCCACTATCTATCATTGAGCTCATCTATAGTCTTAAAATGTGAAAGAGAAAATACCCAAGGTGCATAATTTCATTCCAATACATAGAAAATGCATAAGAGAAAAAAGAAAAAAAAGAAAAAAGAGCAGCATAGAAAAAAATAGATTAATGAAACCTTCAAGAATCCAACTTCAATGACAATCATAATATGTGCAGTGTCCTCAACCTCTGACTGACATCAATGTGCCTTAAAATTTGAACCTAACAAAGAAGAGTGAATTTAAGGCGGAATATTAGAAGATAAAGGATGGTACCTGACTTATTAAGTTCAATTATCTTCACAACAGTCATTTTGTTCTATTGTATTTTAATCACAGTTTTTAAAATTCAAGAAATCTAGTAAGGACACGGAATAGAGAAGTCTAAAGGTTATGTTTAGTTAAGAGGGATACATCAGAAGAGAAGAACATGAGATTGGAGAAAACTCACAGATTAACACCCTGGCATTACAAAAATCTTGGATTGTCTATGTCTGCTATTTAACCACTCTGGCAGCAAACAGTACGTAATATTCAGCTTTTTTTGTAAAGCAAGCATCAGATGGTAGTAAATTCTAATAAATTTCCAACCACTTTGGCAGACCTTCCACTTAGCCAACAACAAGAGTATCTCTATTGGCATGGATTGCACTTCTTCCATAATTTGCTCTAGAAATTAGCAATCTTGTTCCCTAAAATTCAGCTCTTCAGCAAAGGAAAAGTTGCCCCACCACTCCAGCAAAGCTTTAAGATCATCAAAATATGAAACCTTCAACCAGAATGTTATTAGATGTCAAAGTCTGACCAATTTGAAAACTATAGCTCAGGTCACTGCAAGAAGAACAGAAAATGCAGAGTACCACCCATGGATATATATATATATATATATATATCCTACGCATATTGCTTTCACAAGGTTTAGCTAGAAAGATGTTGTCTTTGTTATCCCTGTTTGTGTTTAGTATATAAATGTCTATTATTCAATACGACATAATTTTCACTAAAGGATCACCCATGCATATAAATGCCTTTGTTATCCATTTTTCTCTCTCAAACTTTTTTATCCGTAGCAGATGTTATAAATCTGGATTTTAAAGATTAGATATTATGAGTGTTGCTGGTATAGAATGCAATAGAAATAAAGACATAGGAACAGGTTACCTATCATTAACAGTCAAAGCGAATGAATCAAATCTCCCCAAGTAGGATTCAAACCTACAACCAATCAGTTAACGGCAACCACTTTACCATTGAGCTACTGTGGAACAATGATAGATTAGAAGCGTGATTATGGTACAAAGTAATGCTCCCATTGGACCTAATAAGAGCATAATACAATGCTAAGACTGTGAATGTTATGTGAACTACAACTCTACAGCATTCTGTTATGTTGGAAAAGAAAAAAAAGAAAATGGAAAAAAAAGAAATTGAAGTACCTGAACTTGTTTTGCACATTAATGCATTTCAGTTCTTTCCCCATTTGCATAACAACCACGGAATAACCTACAAGCACATCATTTTAAATTTGGTTCCTTAAAAAAATAAAAACAGTTTACTAGAACAGAAGAGAAAGAGATCAGGTTTAGACGGAATTACCTCATTGGAATACAGGCAACGTTGGGTTTCTGTGATTGGGGACGCTGAAAATTCACCGTCTTCATCTGTTATCATCCCTTGATTATCGTTTATTTGGGAAAGTGAAAAGAGAATAAAGAAATTAGAATTAACCATGAATATATATAATTTGTTCATTCAAAGGAGAGTATATGAGAAGAGGATTTGAGGTATCAGAAAACTTACATGTCTATCTTTGGAATGTGGGCAATCTTCAACCACTCAGCCCCGCTCCCCTCTACACATCTTTCCTTTAACTTGGAGCAACCCCAAATATGTAGTTCTTCTAATTTGATGAGGCGTGTTGTGGTTGTGGGCAGATACATCAGGTTATTGCACTTGCAAATATAGAGTTTTTTAAGGGAAGAAAGGTTGCCCAACCACTCAGGTAAAGTTTCTATTCCATCATAACCAGAGTTTCAAGGGCAGTAAACCGTTGAATTTCGCCTGGGAGAGAGTTCAGTTTAGCCCACCCTTTCAATTCTAGATATTGGAGCGTCGTATGAGAGTGTTGGATGAAATTATTGAGATTGGGAAGAATGAAATATTAGAAGATAAAGGATGGTGCCTGACTTATTAAGTTCAATAATCTTCATGAACACAGTCCTTTTGTTCTATTGCATTGTAATCACAGTTTTTATAAATTCAAGAAATCTAGTAAGCACACAAAATAGAGAAATCTGAAGGTTATGTTTAGTTAAGAACATGAGATTGGAGGAAACTCACAAATTTTAATGAACTTCAACAAGATAGGAATCAAATCAAAACCCTGGCATTACAAAATTCCTGGATCGTCTATATGTCCATCATTTAACCACTCTGGCAGCAAACAGTACGAAATATTCAGTTATTTTTTGTAAAGTGAGCATCTCTATTGGCATGGATTGCACTTCTTCCATAATTTGCTCCAGAAAGTAGCTCTTCAGGAAAGGAAAAGTTGTCCCACCAGTCCAGCAAAGCTTTAAGATCATCAAAATATGATACCTTCAACTAAGAAATTGAAAATTATAGCTCAGGTCACTGCAAGAAGAATAGAAAATGCAGAGTACCACCCATGGATATATATATATATATATATATATATATATATATATATATATCCAGCGCTTACTGCTTTCACAAGGTTTAGCTAGAAAGATGATGTGTTTGTTATCCCTGTTTGCATTTAGTATATAAATGTCTATTATTCAATATGACATAATTTCCACCAAAAAAATCACCCATTTTCTTTAGCTTTCTTTTTCTCTCACAAATTTTTTAAACTGTGGCAGATGTTATAAATCTTGACTTTAAAGATTAGATATTATGAGTGTTGCTGGTATAGAATGAAATAGAAACAAAGACATAGGAACAGGTTACCTATCAATAACGGTTAAAACGAATGAATCAAATCTACCCAAGTAGGATTCGAACCTACAACCAATTAGTTAATGGCAACCACTGTACCATTGAGCTACTTTGGAACAACGATAGATTAGGAGCATGATGATGGCACAAAGTAATGCTCCCATTGGACCTGATAATAGCATGATACAATGCTAAGATCGTGAATGTTATGTGAACTACAACTCTACAGCATTCTGGTATGTGGAAAAGAAAAAAGAAAATGGAAAAAAAGAAATTGAAGTACCATGAAATAACCTATATTTATATAAGGTTATGTTTAATAGAAAAGAAGAGAAAGAGATCGGGTTTAGATGATATTACCACATTATTTCTGTATAATTGGAATACAGGCAATGTTGGGCCATTTTTCTGTGACTGAAGATGCTGAAAATTCAGTCGCTTCTCTAATCTCTTCATCGTCTATTTGGGAAAGTGAATAGAGGAATTAAAATGTATAATTTGCTCATTCAAAGGAGAGTATATGAGAAGAAGATTTGAGGTATCAGAAAACTTACATGATTATCTTTGGAATGTGGGCAATCTTCAACCACTCAGCCCCGCTTCCCATTGCACATCTTTCCTTTAACTTGGAGCAATCCCAAATATCTAGTTCTTCTAATTTGATGAGGCATGTTATGGTGTGGGCAGATACATCAGGTTACTGCACAACCAAATTTTGAGTTTTTTAAGGGAAGAAAGGTTGCCCAACCACTCAGGTAAAGTTTCTATTCCATCAAAACAACTGATAAGCAGGGTTTCAAGAGCAGTGAAATGCTGAATTTCGCCCGGGAGAGAGTCGAGTTTAGCCCACCCTTTCAATTCTAGATCTTCAAGCGTCGTATGAGAGTGTTGGATGAAATTGAGACTAGGAAAAACATCCAGCTCCTCACAATACCCACCAATCTCCACACTCTTCAAGCATTTTAATGACCCCTCTGGCAGACGCGTGATGTTGATGCAATTTTGAATTGCTAAACGGGTAAGAAAGCACAACTCTCCTAGATCTGGAATTGATTTGAGATTATGACACCCGAAGATCGCTAATTGTGCAAGAGAATGGAATTCTTGTAGATCTGGAAGTGATTTCAGATCAGGACAACCACCTATATACAATTCTGAGAGAGACGTATATAATTGTAGCTCAGTAGTTAGAACTTCAATACCACACCTTGATATACCCAAGCAGCGTAGACCTTGTATACATGGAAAACACTTCAGCTTAGGACAGTCATGTATTGTCAGCTCCTCGAGGGAAATGAGGGGTTGCGAGGTGTCCCATATATAACTCAGTTCCCCACAATTAGATGAGGCAGAGACTTGAGGTAAGCGTAAATCCCTAAGCATTTAGCCTTGTCCAACAGAAATCCCATGGTCCTAACAGACAAGGCATTATATTACAACAGTGAGGTGGATTCACCATCTTATGAAAACAACAAAACAGCTGCACATAAACCAAAAGTAGATTAAAACATTCATCACAGTTTACCAAATTCAGCGGCTTCTCTAATATCTTGATTATCGTTTATTTGGAAAAGTGAAAAGAGGAATAAAGAAATTAGGGTTGACTATGAATAGCAATATATATAATTTGTTCATTCAAAGGAGAGTATATGAGAAGAGGATTTGAGGTATCAGAAAACTTACATTCTTATCTTTGGAATGTGGGCAATCTTCAACCACTCAGCCCCGCTTCCCTTTGCACATCTTTCCGTTAACTTGGACCAACCCAAAACTCAGTTTTGTTAACTGAGTTAACACACCCAAAAATCAGCCAAACAAACATTATACATGTGGGGCCCATGGTCTTTGGGATATGAGTTAACAAAACTCAGTCTTGTTAACTGAGTTTTGCAAAATCCAAACAAGGCCCACTGCTAAGTACATAGGAGCTAGAAGAAACCATGGTGTAAAAGCTGGAAAACTTGGACTCACTTGATATTTTGTTGGTTGACAAAGGTAGTAGTGCTATCATGTACCGTAAACTTGTAAACATTTGCAGATATAGATGCAATATTAGTCCAATTGGCCAGCAACCAGAAATTTCACACAGGTTAAAACGAAGAAGGCTTACCAAAAATTTGGAACTTTATATCAGACATAAAATGAAAAGATGCTCTCTTTTGACTTGAATCTCAAGTTGTTCCTCTTTCTTGGGGACATTAAACATGTCATTTACAGACAAGTCAAATGATAGAATTTTACTGCGCTTTGCTCAAATCCTTTGTCAGCTGTTTGAAGTTTGAAGGGAATGAAATAGATTGAGAGCCTGTTGATCAAATGTGACCTTTTATTGGAACATTGAAAAATAACTGGCAACTTTAAATTAATGAGGCATTCCACCACATCCAGTGCTGGTAGAAATTCTGGCTTCTTGCAACTGTAAACAAACAGATGATGTATAAATGAAAGGTTCCCCAAATACAGAAGAAAAAAAATTCCATTCTTTCCAATTTGTGGTTTTAGCTATTAATTATTATGCTACTGTGTGTTAAAGTAGATGAGGCAGAGACTTGAGGTAAGCATAAAATCCCTAAGCATTTAGCCTTGTCCAACAGAAATCCTATGTTCATTCCAATGCATAGATGATGCATAAGAAGAAATAAAAATGAGCAGCGTAGAAAAAGATAGATTAATAAAACCTTCAAGAATCCAACTTCAATGACAATCATAACATGTGCAGGGTCCTCAAGCTCTAACTGCCATCAATTTGCCACAAAAATTGAACCTAACAAAGAAGAATGAATTTAAGGTGGGCTATTAGAAGATAAAGTATGGTGCCCGACTTATTAAGTTCAATTATCTTCACAAACAAAGCCATCTTGTTCTATTTCATTTGAATCACAGTTTTTATAAATTCAAGAAATCTAGTAAGCACACAAAATAGAGAAATCTGAAGGTTACCTTTAGTTAATACGGACACCTCAGAAGAGAAGAATATGAGATTGGAGGAAACTCACAAATTTTAATTAACTTCAACAAGATAGGAATCAAATTAACACCCTGGCATTTCCAGCTATTTAACCACTCTGGCAGCAAATAGTACGAAATATTCAGCTTTTCTTGTAAAGTGAGCATTAGACGGTAGTAAATTCTAATAAATTTCCACCCACTTTGGCAGACCTTCCACTTAGCTAACAACAGAGAGCATCTCTATTGGCATGGATTGCACTTCTTCCATAATTTGCTCCAGAAATCAGCCATCTTGTTCCCTAAAATTCAGCTCTTCATGAAAGGAAGAGTTGCCCCACAAGTCCAGCAAAGCGTTTAGATCGTCCGAATATGATACCTTCACCTAGGAATATTATTAGGTGTCAAAGTTTTAATCAATTTGAATATTATTAGGTCTCTACAAGAAGAAGAATAGAGAATGCAGAGTACCACCAATGGATATATATATATATATATACACACACACTACGCTTGCTGCTTTCACAAGGTTTAGCTAGAAAGATGTTGTCTTTAGCTTTCTTTTTCACTCACAAATTTTTTTACCCGTCGCAGATGTTATAAATCTTGATTTTAAAGATTAGATATCATGTATAGTATGCAATAGAAACAAAGACACAGGAACAGGTTACATATCAATAACGGTCAAAGCAGATGAATCTAATCTCCCCAAGCAGGATTCGAACCTACAACCAATCTGTTAACAGCGACCACTTTACCTGAACTTGTTTTTCACATTAACGCATTTCAGTTCTCTCCCCAGTTTATTAAAACCACGAAATAACCTACAACCACATAAATTTATATCTGGTTCGTTAAAAAAAAAATGTTTACTAGAAAAGAAGAGGAGATAAGGTTTAGATGGAATTACCCCATTAGTTCTGTATAATTGGAATACGGGCAATGTTGGGCCATTTTTTTTGTGATTGGGGATGCTGAAAACTTTAATCTCTTGATCATTGTCTATCTGGGAAAGTGAAAAGAGGAATAAAGAAATTAGGGTTGACTATGAATAATAATATATATAATTTGTTCGTTCAAAGGAGAGTATATGAGAAGAGGATTTGAGGTATCAGAAAACTTACATGCTTATCTTTGGAATGTGGGCAATCTTCAACCACTCTTCCCCGCTTTCCTTTGCACATCTTTCCTTTAACTTGGAGCAACCCCAACTCTCTAGTTCTTCTAATTTGATGAGGCGTGTTGTGGTTGTGGGCAGATGCATCAGGTTATCGCACCAGCAAATTTGGAGTTTTTTAAGGGAAGAAAGGTCGCCCAACCACTCAGGTAAAGTTTCTATTCCATCAAAAAATTTGATAACCAGAGTTTCAAGGGCAGTGAACTGTTGAATTTCGCCTGGGAGAGAGTTGAGTTTAGCCCACCCTCTCAATTCTAGATATTGGAGCGTCGTATGAGAGTGTTGGATGAAATTATTGAGACTGGGAAAAACATCTAGCTCCTCACAATACCCACCAATCTCCAAACGCTTCAAGCATTTTAATGACCCCTCTGGCAGACGCGTGATGTTGCTGCAATCTTGAATTACTAAACGGGTAAGAAAGCACAACTCTCCTAGATCTGGAATTGATTTGAGATTATGACACCCGTCGATCACTAATTGTGCAAGAGAATGGAATTCTTGTAGATCTGGAAGTGATTTCAGATCAGGACAAGCACGTATATACAATTCTGAGAGAGACGTACATAATTGTAGCTGAGTTAGAACTTCCAAACCACACTCGTATATATCCAAGCAGCGTAGACCTTGTATACATGGAAAACACCTCAGCTTAGGGCAATTATCTATTTTCAGCTCCTCGAGGGAAATGAGGGGTTGCGAGGTGTCCCATATATAACTCAGTTCCCCACAATTAGATATGCAGAGTGATTGGATAGAGGTACAGAAAAGTTGCCCTGGCGCAAAAGTATGTCCTGACACTCCAGAAATATCGGCGGACTTGAGCGTGGTAAGATTGCTGCTAATGCTTTCCAAAGCGGTGTTGTTGACGTCTTCAATCTTTAATTTCTGTAGAAATGGAAAATGACATGGGGCACCCTTCAGTTGTTCACAATATTCAATGGTCAACTCCTCAAGGCAAGGAAACACTACACGTGCTGATGTCACCTCCAGTGCATCCTTCCACTCCACTAGTTTCTTCATACGCGAAAAAGTGAGCGTTCTTAATGCCGGAAACAATACATTACTGCGCATGCCGTAAAACTCAACTCCAATACATGTCACGTCATCCATTCCCTTTATTTCAAGAGCCTTAAGGCAAGGTAGATGGCCGAGGGTGGGAACTTGTTCACAATTTTTGCAGTGTTCTAAATTTATCTGGATCAAATGGTCAAAATGCGACGACATCCATGAGGGGAATTTCTTTCCACTAAAACCATCAATTTTTAAGGATTTCAAATTTTGATGAGGACAGAGGCCTTCCAACACTTCTTCGTCAGTACAATGGTTGACCTTTCTATCTGCATAAAGACTCCAGTAAAATCTTACCTGGTTCATTTTCGCCTTTATTGCTAAATTTGCACTTCTAGCTTCTTCTTGATCTCTCACATTCTCTAGACGCCTAATGTCTAATTCTCCACTAAGTTGATTCAAGCATCCCAATTCCTTGATCTGCTCACCTGCATCTTGACCCACAATGAAAAATGACAATGTTCGTAGACATTTCAAATTCCCCATATCTTTTAGTGGTCGGTATGCATTATAACGAGTAACATGCAAATGCCTCAAGTAAACCAATTTTTTTAGAGCTTCCACACGAGTAAAATGCAAATGCCTCAAGTTAACCAATTTTTTTAGATCTTTTGGAAGCTCGTTGAGATCATAGCAGCCTTCAAGTCTTAAAGTTTGCAAATTGTAGAGCTTGGTGATGGAGTTTGGTAATGCTTTGATGCCAGCCCGTGAGATGTGGAGAAGCCTCAAGTGTACCAAGCAACCAATTGAATTTGATAACTTTGTTATCTTCCCAGATAATTTTAGAACACGCAAACATTTAAAATCTGATAAAGACATAGAATTATTTGAAAAAAGTGTGCGTATTTTCCAAACATGGTCATTTGAAAGTGGAATTTTTGGCACTATTTCCCCATCATATTGTATTAATAAACGCCGATTGATGTCATACTGTACATCATTGGTAATATCTTGTGGATCCTCCTCTAAAGTCAAAGTTTGAAATTTTGAAATTGAGAGGGCAAGATCATGTACCAAATCATGCATCTTACAACTTGTAATATTATCATATACATCCTTTTCCACATCCTGGAATAAGGAATTTGCTAACAAGATATCAAAATGCTCGTTACCAATTTCCTCCATCACCAAACTACTTCCTTGAGATGGTTGAAGAAACCCTTCGGCCATCCAAAGATGAATTAATTCTTCCTTTTTAATCTCATAATCTTTCGGAAAAATTGAACAATATGCAAAGCATTGTTTAAGAGATGGTGATGGAAGATGATTGAAGCTCAATTTTAATATTTGTAGCATTTCCTCGCTACCATATTCGGAATTCCAAATTTCATTATCTCGAATGGCTAACCATTCACTTTTCTCTTTTTTACAACACATTATCCCTCCTAAGACTTTTGCAGCTAATGGAACCCCTCCACAGTTTTTGGCAATATCCCTTCCAATAGCCTCCAAATCTAGAGTTAGTAGAACTCTTTCATTAGGAGATACTTTTTTCTTTATTATGGACCAACATTCATTATCTGAAAGTTTCTCCAAGTGACATTGGGGAAGTGTCCCCGTGATATTTGCCACATTGTCTTTACGAGTTGTTACAATAACGTTGTTTCCAATATTTGAAGTAATTCCCAACAAACAACTTATTAAATTATCCCATTTAAGTGACTCTTCATTCCATACATCATCAAGGACTAGAAGATATCTTCCACTCTCCAACTTTTCTTTAATTTTTTTAAGCAGTTCCTCATTTTTTTCTGATTGACATGAGTTACCTGCAAGTGATTCTAGAATGCCTCTTAAAATATTTTTTTCATCAAAATCATCGGAGACACATACCCATATTTTCTTATTGAAATGACTCTCTACTAGCTCATGATTGTAGACCAGTTTTGCTAAAGTTGTTTTCCCCAAACCCGCCATTCCTACTATGGGAATCACTGAGAGTTTTTCACTAGTTGTATTTGTCACTGACTTCACAATTTCTAAAACACGGTCTTCCCTTCCTACAACTTCTGAATTATCAATAAAGCTGTTTGTCTCTCGGTTTGGCATAGTATCAAGATTAGCATTTGTTGATTCGGCTCTAATAAGTCCAAATTCATTTATTGCTCCATCATAAATAATTTTTAGTGAATCAGCAATAGTCTTAACTTTGTTGGCCATCTCGAAACGGAATGCAATGGGATTTGAAAATGAAAAGAAGAAGCATACCTTTCTCTTCATTTGGTTTCGGATCTCTACCTTTCGCCGAAGAAGCTCGTAAGCAAGCTCATCTAGCACGTCATCAGCATCATAAGCAACATCTTTAAGCCTCTGCAGCCAAAGCCTCACGCGCTCTTCTCCCACTTGCCTTTTCTCTGCATCAGCCAGCAAAGCTTGAACCATCTCTACATTCTCGCGAAGCCTTGTCAGCTCATCCTTGAAGCCCCAAGCAAGGCCAATCTGGTCAGTAACCAGTGTTATCAGATTTCCTAGTATTCCCTTAGCAAATTCAGTAACGATAGCCTCAGCCATGTTTTCTTTGGTACTCAGGTAAGTCACAAATATGCTGGAAGTATTTGGGAAGTAGAGAAGAATTGTGACGATAAAGAATAGCAGTAACTATTTACAGAGTATTTATATTTATCCAAAAAGATAAAAAGCAACTACTATTATTTTTAGTGGGCAACCTTTTTCTTTCTTATTTTTTAGTGGGGAACATTTTTTTTTTTTTTTTTTTCACACGTCTATCAGGTCCGTGTTTTTTTCTAAAAGAATCTTTATGGGATGGGATATGACCATGTGCTGGACCTTGTACATCATCCTTAAATTTTGGGTTAGCGGGACATATACTCATACATTTTTATGATTATGTATTAAAATTTTCTCAAACTCAAAAGAAATATATATGTATTGAAAACACAAATTTGGGTTAAAATGTGAAATCAAGAAATTTGGGTTCTTGTTCATTAATAAAAAAAAAAATCAATAAATTTTAGATAAAATTGTGAAATTATCTTAAATCAAATCTTAAAGGACACTTTCAAAAAAGTGAGTATGCAACATGTGCAACAGTAAATATGTGATAATTATAACTGTTAAGATTTGAGATAAATATAGATATTTGATTATATTTAAGTAGACTCAAAAAGAATCTCTAAGCTGGTTTTTGATATATATATAATTAATAGATGTTCTTAGGACATTTATTAATGAACTTTTTTTTTAATCCAAATTTGAGATTTATGTCTTAGTTCATTGAGATTTGTGTGTTTATTAATCACCAAAATAGCCAAGCATGAGATAAGACATAATTAAAAGAATGAACAACAAAATAGCATTGAAGTTATTAACTAGTGTGTGGGTGTTGGTTTATTCATTTTTTGGGCTAGGTCTTAGTTTAGCTTTTTTTTAACCCTTATATTCCTCCATTCTCTCTTTCCAATCAAGAACAATTTGCAAAAAAAAAAAAAAAAATCTGCATTTGAGGTAATATACATTAATTTTGTGAAAATGCTCCAAAACGTTTTTTATTTTTTTCCCTTTATCGTCATTTACTACACGAATGTAGAACAGAAATGGATAAACTGGAAGAACAAAGATGCAAATTAACAGTAAACGGATATGTAATTTTGTAAAACCAAAATCCCAGCAGAGCCTAAATAGAAAAAAAAAAAAAAAATCCCCCAATTGAAGCCTTGATAGTGATTAAGGCCTCAAATTTTATATTTGAAGGATAAAAAGGATGATAGCATAAAGAGAACCAATATTGTGTTTGTAGAAAGTGTGATTTTTCTAGATAATGATGATTAACGTTTTGGATAGTTTTAACTTTTAAGAGTGACAAACTACTATAGAAGAGTAATGAAAAAAAAAATAAAGAAAAAATTACACATCTTAAAAAATATAGTAAAAAACGAATGATGAGGATGGTTTGAAGTGGGAATGTTTTGATTTGGACGCTTACATAAATAATGTTGTGACATTTGCTTTATAAAAAACACCTGCAAAATAATTATTTTTGGCTATTTAATTTCACTTATTTATGTATTTCTCTTGGATTTATTTATTAACAATTTAATGTGATTTTGTCTTAAAATAAATGAATTGCCTTTTTTTTTTCCTCGTAGTAGTAATAATAGAGACTAGGCTAATTGTGTGCACTATATGTGTTTAGAAGCTTTTTTTTAATCGAAAAATTCCATTCATCACAATTTGAAATTATGCCTTAATCCAAATAGTCTAGACTCCATAATGGGAACAGACAGTCCAAAAAATGAATAAATCTACACCCACGCATTGGATAATAACTTCTATGCTATTTTGTTGTCTATTTTTAAAATTATGTCTCATCTTAGGCTTGACTATTTTGTTTATGAACAAACACTTAATTCTCATTGAACTAAGGCATAAACCTCAAATCGGGGGTAAATAAAAAATTTTGGCATTAAAATAATAATTCTCTGAGATGGTTTTTGATAAAATCAGTATATATATATATGTGTGTGTGTGTGTGTGTGTATTTATACGTGAATTTTCAAATTACGATTTCAAAGGAATGAGTAAAGCGAGTGAGTCCAAGTCTTTATCCTAGGGCGAAGCCATAAATTTTTGTTTGAGGGGGCCGATTTGTGTTGCTAATTTATTAGTCTATACAAACTTTAATATGCATACACAAACACATGCATCTATACACATACACAAAAATTAATATCTTTCATAATATATCCTTAAAATTAAATGTTTTATAGAATTAAACTTTTACCGTCTTCCATAGTAAAATCCTTACGATTTTCATTTTCAATATAAGTAACCAAATTGCCTACAATTGTGAGTAAAAAAATTTCAATTGAATTAATGAAGAGTTCAAAGATACGAATGATCCAAAACTTTAAAAAATACAAGAACACATTTTACCATAAAAAAAAAATTGAAAAATAATATATTCTCTATAACTACTAGACAAATTGAGTAATATATTTAAGAACATTATTGGACCAACTCAAATAATTGGAGGCCAAGTTCCATTTTTGAGGGTCAATTATTAAAATATTAAATATTTAGGGGATAGGCCCCACCCTAACATGTAGCTCCACACTTTATCAAGATCTACCCAAATCTTAATGACGATCTCCAAGACTACAAGCTCCGGCACATAAGGCTCCTTTTAGAAAAAAGACACGTACGTGATAAACGTGTGAAAAAAGATGTTCCCATTGAAAAAAAGGAAGAAAGAAAATATTTGTCGCTTTTTATCTTTTTTTTGGATAAATAATGGTAGAATTTTGTTAATGTGTGTCCTAAAGGTATATAATAATTAATTATTTTTAAAAATATTTTATTGGAAATTAAAAAAGCATTGACAATTTTTTTAATTTTCGAAAAAATATTTCTAAAAATTGATAGTTTAATATGTGCTCTAAGAACATATATTAACCGGACCCATAATAATATAATTAATATTAGTAGTTGCCGCTTGGTAGTATTTCAAGGTAAACATAAATTTTTTTAATAAGTTTTTTACAATGTAATATCTATAAATCTCACTTAATTTATCAGTAAGCTTTGAGATTTTATTTTATTTTATTTATTTATCTGCTTTCATTTTTTTTTTTTTTTTTTTTTTACATTTATGCATTTGTACATTCAAATTCTAAACTTATCTCATCCCTATATATATATATGTGGGTGTGTGTGTGTGTGTGTATTTCTCAAAAAAAAAAAAATCTAAAACTAATCACAATTATTAAAAATTGAAAAGAAAAATTACATCTCACTTGGTCTAAACCATTGTTCTCCATTCTTCATCAATGAATCTTCCATGAAATTTCTTGTTTGGCAGGCTCCTCCTCCTGGATGTCATTACTCTAAAGAAATCTAATATTCAAATTCCCTTCCATTATTGTAACAATTAAATTATTAAAATTATCTTCTCATATTTTTATGGTAATTGATTGAACCAATTGATCTAAACAATAATAAACTGTATTATCTTGTGATTGTTAGACTAATGGTTAAGAGTCTGTTTGAATGAGTGGGTTTTTGGATCATATCACTCAATTTTCATAATTGAGTTCTCAAAACATGTGGGTCCTACAAAAAAAATTGTGTTTGACTTAGTTTTCAATACTTGTTTCCATTACTCAAAACTCAAAAATTTGAGTTAGATTGATGAAAACAAGAAACAGCAAATGGATGTTTTCAAAAATTGAAAACTGAGTTATGAGTTTTGAAAATTAAGTTATGAAAACTGAGCTATCTCTAAACCAAACAAGCCCTAAGTGATTAAATTTACTATTTCTTAAAAGTTTCAGAGCAGGAGATACGGTGTTCGATCCCTAACTTTACTCTACCTCCCATTTAAAATATTAAATTCTCATTTGTTGGGCTCCTACTTATTAAGGGGAAGTTTAGGCCTACAAGTGAGGAAGAGTGTTAGACTAATGGTTGAGTGATTAAATTTATTATTTTCTAAAACTTTAAGTTTTTAGGACAATTAATAATTTAACGATGATATCATATCTTAATGGATATATGGTTTTGTCCATGGTTGATAGTTTTGTACAGATGTTCAATACTTGTGTGTATATAATACTATAGTAGGAATCGTATTGAATTACTGTGTTAATATGTGTATTGTCTCGTATTTTTGGTTTTATGGTAATTTAATCTTAATATGCACTCATACTTTTTTTTTTTTTAATGGATTATACTTATGCATGTTTAAAGGCACATAATAGTATATTATTTTTGAAAATTTTTTTATTGAAAATTGAAAAAATTTTGACAACTTTTTCAATTCTTGATAAAAAATTTTCAAAAACAGATTTGTTAATGTATACCTTAAGGGTATACATTAACTGGACTTTTTTAAAATTATGTATTAAAATTTTCTCTCTCTCTCTCTCTCTCTCTCTCTCTCTCTCTCTCTCTATATATATATATATATATATATATATATTATATATATATGTATGTATGTATGTGTATGTGTGTTTTGAAAACACAAATTAGTTTAAAATGTGAAATCAAGAAATTTTAGATAAAATTGTGAAATTATCTGAGATCATATTTTAAGGACACTTTTAAAAAAGTGAGTATGCAATGTGTGCAACAGCAAATATGTAATAGTTATTACTGTTAAGATTTGAGATAAATATAGATATTTGATTATATTTAGGTAGACTCAAAAAGAATCTCTAAGCTGGTTATATATATATATATATATATATATATATATATATATATATAATTAATTAATGTTCTTAGGAAATTTATTAATGGACTATTTTTTTAATCCCAATTTGAGATTTATGTCTTAGTCCACTGCAGTGCTCTAAGTTAAGAGAGCTATTTAGTTCTAATTATGTTGTTTTATTTTTTATTTTTTATGGGAGTAATTATGTTGTGTTGCTATATTATCTCCACTGTCTTTAAATGTTGCACTTTCAACTCTCTCTCTCTCTCTCTAACAAATCAGTTCACAGGAAGAAAGCCAGTTGCCACTCCCCTTTTCCTGCCCGCCAAGGGGAGGGGGGGGGGGGGGGGAAGTGAATTACGTGGAATGTACTACCATTATCAAATTATTTACAAGTTGTAGTGGAGTTATTATGAAATTACATATTGTAGCTTCTCTAGGACTACTATATTATGAGTAATGCTAGAAATACAAATTTTTTTACAAATTGTTAATGTGGTGAGTGGTTGTTGGTAAATAAAAAAGTGATGTTAATGGTTGTGACAATTGTTGTTAATTTTATATTATTAATTTTACTTGAAAACTTTACAATTTTTTATGACAATTAATATGATATGTGAATGTCAATAACCTATTAAATGTATTTTTGAATTACTTTTTGTGATTGGTGATATATCTTTGCAAGTCTCATGTTGTAAAATTTATAATATTCCTAATATCATTCATTTAAATACTTGTTTGTTATCTTCTTTAAGTGTCACTAATCACATTAATTTCTACATCATTTGTAATTTTTTTTAGTAAAATTTGTTTTGTTCTTAGCTTTTTTTCCAAAAATAAAAAACATATTATAAAATAAAAATAACATAAGTTTTTTATAAAAATTATAATATTAAATATTAGTTAAATATATATATATTTTTGATAGGGAGTTAAATATTATTTAAGTGATAACATAAATGCCCCATTTAACTATATCGCCTTAGACCTCCAAACTTGTTGGGCCGTACTTGATATAGTATGAACATCAAAACTTTTCAAGAAGCAATTCCAACATTTTAATTTTAAATTGTTATTTTAATATTTTAATGAATAATAAATTGGAAACTTTAGTAAAAAAAGATATGGGAGTTTAATGTGGTAAATAAGGAGTCAGTCTGTTATCATATTTAAAATTCCACGATAGCCTTATTAATTTATAATGTCGTGGAGATTAAACAAAAGATTTGGAAACTATAGAGGTATTAGTATGCTAAAGACTAACATCAATAACTATATGAATAGGCGAAGCTAGGGGGGCGGGGGGCATGGCCAGGGACGGATTTATATATTGACTAAATTTTTTTTTAAAAAAATATTAGTATATTAATAGGTACTAATTTTAACAATTTTGTTCAATAAAATTATATTTTGTCCACTTTTAATAATGCTACCAATTATTTTAAGAGTAATGTTATAGTTATACAATTTTTTACAACATTTTTACAAACTATTGAGGTAGCAAATTTTTATTGGTTCGCACACTTGCATCGCTTTTTTACTTATCAATAACCACTTACTACATTAGCAATTTGTAAAAAATTTGTAATTTCAGCATTTTCCACCTTTTAAATGCCATAAAAATTATTGGATTAAATTGAAAAAAAAAAATACAAGTCCAGAAAAATTAGTCCAACAACAAAAATTACCAATAATAAAGCTAAAAAAAATTAAGCTCAATCAATCTATTTTACCAAAAATAAACAACTTTGCCATTTAAAAGGTTTTAAACAAAAATTCTTAGTGATAAAATAGTAGAGTCAAAGATTGGAGTTGTTGCATATAGCTAGCAGCAAAGCCACCCCTCTAACTCCAAGTCTTGGCTCCGGCCCTGGTCATGGCCTCCTAGCTTTTTGCAATTTTCAACTATATATATAGTATTCAAATTAAAAAAAAATAAAAAAACACAAATTGTAGAAAAATGTAGTTATTAGCACCCAAAAATGTTAGAATTTAGGCCTTTAAGTCCTCAACCCTTTTGAATTAGTTCTGAACACAAGTTTTATACATTGTGTAGTTGTTTGGGTTCTGGATAACTCCTAAACAATTTTTTTTTTTTTTATATATATATTTAGCTTAGCTCGGCTGGAAAACTTTTCAGGCTCTGCCACTGACTATATGGTCAATGAAGTAATATATAATACAGAAATAGCTGGCCACCATTTTCATATGAATCGCGCATCAACATCTCCAACTTCTACGTGTAATTTGTCTAAGGGCAACGGGAATATATGGATTCACGTTGTGACAGAATCAATGCTAAATATTCAATCAAGACGGCTGACATATAATATAGAATAGCATACCACCATCTACCTGTGCGCTTCTGCGTCAACATCAATGTAACTTTTTTGTTTAATGGCCCATGCACAAATACATATAAAAAGATAATATTATTGCTCACACTGACACAGTCATACACAAACATTATATATAGCTTTTTAATTTGTTTAATGGCCACCATTATGCAAGTAGCACGAGATGTCAATTTGCACAACTTTATTAAGTTAGTCGGTTTGTCTCTTTTTATGTAGATGGATATCCTTTTCGAATATGGGCATTGCAGCAGGAATACGTTTCACATTTTTTATAGACTAATGTTCTCAAGAAGAAAATAATATACTATTGAGAAATATATATATATAGCTGGCACCATTAAACAATACTTATCTTCTTAATTTATGCGAATTGTCCAAGGCTGAGTCTTTTGGCTCAGTATTGTAAAAATTAGAGTTTATTAGATTTATGTATATTGTGCAAAGTTTATTAGGAAAATGAGAAAAAATGCAAATTTTGGTATTGATGTTGCGGAAATACAAGAAAAAGGAGAGAGAGAAACTGACAAATCTGACATTTTGCTTCTGTTACGTTCTTTTTTTCGTTAGTTTTCTATTTGTGGTTGGTTTCTTCATAGTTTATTGTTGTTTAAAAAATAAAGATTTGCAACCCAGGGGGATTGAACCCTTGAGGAAGGGTTATTCCAGATAAGATGCAGCCATTGAGGAAGGGTTATTCCAGATAAGATGCAGCCAGTAGGCTACCGCAGAACATGTTTAATATATTTGGAAACTAAATTAACTTATTCTAAAATTGTTAGATATTTCAAATTTTCAAAAACACAAAAAAATCACATTTTTTTAATATACTTTCCAAAAATTGATAGTTATGATAACAAGAATGGTAAATTCAAATTATAGTTCATCCACCATGATGTCAAAATTAATTAATATTCACTAAATAAAAAATAACAATTGAAACTGATTTTTTTTTCCTGAAGGTTAATGATTTACATTCATCATAATTCGTAATTTCTACATTTTTCAATTACAAAAATACTTAGGGTGTGATGAGATTTAGGTATTTATGGGTGAAATAATTTTTTTTGCATAATTCTCATCACACCCTAGTTATTCTTGTGATTGAAAAATGTAGAAATTTCAAATTATAATGAATGTAAATCATTAGCCTTCAGGGAAAAAAAAAAAGAAGGGTCTCTAAGTATGCATGTGATAAGTATTAATAATTCCAACCATACAAAACTTGACGATAGCACTGTGAAATTACCTAGAGATGTGATAAAAAAATTACTTCACCCACAAACGCATAATATTCATCATATGTATTTTATGATTACAAATTGTAGTAATATCTTAAAAAAAAAAAAAAATAGAAAGCCTCTGAGAAGCACGTGATAATTATGGAATACTAGCCTTTGAGCACGCGCTCGTGCTCGTGCTCAGAGTTTTTCTATTTTTTTTGGTAAATATTAATAATTTATATCCATTATAATTTAAAATTATTACATTTTTCAATCACAAAAATACTTAGGGGTGTGATAAAAACATTATTTCAACCACAAACACATAACACTCATCATACCCCTAGATATTTTTTGTGATTGGAAAATATAGATGTGGGGGTGATAGGTCCAGGAGTATATATTGGGCTAGAGGCCCAATCTGAGGGCATTAAGTAGTCTGAGGATGAACAAATATCTTTTTAAAAATCCGTATTGGTAAGTTAAGAAATAGTTTGATCATGATCGACCAAGAAAGTGGTCTGAGGAGGAATACTTCCTTGGATGAGTAAAGCCGAGGTCGGAAGATACGGTCTGCCACTTAGAAGCGACGTTTTAGGAGATCCTGTAGGTAAGGATATATATCGTATGAGCATAGAACAGAAAAATGCTATGAAATATCTAGGAGAAAGACATATAAGGAGGAGTTAGCCTCCTCGGATTGAGTCTGAAGACGATTTACCTTTTATAAACTTATTTCTATTGTGATCTTGACCCATCATAATTGGTATACAAACTCATTAGAACCTAAATTTCAAATCCACTATCTACAAATTCATTGTATTGGGCACTTTGGGTCTATTTTCTCACTATTTTGGGTTTAGGTACAAATCATGTCCCTACAATAGTAATCCCAAATTATAATGGATGTAAATTAATACATATTAAAAAATATGTATTTTTTTTAATTTTCACTCTTGAAATAAAATATTATTTTCCAAAAATTTAAATTATATTACCTATTTTAATCTATTTATAACGAGCCATATGAATTTTCAAAAGAAAAAAAAAATTCATGGAAAAATTATGCTATACAACTCAAGACACATCATGCAAGTATGACTTGTATTGCCAACTTTGATTACTAAAAATATTCTTATGATATACTATTTGTAGGGAGTAAAATGGCCTTGGTGCGTATGTGGGCCTTTGGGCCATACTAAGAAAGGCCGACCTGCTCCTGGACTGAGGATCTGTCAGGACTACGGGTCAGCCCATGCGCCGAGGACCCGAGGACCTATCCGAGGTTGATTTTACCCTCGGATGGGCATAGAAGAACCAGGGACGTCGTTGTAAAGGTTCAGGAATGGCATGGCGGAGACCAACGGTTAAAATGGGTGAACCCCTGGATGTCCTAGAAGCACCGGTGTTTGAAAAGTACTAAAGGCTGCCACCTCCACATTAAAGACCCTGCACCTACCACCCTGGCCGCATTAATGGGGAAGTGACACCTGAACAGTGGAAGGGAAACTTCTGGTTACTATTCAAAGGCACTGAGAGAAGAAATATCTAGGCTAAGGGGGAGATGGGGCAACACGTGTATGAGGGATTAGAAAGATGAGTATTTAAGGGGAGACCCAGAACAGAAAAGGGGGGCTCTCTCTCTCTGTAATCAAAAGAAAAAGAAAGAAAAGAAAGATAATATAAGAACAGTCCTCGACTTACATCCGAGGAGGTTGAGTTACAATATTTCTTGTTATTTTTGAGTGCTGACAATCTTTGACTTGCAATATAACCCTTAAACTCTTCTAACCTGGGTTTCAAGCCCACACTCTACAAATTCATATTGTTTAAGGCTCATTGGGCCTGAGCCCATAACTGTTCTTGGGGCCAGGTGCAATTGTGCACTTACACTATTAAAATAAATAACAAAATTTATCTTAAATTGAAAAAATATTAACAATATCATCTTCTTTTTTAATTCATGTAATATGTTTGTAAAATATTCAAAAAACTTCGACAATTTTTTAATTGGACAAAGTTTAGTTACAAAATTGGTTGTAACCTTATTTAATAAAATAAATATTACTACATATTTTGATAATCTAATCATTGAATTATATGTCCTTTATACTTTTAATATACATGTCAAAATTCACCTCCAATAAAAATTTATTGAGTAGGGTTATAGTCTTAGTCTGCAACCCATTTTGTAACTAAATTTTGTCATTTTTAATTAAGGTTACTAGTTTTTACAAAATTGTTATTTTTATTTAGTTAATACTAATTAATTTTGACATCATTGTGGATGACCTATAATTTGAATTTACCATTCTTGTTATCATAACTATCAATTTTTGGAAAATATATAAATAAAATGTGTGTTTTTTTTTTTTTTGTTTTTGTGTTTTTGAAAACTTGAAATATCTATCAGTTTTGGAATAAGTTAATTTAGTTTCCATATAGAATAACCATGTTGTAGGGTAGTCTATTGGCGGCTTCTAATGCAGAGTATCCCTTATTCAAGGGTTCAATTCCCCTGGGTTGCTTATCTTTATTTTTTAAACAAAAATAAACTATGACGAACTAACAGAACCAAAATGACCATTGACTTTCGGCAATCAAATTGACAAAATTGATGTCAGTTTCTAATGCGGAGTGCCCCTTGTTCAAGGGTTCAATCCCCCTGGGTTGCTTATCTTTATTTTTTAAACAAAAATAAACTATGAAGAACTAACAGAAGCAAAATGACCATTGAATTTCGGCAATCAAATTGACGAAATTGATGTCAGTTTTTGTCTCCACTTTTTGTTGAATTTTGGCAATACTTATGCCGATATACCAAAATTTGTCAATTTCTCTCTCTTCTTTTACTTGTATTTCGGCAACACAAATACCGAAATTTGCATCTCTCCTCATTTTGCTAAAAAACTTTGCACAGTACACATAAATCCAATAAACTATAATTTTTACAATATTGAGCCAAAAGACTCATCCAAGGCTGATTCAAATAAATATTCATTAATTTGTATTTAATTTGACAGCAAAATTAATAGTTGGTGAAAAACCAAAAACTACTACAGACATCGAAGAGTGTTTTCACATAAATTTTCTCAGACTAGCTCACTTCACTGAGTCCCAGGGATGGAGGCATATATGGACTTAGGGTGGCAAGCCACCCACAATTTTTTTTTAATATTAATATATTAATAGGTACTAATTTTAGAAATTTTGTTCTATAAAAGTATACTTTGTTCCCCTTAAAAATATTATTGATTTTTTTAAGAGTAATATTATAGTTACAAACATTTCTACAACATTTTTACAAATTTTTGAGGTAGTAAATTTGTATTTGTTTGTATTTGGGCTCATCACTTATATTACTTTTTTACTTACTAATAACTACTAATCAGATCAACAATTTGTAAAAAAAGTTTGTAACCCTAGCATTTTTCTCATTTGAAAGGCCATAAAAAAATTTATAGATCTAAAATCTAAAAAAAAATACAAGCCCAAAAAAATTAGCTCAATAACAAAAATTACCCATACTAAAGTTAAAAGAATTATGCCTAATTTACCTATTTTACCCAAAACAAACAACCTGGCCCTTTAAAAAATTTTAAACAAAATTATTTTGTCCTTGTCTCGTAGTAGACGTATGCAACAAAGACACCAAAAAAAAAAAAAAAAATTCAATGGTTAAGTAGCAAAGTCGAAGGCTAAAGCCACTGCAGTTACCAGCAACAAAGATGCCCCCTAACTCCAAGTCCTGGCTTTGTCCCTGTTGAGACCAACTACGACTCAAAATTATAGAATGAATGTGAAAATTTCGGTGACAAAATTAGTGTCACTAGACTTTTCCAGTGAATGAGTAGTGGAAAGAAACCATCTCAGTGTAGTTTAAAAAGCAGTCTTGTTTTTGTTTTCGATCATTATCACATGATTACTCTCTATGGGTTTGTTCAGATAGGTTGTTTTGAAAATTGCGTTTTATAAAAATAATGCTTTTAAAATTGCATTTTGAAAGCCACAATTAAATGTTTGGTAATACTCGTTAAAATTGTAGTTTAAAAACTCTAAAAATTTTTAAAACCACAATTAACTATATTTAAAAAAAAAAAAAAAAAGAGAGAGAGAGGCCAAACCCAATGTTTTGTGTTTTCTTCTAGAAACATGTGTTTGCTTTGCACAAACGTTGATCAAACTAGCTTTATATATGCCAGGATGCAATTAAAATTAATTACAATTATATATGTGTGTGTTTCAAAAGTTTCTTCCTAAATTTAGTATTAATTCTATTCATTTTTAAAAAATTTTGCTAACTTTAAAAAAAAAAAACATTAGAAGGGTATATTAGTATGCAAATTATTTATTTGTAATTATTCCATTTTAATCATTTAATTGTGACTTGTTGAACTACTAATATATTTAATTTTTAACTTTCTTTTTTATTGCAATATATACCATGAGTTTTGTTAATGTTTATTATATTTTTTAAATAAGTTAAAAAAGTTTTATTATAAAAATCTACTGAAAATGCATAAGTATAGTATAATTTTCATAAAAATTTATATTTGAGTTAACAATGATTTTTCGAAAAAATATTTTAAATTAGTTTGAAAGAGTCAAAGTACATTTAAATATATTTACATTTTAAAATTGAAAAGAAACACAGTAGAAAATTAGGGTAGAATTGAAGTCTAACTTATGACAATTGACACATACAAGAGATGGGTTTAAGTTATACTTTCTACACCGTTAGATTTAAGTAGATCTAATGGTCAAAAATATGAACTCATTAATTTTGATTACCATATCATTTATTATCCCTTATTCTTTGAATTTTCATATCTGTCTCTATTCCCATAATGTACTTACATTCATCTCAACCAAAATATCTGAAACTTTTTATTTTCATATATCTGTCTCTATTTTCATTTTTTTTTTTTGAATTTCCATATTTTTAAAAAGGAATTTAGAATTCTAGATAAAAACTTTAGTACCTGTTCACTTCAAATCTACATTAAAAAATTCAGTGTCACTGCATCCTCAAAGAGGAAAACACCACCTCTACTCCAAGTTATACAAAGATTTGAAACCAATTCAAAGGCTTCTTTTGCGATCTCAAAGTCCTGGACTTTAAATTTATTTTGTGACTTGTACAAATAAAACAAATTGTTGGTGCAATTGTTGAAACAAATCTTTATAATACTCCAAGATAATGATTCTTTGTATAATTGTATCATTCGTGCAATTGTTGAAACAAACACTAATGCTCCAACACAAATCTTTATAAATCAAAATATAAACTCAATTACGTCTTTTCGTGATGACTATAATGACTAAGAGGATGAGAAATAATGCTAGAGATACAAACTATTTTACAAATTTTTTTACAAACTGTTGATGTGGTGAATGATTATTGGTAAATGAAAAAGTGATATTAATGATGAGCTTAAATGAAAACCAATAAAAAGTTGGTCACATCAGCAGTTTGTAAAAATATTGTAAAATAGTTTGTGATTGTAATATTACTCGGAGGATGAGAGAAGAGAGATAATGTGAAAATTTTTAGGAGTAAAAACAAATATGAAAATTCAAAAAATAATAAATAATAAATGATATGATAATCAACATTAATGGGTTCATATTTTTTACCGTTAGATCTACTTAAATCTAATAATAAAAAAAATGTGTAACTTGAGCTCATCTCCATATACAAAATTAGAATAAATTAGCTTAATCCTTAGGTGAACTTTCATGGAGTATTAATTATACTTTAAAATTTAAACTAGTCGCATGGGATGCTCGAGAATCACCTATTATTGCACATAAACCCAATTTTATCAAGACTAACCAATGAAAAGCTAAAATTAAATGGACAAGACCCAAGCATCACATAAAATCTGAAGGCATGGGATGTTGAATCAAGAAAACATTTTAAAAAAATCAAGAAGAAGGCAGAACACTCCTCATTTGTGAATTCTTGCTGTCCTTCACGGAGAGGGCCACCAACACAATTTTGAGAAGAACATTTTGAAGTGTAGCTGATCATCTGATGGAAGCAAAGTCACTGTCGGGAGTTCAGATTGGATGGCTTACATTTGGGATACAACTTCTAGTTCTAGACGCATCTTGTATAAGATCCCTGGTCACATTGGTTCAATCAATGAGTGTCTTTTTCATCCCAGTGAGCCTAATGTTGGATCTTGTAGTAGTGATAAACAGATTTATTTGGGGAAGATCTGAGAATCGAAAGAACTTGCACCTCAGTGATGGCAAAAATGGCCAAATACTATCTTTGATGGAAATGTTTGGTGATCTACCACTGTTTGCGAAATAATTAGCAATCTATCACTTTTTTGAAACTCAATTTTGTGAAACTCAAGTTTACCGTGTAACTCGAGTTCCATAAAAAATAACATGACAAACTTGAAGGTTATTTTTTAAAGAACTTGAGATCCTAAAACTCGAGTTACACATCAAACTCGAGTTCCAAAAGAGTGGTACATCCATATATATTTCAAAACAATGATAGATCACCAAATATTTTGGCCAATAGTGGTATATATTTGGCTATATTGCCCCCTTATGGACTGTTTTTTCAACCAATAGTTGGCTCTTTTAAGTGTCCTCCAAAGACTTTGAAAAGTTTGTATCTCTACTGTTGTTTCTCAAGTTGAATTTTGGTATGTTTATTGCCAAGTAGAAGATTATTTTCCATTTTGGAGTATTGGTGCTGCATGTATTTTGGCATTATTAAATACATCTAGGGTTCTATCATCACCCCCACATCCTTTTTTCCAATCAAAACCTAAAATTGAAGCCAGAAAGTGGTTTTAACTTTCATCTCTCTCTCTCTCTCTCTAAACAAATCAGTTCACAGGAAGAAGCCAATTGCCACTCCCCTTTTCCTTAGGAAAAATAAAAGGCAATTACGTGGAATGTACAACCATTATCAAATTATTTACAAGCAGTGGAGTTATTTTGAAATTACAGATTTTAGCCTTTTTAGGACTACTATATTATGTCTATCTATTATCTCAAATAAAAAAAAAAGGACTACTATATTATGAGTAATGTTAGAGATACAATTTTTTTTACAAATTATTAATGTAGTGGGTGGTTATTGGTAAATAAAAAAGTGATGTTAATAATAAACCTTAATGAAAACTATTAAAAAGTTAGCCATAAAAATATTGTAAAATAGTTTATAGCCGTAACATTACTCCAATACAATTATACATCTTCTTTACAGTTTTAAAATAGTAATCACTTCTTCACTCTTGACCAAAACAGGAACATAAGACTTCTGCGTTAAATGAAACCTACGAAAGGCCAAAATCCAAAAAGCTGAAAGCTAGAAAATGCAGTAGCATTTTAGTCTATGTAAGAAAGTTAATCGCTCCATTTGCAAAAATTTCATTAATTACTAACATATTCATAAACTGTACAAGCTAATCTATCCCATGGACATACTATGAACATCAAAACTTTCCAAGAAGCAATTGTTGGAGCATTTTAATTTTAAATTGTTATTTTAATATTTTTAATGAATAATAAGTTGGAAAATTTAGTGAAAAGAGATATTGGAGTTTAATGTGGTAAACGAGGAGACACTGTGTTATCATATTTAGATTTAGAATCCCACAATAGCCTTATTAATTTATAATTTCGTGGAGATTAAACAAAAGATTTGGAAACTATAGAGGTATCAGTATGCTAAAGACTAACATCAATAACTATATGGTCAATGAAACAATATATAATATAGAAATAGCTGGCCACCATTGTCATGTGAATTGCGCATCAACATCTCTTAACTTCTATATGTAATTTGTCCAAGGGAAACGGGAATATATAGAATAACATTCCACCATCTACCTGTGCCCTTCTGCGTCAACATCATCAATATAACTTTTTTGTTTAATGGCCCATGCACAAATATAATAAAGAGATAATATTGCTCATACAGCCATACACAAACATCTTATATAGCTTTTTAATTTGTTTAATGGCCACCATTAATAATGCAAGTTGCAAGAGATGTCAATTTGCACAACTTAATTAAGTTAGTCGATCGCACTACAAAAAACTTGATTTTTAACAGCGGTTGTAACCACTTCTAAAACTATTAAAAAATGCTGTTAAATGTCATAGAGGTCTATACCAGCAGTTTTCTAAACCACTACTACAACTTGAATAACCGCTGTTAAGTTGCCGTTGCTATAGGTTACTATAGGTTATAGAAGCGGTTTTAGGAATCGCTGGTATAGAAAACATCTATAGCAGCAGTTCTATAAACTGCTGCTAGGGAATTAAAAACTGCTAGTACACAACTTTACCTTTTGGAATTAATTATTTATACCAATGGTTATGTAACTGCTGCTATAGATTTTTTAGTAGCAGTTGATAGAACCACTGCTAGAGAATTAAAAATTGCTAATACACCGGCCCTTCCTTTCAGAATTAATTATTTGTACCAACAGTTATGTGACCGCTCCTATAGATTATTTAGCAGCAATTCATAAAACTGCTACTAGAGAATTAAAAAAAACCGCTAGTACATAGATCCCTTCTTTTGAAATTAATTATTCGTACCAGCGGTTATGTAATTGCTGCTATAGATTCTTTAGCAGCAGTTCTATAAACCGCTACTAAACAAAATTAAAATGTTTGTAAATCCTTCCCTTATTTCTAGCATGAATTATTTTTAACAGCGATTTTGTGAATTGCTACTAGATATTCTTTAACAACAGTTTTATAGAATACTGCTATAAAATAAAATAAACCACTAGTTCTCCCATTCGTACACTTTGTTATAAATTAGTTATTGCAACAAAAAACACCGCTACTATAGGATCCATATAGGAGCAGTTATAAAAACTGTTACCGAAGGTATAAACATTATTGAATATTACAAAATATTTTTATAATTAAATTTTCCCTGAAAATTAGTAATATAACATGTTTCGAATGTTATTAAAATCCACAATTCCAAAAATCAAAGTAATAAAATAATTGCAAATAGTTAATAATATTGATCCAAATGAAGAAATAAAATTTTACAATTCAAAGTTTGAAATCACAAATAGCTAAATAAAAGTATAAACAATATTTTTTGGTACTTAAGATAAGACAAGGATAAAATAATTGTAAACAACCTACAATAAAAACTAAAAATATAAATATTCCCTTTGAAGTATGCCAAAAGTCACTCCAGCATGAAACTTGGTCTCTCTTTATATTCCAATGTATTGTCTTTGTTTCCTGGAATACAATAAACCATATATATGCATTAGTGAAAACTGTATATATAGGCAAATCTTAGAATACATCAAATGGCTATTGGAAAAAAAAATGATGACAAATACATATCTTCTCATGTGCATTATTTTTATTGTATTACCTCTAAACCAAGAGTCAACAAGCTTAGCATAATCTTGGCAATTTACTAAATTTGGAGCCTCAGCCACTATTTGTATTGCAGTTTTGACTTATCAAAGTGTTTTGCTTTCAAAGCATGCTTCCAATTCATCCATTGATCAGCCAATCTTTAAATTATGACGCTTGATTATCTCCCTTGCAATCTCATCTTGGGGGAAGTCAAATTGGAAATGACTGAAAAGAAACACAAATACATATTAAAAAAAAAAAAAACCATAACGACTATGTAGAAGCATTCTTATATATATAAAAAAATCAATGTAGAAGCATTGAAATTCTGGAAAGAAGTATAATATATGTTACTAAAATTTTAATACCTCAATTATATTCCAACAATTTCTTTGTAGTCATTTGGCATTGTACGCAACTAACAACATTAATAAAATTGATTAAACCTATAGCTTTCACGTTTAGTAGGCTAGAAATAATGGTCAAAAGACAATTTAAACTTAAATTGTTTATGCACAAAAAAAAAGTAGTCAACACCACAATCATACTTTTAATTAAGTGTTACGTGCTACAAGGACTAAAAACATAAGTAATCATAGTCATAGATAGCTGTAATCATATTCATAAGACATTTTAGTTTTTTTTTTTTACAAAAAAAATTTAGTAATTAATCCTAAAAAAGATTAATTTTCACTAATATTTGATTAATTAGTATATATTCATGAAATTTAAGAATCACATGCACATATTCAAAGTCAAAACTAAGCCTCAATTCAATTATTACTCATTTTATTTAAAAAAAAAATGCTAAATCTCAATAGATCAAGAAATACAAAAAAAAAAACCCTAATAAAAAAAACTAATTAAAATTATTTTGTTTTATTTATATGCTATATAATATATTATTTATAAAAAAATGCATAATAGTTTAAAAATCTTGATGTTTACCTGGGGAGTAATGGTTAAAAACCATACATTCAATCATTCTTCAGTCTCCACTCTCTTAGATTTGGAGGAAATAGCAAATTCTCTGAGAAAATTGTAAAAAAAAATTGAAGATTAAGAAAATTGATGAAGTGGGAGACAAAGAGAGAGGGGGTTAAAACTCACCCATGAGTTGTTGTTACGACTCCTTCTACAAGAGTTTTTTTTTCTTGAGGAGATGAAAATTATTGGCAGCTAGGTTTTATTTTTTAACATGGCGGGTAACTACAATTTTGAGATAAAGATAAAGAAGGTCAGTATCAGAAACCAAGATAAGATAAAGACTTTTAAAAAGTTAAAATAATTATACGTAAAAACCAAGATGAGATAAGAATTCAATGGGTTAATAAATAAATAAAAAGGAAGTTAAAAAATAAGTTATTTGGGAGAAAAATAGGAACCTGAATTTCACTTTCCAACACACGTTTATTTGGGAGGGAAACAAAAAAAAAAAAAAAAAAAAACTTCCAGCACACAGGTTTATTAGGGAGGGAAAAAAAAATAAAAACACACATTTATTTGGGAGGGAAACAAAAAGAGAGCACTTCCAACCCACGTTCATTTGGGAGGGAAAAAAAAAAAAAAAAAACTTCCAGCACACAAGTTTATTAGGGAGGGAAAAAAATAAAAAAGAAATTGAAAAAGTTCCAATCAGTAGGGTTCGAACCCACCTTCTCAAGGTAAGTGTCCAAGATAAGAACCAACGGACTAAACACTAGAATTGTAAAAATAGCTGGAAATCTATGACTATTAACTATAATTTAAAGAATTTGAAAAATTAAAATAATTTATGACACTTACTAATTAATAAAATATAAAATACATAAGCTTATATATAAATTTTTTATTATAAATAATATATTTAGCATTAAATTATGTTTTATAGTTGAAATTAAGAAACTTAGCCATTCTCGATATTACCAATATTCTTGAAGGATTAATATTTTAATTTTAATTTTTTATATGATTTATCATTCTATATTTTTATAATATAAAATTATTTTATTCTTTATATTTTTAATCAAGATTGGTCATTTATACAGAAGGTGGCAATTCGTGTTTGCGAATTGGGTTCGTGTCTTGTCGAGCCATGAATATTAGGTTATATGGGTTAACCCGAACCCGACCTGTTTAGTAAACGTGCCAAGAATCTCAACCCGAACACGACCTGTTTATTAAACAGGTCAACTCAACCTTACATGTTTAACTCGTTTAATTAACAAGTCATGTAAAAGTCAATGCAAATGAGCCATTTTAAATAATCTATTTGATTAGCAAGTCATACCTAACCAATATAATTTTATCAATTCTCATATATAAATAAAATTAAAATATAATTACAACCATAAATATAGTAATAAACATATAAAAATTACCATAAATTAAGCAATAATTAATAACTTTAAAAGCTAAATGAGTTAAACAAGTTAGATAGGTTCGCATGTTGAACACAAACATGACCGTTTATTAAAAGGGTTAGCCGTGTCAACCTAAATATGTCCCAAATATATTCAACCTCAACCCATAACCTGTTTATAAATAGGTTAATCGTGTTAGGTTCACGGGTTGTGTCAAATTTTGCCACTCCTTTTGTAGAACTTTGTTCCATTTTAGTATTTTTTTTATTAGTGAATACCTATTTCTTGTACTTTATCCCAAAATAGATTTGTTGTTCACTTTGATGAATTCTAGTGTGTAGATAGAAGTTCGGGACCGTAAGTTCAAAGCTTTTGAGATTCTCTTTTCAACAATTAACAATTGATCTCATAATCCCTTAACATATTCCCTCTTGCAACTCGCAAGACACAATATGTCAAAGTTTGAAATTTTCAATTTTTGTGAAGTTAATTCCATAACATCAATGAAGTGAGTTTTGGTTGGCAAATAAAGGAATTCCAAACAAAATCTTGAAACCAAGCAGCTTGAATAAAAGAGCATCCCTGTAATAGGTGAGAGGTGGATTTCGCCCCTTCATTTCATAGAACACAAGCGTAACTAGGAGAAAATATTTCGATCAAAGAGGACAATATCATCATGCACATGGGGGCAGGGCATGACAGATGGTATCAAAGTTGAGGACGGCTCTCCTCTGAGGGTGTGGGTGAGGCGCTGGGTGCCAAGAGTCCCACATCGCTTAAGTGAGTGTCTAGAGCCTAGTTCATAAGGGGTGCCCTCCATTAATGCGTATGAGGCCTTTTCCCACGAGGCTTGGTGTCATGTGGGAAGAACAAAACCTTGAGGGACTAAGAGAGTCTTCGGGCCGCCCATAGAGGACAAGATCATGCACATAGGGGTAGGACATGGCAGATGGTATCAGAGCCGAGGATGGCTCTCCTCTAAGGGTGTGGGTGATGGCACTGGGTGGAGCCCCACATCGCTTTAAGTGAGTGTCCAGAGCTAGTTCATAAAGGGTGCTCTCCTTGATGTGTAGAGGCCTTTCCCCCGAGGCTTGGTGTCATGTGGAAAGAATAAAACCTTGAGGGACTAAGAGAGCCTTCAAGCCACCTAAAGAGGACAAGATAGTATCGTAGGTGTAGCCTGATAGCCTTTATTTGCATGTTTACATTTTTGAGCCTATCCTCTTCCTCGACACAAGCTTTTGGTTCAAACGTTCCTCGGGTTGGTCTTATCAGAATTCTAGATAATGGTTTGTTTTCAGACAGGTCTTCTTGGGCTAATTCCCTTGACCTTTTGGGCCAAAATGCTGGTTTGAGCCCATTCACTTTCCTTAATACATAATTGGGCCCCTTTGGGCTCAACCTAAGCCCAATCCTCTTGATATTTCCTTCCCCCCCTCCCCACCACCCACCAACATTTATAATTTCATTTGCTTCTCAATAATGCACTCAAAGTTTGGTTTATAATTTGAAACTTCATTATTTATATTGGAAGTTTTTTGGCCTAGCCTTTAGACCAATGTCAATGTTAGCAGTTTAGTGTCTCTTAACTAAATTTGTTATATTATAAAAATAAAAAGCCTAGATCTCACCGCGTTGCACTTGGCCTTAGTATGGTCGAAACCCATGGCAACACACAACAATAAGGACAAGGATTTTGAACAATGAAATTTGCCCACCTCCATATAGTTACGTTTTTTTTATAAAAAAAAATGAGTATTTTTAATCAAAATAACAAACGATCATATTATTTAGATTCTTATATGGTTCATTATAAATTATTTTATTTTATAGGATTTTAGACTAATGGTTCTTGAAGTTATGAAATATTAAATATGGTACAAGTTATTTTAAGATCGAAAAAATTGAGTATGTTGATAACATAATCAATTTTTTTTCATACTCCATATTATAGTCTGAGAGCTAAAATTATTTGTTCTTAACTATGTTATTAATTATATATAGAAGAAATTATTTATTCCATAAAAAATAAATGAAAATTATTTGTTTCACCAAAAAAAAATAATTTCTTAGAAAAACATGACCCACGTAATAGCCTGAAGATTATTTTGCTCTTCAATCATTAACAATCTTCATTTTGAAATAGATGTCTATCAAAAACTAATACTTATCCCATTAAAAAAAAAAAAAAACTGTCATCCGTAATACCCAAATCTTAGATTTATTTTGGCGCAGGCGCGAAATGAAATAGTGCTTTGTTGCTTTCACGTCTCTTTTGTCTCTCTTCCGTGTCTGTCTTTCACTTCTCTATTGCAAGGAGGAACTAATTTTTCAGAGAAGGTTTGTAATTTTTCATCCATTTTTATTCCTCTTTCTAATGGTCATAGATTGTACAGAGGTAGTCAAAGTATGATATTAAGATAGTTGGGTCTAGCCTTACTCGTATACTTGGCTTAGTCAAATGAAGTTTATATCGTTTCAGGTTTTTAAAAAAAAGACTTATTTTAATGATGGTATGGTGTTTTCGGCTAAACATTGTTTGTATGCCGTTTTGATTTATATGCTTTACATCTACTCATTGAAGTCTCTTGGCCTTGATGTCAATCACGAGAATTGGCTTACAGATGTAATTGTGTATAGGTTTGATGAATAAAGAAGATTCAGTCAATGCAATAGATTAATATTTTTTAAAAATAAATACACAAGGAAAATCCTTCACACTCTCTAATCTTACCGCTAGCTTCTTTCACCAGCCTGCATGAAAACTTGCTGTGTTACACAAAAACATGATTAGTATCAGTTCAATGTAACCCACAATACCAATTATCTGAAAAAACATTCTTATAGGGTGATAAATTATTAGTTAGGTTTGCGTTATTGCTATACGTTCCTTGTTGGATTTTTGTATAATGAATATGTGATTTGTGTTGATAATTATCTATATTGATACTTTTCTAAATAGATATGGGAAAGAAACGGATTCGTATAGTTAATGCTGAAATTGAGCCACAACCACAAGACCCATCACAGGGGTCATTAGGGCCTAATCAGTCACAAGACACACTACCTCTTGATCAATCACTTGGCCCATCAGCTAATCGATCAAGTGCCCTATTAGTGCCTCAACCTCAAGCAGATGATAATTTAGATGAGGAGGAATCTACAGAAATAGAAGTTCAAATTACAGGTATTATGAAATTAAATAATATTTTTATGTAGTCATTTTTCACAATACAATCTTAATTAAAAGTATGCTTTTGTTGTTGACCACATTTTTTTTTTTGGTATAATAATAGACCATGCAGGTGTACGTAGCACACGTGGGATAACACGTATGTCTGAGATATGGAATTTAACTGATGGGAAAAAAGTTGAGTTATCTTTTAATGGCTGTTTCAGCCAGTTGAGCGTGATGAAGGATTATTTTTAATCGATTTGTGGGCACTGTTGCAAGAAAGCCCAACTTATGTCCAATTAATTATTTAATTGGCGTAAAGTGCCTACTGACTACAAAGATAAATGTTGGACTATTATTGAGGTATTAAAATTCTAGTACCTAAAGCTATATTTATTTTTGAAATTTTTAATGTTTCTTTCATGTGGTTACATTTTTTTTTTTTTTTTGTTGTATTTATGATTCAGTCAAAATTTCACATTTCCAAAAATGAGGAAGAAAGAAAGATTATCAAACGTCTGACTTTAAAGGGTTTGGGTGAAAAGGGATGAGGAATTGGAAGTGCGCCTTGAAAGCAAAGCATTATGATGAGTCAAAAACTGCAGCAGGGATAGTAGCTGAGGCCCAAGTACAGTGAATCGCCAAGATTTTGCTACACTTGTAAACTTTTGGTTTAGTAGAGATGGACTGGTATATATAACATTATCTAATACATTATGGCATCTAATGCTTTGGTAGAACACTTATTCATAAATACAAATGAAAAGAAAAGTGAATAACTTTAAGTTTAATCAGTGTGTTTTTATGTGAATGTAGGAACGTAGCAGGGTGGTAAGAAAGCCAGTAAAAGAAAAAAGTACACACTGCAGGATCAAAATCTTATGCACAACATGCCTTTGATATGGTAATTACAAAGTTAGTACTTGGAAATAGTTTGTGTATTTTGCTTACATTCATTTTGCATCGATTAAAATAATAATATATTTGTGATGCAGTTCAAAAAAGATGGGGTTGCACCAAATCGAGGGAAGCTATATGTAAAGCTTCACAAAAAAAAGGATGGGATGCCTGTTAATGAGGATGCAAGTGAGAAAATTGTATGTGTCATCATATTTTTTAGTATAAAAACTTTATTTCTACCATTCTCCATTTTTTTTAAAAACAAAATTTATAATTATTATCCTGATTCTTAGGACAAACTGAAGGAGTTCATGAGTCAAGAAGCTATGACTTGCCTGAAGGTGCAAATGGAAGTATAGCATGGTCTTCCACAGATGCGTTTTCTAAGGTAATGGGTAAAGAGAAACATGGTCGTGTGCGGGGTTTGGGATTCGGGCCAACTCCTTCTAACAAAAGTGGCTCAAAAAATAGCTGTTATGGAGGGATAAAGATAATAGTGAAGATGAGAGGTTGAAAGATGAAAAGATACGTCGCTTGACAGATAAAGTATCAACCTTAGAAGTAAGTTGGCAATGGTTATGCAGCATATTCAACTCCCTGCTAATACTGATTTACAGGTTATAAATATGTGATATTTCTTTATGCTTGGCATGTTTTGTTAGGATTACTAAATTATGTTATTTATATCTTTATATTACTGTTTACTTATAATTTAGGATAAAGGTGTGGCTAGTGGTTCCCCTCATCAACAATCCCATGGCATCCCTTGCTGCTGCAACTGATGAAATGGAAATCTGAAGTAAGTTTTATTTTATTGTATTTTCTTTCTAATTGATATATTGATCACTTTTTTTATTTTTTTTAAAATTTTTGATTTAGGTCTAACCAGAAAGAAAACCACTTAATATTTTCAAATGTTATTCAATAGAAGTATGTGAATGGCAACATACTTTGTCTAATGGAGATATATTGTTTCTAATATTACAGGAAAGATGAAACTATATTGGAGAAATAAAGAGGAGCATTGGAGCAATGAAGAGGAAGCATATTTCACTGTTGTAGTGTTCTTGGTGATTAATGCTTTCAAAGCAGAATATTATGGCCTTAAAAATTATTGTTGCTTGCCTAATTGTTTATGTTGCTTGGGTACCAAACTATATTGTTTTTATTATGTGTCTAGATCACTATTTATTTTGGATTTAAACATATTATTGTCTGCAATTAATTTTAAACTATACTATATTTATACATATGTAAACTTACTTCTTTGCTGCGAGCTACCAGTTAACATGACCGATGAATCTGCAGCAATAGCATTATCATCAATAATGCTTTGCACTTCATCAACTCTTGATATGGCTTTCCTTTTTGGGATAGATTTATAGAATTCTCCTAGCTGAACTATCATCTATGTCCTTAGGCTCTATATAATCTTATGCTACTAAGCTAAAAATGAACAGTAAAATTAGAAAAGGGGAAAAAAAAAAAAAAATTTTTAAAGTAACCAAAAATTATGCAGCAATGCGGAAAAATGGAATACACGTGAATGATAAAAATTTGAGTGCAAAAATTCAGAAAGAAATGGCAAATATATAAACAGCAATAATATCAATGTTAAAAATATGACCAAACCAAACAAGATACAATACAACTGGGGTTACCTGTTACTTTGAAGCTTTAACGCATCTAACCTTATGATCCTTTGATCCTGTGTGTTGCGTCTCTCTCTCGTGTTGTTTTATGATTTACTCATCGCTGCTCTCTGTCAATCAGGGAGTAATTGGTAAAGCAGAGTCCTCCTCCAGCGTTCTTTTCTCCTCAAACACATGTCCTGTGTTCGTGTCAATGAATAGAGCTGTTGGCTGACCACAAAGGCTACCAAAGAGATAACATCAAATAAATTAAGAGAAAAAGACTAATAAACCCTTTCAGCCTAGTTGTATGTTAAGGGTAAAAAAGTCATTACAATTATTAAGAAAATAATAAAGAAAGATCCAGAAGGTGCTGGGGACAAAGTCGGTCAAGAAAAAGAGAGAACATGAAATAAATTAGGAGCAAAAGACTAAATAAACCCTTCAGCCTGGTTGTATATTAGGGTAAAAAGTCATTACAATTATTAAGAAATAATAAGAAAGATCCAGAAGTGCTGGACAAAGTCGGTCAAAAAAAAAAGAGAGAACATGAAATAAATTAGGAGAAAAGACTAAACAAATCCTTTCGCCTGGTTGTATATTAATGGTAAAAAAAGTCATTACCATTATTAAAAATAAAAAAATCCAGAAGGTGCTGCTGGTCCTGCCCAGTAAAAAAAAAAAAAAAAAAAAAAAAAAAGGTGGTACAAAACAATCCCACAAAAATAATGTGGTGCAATCACGGACATCCTTGTTGTGTACAAATTAGAGCCATAGATTTCACAAAGTCAAGCCAACACCAAATAGAAGAAATATCCAAGAGACGTTGCCACTATATATATATATATATATATAGAATTCTACCGCTACGATATAACATCACATATTATATATTAGAGAAGGTCAGTTCATGCTTGTGACCTTGTGCTGTACACGAACACAACAACAATTCAAGATTAGAGCCACTGACTTGTACAAAATCAAAGCCAAAACCAAATAGAAAAAGAAAAGCCTCTCTCTTTGGGACGTTGCTCTCATCTATATATATATACTAAGCACTCTCAATCTCTCTTTCTCTTTGGGTGTTCTGATCTCTCCACCGATTCGAGGTATATTTTCTCATTCACGCTTTTATTTTATTTTTATTTTTTTGTGTGTGTGGATCTTGGATTTAAACTTAAAGTTTGTATACAAAGCTAATGTCTTTCTCTATTTTTGTTTTGTAAAGATTTTATTTTATTTGGTGTCTGTGACTGTTTATGGTTCTTTTCATTGTTATGAATTCAAACCTAATAAAACTTAATGCAATTTTTCTCAAAAAAAAAAAAATCAAAACCAAACCAATTTTATGGACGGTGCTTTGATGTATACTTATAAAAGATTGATTTTTTCATAAGACAGCTTTGGTTTGCTTTTTATGTTAAAATATCCACCCGTTAAAAAAAAAATCTCTATACTTTTACTTATCATTATGTTAGAAAATTGCATGACTATTAGTGTTATAAAATATGTAGAAAAAAGTGTTTATTAGGTATTATGTTTTTAGAGAGTACTTATATTACATTAATTGTAATACATTCTAATACCATAATTTTGCAAATAATTTCTTTCAGATTTCACTTCTAATAGTGTTTGTGATTAGTTAATATATTCCAATTCACTTAGGTAGGTCTACCATAAAAATTATTTGGCTGTCCAGATTAAACTAAACCAGACTTAGACCGTCATTGATGGTGCAAGTTTGTAATTTTTTGGGCAAGGATTTATCAAGTTCCTACATTTAAGGAGGTAGGCCTGATAATGGTGCAAGTTGTAATTTAACGTTTTTTTATGGCCTTATTAATAATTTCAGCTTTATTTATTTATCTTGTAGAGCAATTGATACCCATGGATAAGAGTTGGATGAAAAAGCCCAGGCATTCAAAAGAGTATGTACTAGGGATTAATGACTTTTTGAAGTTTGCATCTAAAGTAAAGACTATAGATGGGATGATTTCATGTCCTTGTGAAAAATGTGTGAATTCAACTATCCTTGATGTTAATACTGTACGGATCACTTAGTATCTTTGGATTTTGCAATGGTTATGAATGTTGGTTTTTCCATGGAGAACCTTGACTACTACAACAACTTCTTGTGAAACTAGTACAAGTCATGTCCAAGAGACCTTGAATGCACAAGAATTCTTGAATTCACAAGACATTTCCACTGAATATGGTGATATACCTAATATGATGCATGATTTATTGCGTGGCCACATAATGAATGAATCTGGAGATAGTAATAATTCTTCAGTACCACTAGAAGAAGTCCCAAATGTGCAACAATCTAGGCAAGGTCCTAATCAAGATGCGCAAAGGTTTTACAATTTACTTAAAGATGCTGATCAACATTTGTATGAAGGGTGCAAGAATTTTAGCAAGTTGTCTGCCATTGTGCATTTATATCAGTTAAAGTGTCTTAATGGTTGGAGCAATAAGTCTTTTACAATGTTGCTCCAGATTTTGAAAGATGCTTCCTTTGGATGCGAAGTTACCGAAAGACACATATGAGGCTAAGAAAATTATTAAGGATTTAGGACTTGGTTATGAGAAGATTGATGCATGTATAAATGATTGTATGTTATTTTGGAAAGAGAATGCCAATGATGAAGAGTGTAAAGTCTGTCATACTTCCAGGTGGGAAACAAATGAGAATGATAAGAAAAATAGTGGAAATGATAAGGAGAATAATGGGAAAGGTAAGAAAAATAGTGGGAAAGATAAGGATAATTTGATGAATGCTTCACTCAAGACAAGAAAGAAAAAAGCTGCTAAGGTTTTGCGTTGGTTTCTTTAAAGCCAAGACTACAAAGGTTGTTTATGTCTCCCAAAACAGCTTCTTCAATGAAATGGCATGCTGAGGGTCGCACAAAAGACGGAATAATAAGACATCCCGCTGATTCTCTTGCTTGGAAAACATTTGACAATCATTATGTAGATTTCTCATCTGACCCTCGCAATGTTAGACTTGGATTAGCGGCTGACGGATTTAATCCTTTGGGAATATGAGTACTAGTCATAGTACATGGCCTGTTGTTTTGATTCCATACAATCTACCTCCTTGGATGTGCATGAGATCTTCTTTCATGTTATCCTTGCTTATACCTGGGCCAAGTTCACCTTTAAATGATATAGATGTGTATTTACAACCTTTAATAGAAGAATTGAAGGAATTATGGGATGATGGAATATCAACGTACGACGTGTCTTCTAATGAGAATTTCAAGATGCATGCAGCATTGATGTGGACGATAAATGATTTTCCTGCATATGGTGATTTATCTGGTTGGGGCACTAAAGGGGAATATGCGTGTCCTCCTTGTAATTTTAATACTCGATCTCAGTGGTTAAAATATGGAGGGAAATATTGTTATATGGGCCATCGACGATTCTTGGAAGAAGATCACAGCTTCCGTAAAGATAGAAAATTTTTTGATGGGACCGAGGAAATGGAAAAAGCTCCTGTTATACCATCTGGCATTGACATCATGGTGCAAACTAAAGGCATTAATTGTATTTTGGGAAGAAAAAGACCAAAGTCCAAAAAAGAAAGAGAAAGAGAAAGGAAGATGTAGACCAAGAACCAAAAGGATGGAAGAAGAGAAGTATATTTTTTGAATTGCCTTATTGGGAGAATCACATGTTGCGGCATAATCTTGATGTGATGCATATAGAAAAAATGTTACAGATAATGTACTTGGCACAGTTCTAGAATGCCACGCAAGACTAAGGATAACTTGAAGGCACGTCTTGACCTAAAAGATATGGGTATAAGACATACACTTCACCCAGAAAAGAGGGGAGATGATAAGACATATATGCCACGATCTTGTTTTACAATGGTCCAAAAAGAAAAGGATAGTTTCTTGAGAGTTTTGAAGAAAATAAAAGTTCCAGATGGCTATGCTTCAAACATTTCACGTTGTATCCAACTTAAACAACGCAAAATTTCTGGTTTGAAGAGTCATGATAGTCATATTATAATGCAACAACTTCTTCCAATAGCAATAAGAGGAGCTTACCAAAGAAAGTCAGTATGGCTTTAATAGATTTATCTTGTTACTTTAGAGAAGTATGTTCCAAAGTCCTACAAGTAGAAGATCTTGAGAAACTTGAGTCTCGAATTGCAATGACATTATGTGAATTGGAAAAAATATTCCCTCCTTCTTTCTTTACTGTCATGGTTCATTTAGTTATCCATTTGGCCACTGAAGCGAAGATTGCTGGACCAGTCCATTATCGGTGGATGTATCCCATTGAGAGGTAAGTCATAATAATTTAAAATTTTCAATGAAATCTATTATTCCACTATTGATCTTTTGTTTCTAAATAGGTATCTCTTAAGACTTAAGTCTTATGTGCGTAATAAAGCTCATCCAGAGGCGTCTATTGCTGAAGGATACATTGCAGAAGAGTGCTTAATATTTTGCTCGCGATATTTGGAATCCGTTGAGACAGTATTCAATAGACCCATTAGAAATGTTGATGATGCTACAGGAGCAATGTCGAATATTCAACTTGATTCAACTGAATGGGTACAAGCACATCGTTATGTTCTATTCAATAGCAATGAAATTATTCCATTTCGCGAGTAAGTAATATTGATAAATATGATTCATATCTAATCATGTTAACCAAATGATAACTCTTAATAATAACGCATGCTACATTTGTTTATATAGGTTACACAAGGAACGAATAAAGAGCAGAATACGTCCACGTCGCGTACCAGAAGAAGTTATTAATAAGATCCATATAGAAGAGTTTTGTGACTGGTTTCGAAATTATGTAAGTAATTCATTATTAATAATTTTTAGCATACAATAGAAGTAATATAAGGGTTACTCAGCTCATATTGATATATTATATATAATTTTAGGTTGTGGCCATGAGTAATACTGAGAAGGTGAAACTTACTGATAAAGTTAGATGGCTTGCTGAAGGACCCAATACTGAAGCTAGACAAATGAAACGATATGTTGTCAACGGTACTAAATTCCGAACAAAAGATAATGAGGAAAATAAGAAAACTCAAAACAGTGGAGTCAGTGTAGAAATAGAAGGAGGCATTACTTACTACGGTGTTCTATCTGACATAATTGAATTGAATTATTATGATAATTTGAGATACATATTATTCAAATGTGATTGGGTTGACGTTGATACAGGTAGGGGATATAAGATAGATGAATTTGGGTTCCCCCTTGTCAATTTTTCACATTTAATACATGTTGGGAAGAGAATAATAGATGACCCATTTATTTTGGCATCTCAAGCTTCACAAGTATATTATGTTGAAGATGAAAGAGACAAGGATTGGCTTGTTGTTGTCAAAACAAAACCAAGGGATGTGTTCGACGTTGGTAATGGCGATTTGAGTGATAATGATGTAGACATTTATTGTGATAATGAGCCATATGATACAGTTTTGAAAATCCACCTAATAATGTGAATGACGACCTAAATTGGGCTCGAAATGATGTGGATGGAACCATAGTCGATAGACCACTTCCACTTGATGAAGAGCATTTTATGGATGATTCTGAGTATGAAGAAGATTACTAGTCACAAGAGGGAATGTGTTCATTGTTTTAGTGATTCTTGGTGATTAATGCTTTAAAAGAAGAATATTGTTTCATTGCGTTGGTTCCTTTAAGCCAAGACTACAAAGGTTCTTTTGGGGGATTTTTATCATTTAGTGATTTAGGGATTTTTTTTTTTGTTCATTGTAATCATTCCAAATGTATTGTAAATTTGGAGGTCTAGGGTATATTGTTCATTTTGAAAATTTTAAAAATATTTTCTCTAGTTATGGAGATTCTAAAGATATTTGGTCATTTACAATTCTAGGGGTATTTTGTGTCATTCGGAGTATTAGATGTATGATGTTCTCATTAGCGTATTAGTTTTTACATTGGAGTATAAAAAAAAAAAAAAAAAGAACAAAAATGACTAAACTTGTAGTGTATTTAGAAAACACCTATAGAAGCACCCAAAAAAAAAAAAAAAAAAGTCTATTGTAGCAGTTGGGAAACCGCTCCAAAAAAAAAAAAAAAATTGTAGTTTTTGTATTTAGAAATCACCTATAGAAGCACAAAAGATAAACTATATTGTAGTAGTTGGGAAACTGCTGTAAAAAAAAAAGTATATTGTAGCGGTTACAAAAAAACTGCTGCTACAAGAGACTTATAGTAGCATTTGAAAATCCACTACAATAAACATTCTTAGTAGCATTTGTAAGTGCTACAAAAAAGACCACTGTTATATTCTATTTTTTGTAGTGTCGGTTTGTCTCTTTTATGTAGATGGATATCTTTTCGAATATGGGCATTGCAGTAGGCATACGTTCACATTTTTGTTAGACTCATGTACTCATGAACAAATAATTGCTATTGAGAAATATATATATATAGCTGGCACCCATTCAACAATACTTATCTTCTTAATTTATGTGGATTGTCCAAGGCTGATTCAAATAAGCATTCATTAATTGTATTTAATTTGACAGCAGAATCAATAGTGGTGAACAACAAAACCACTACAGACACGAGTGTTTTCACATAGGGCAAAACTTAGATACAGTTTCTTATATATTGTTCCTTAGGTTCTTCTCTTAAAAATCTGTCATCTGTCTAATTGAACAACCAAACTAACACAGTTTTAACACCGTTCTCTCTTTCTCTCTCTCTCTTCTTTTTTTTCACTTGCGCGTGTGAGAAAGCCCAACTACAAATCTCTCAAACTTCTCCCAAACAATATCAGAAAATAAAAACTGGCTTTAGAAGGACAAGCTTGGAATGATCTTCTCCATTAATCCCATTATTTTTATTAGAAGATAATTGATTTGTTCATGCTTTATATGCTAGACAAATGGTTTTTTAAATAATGAAAAAGAAAGAAAGAAAAAAGAAGAAGATGAAGACTGCCATAGCAATGTACTACTTGGATAAATCTAATTCTCATAAGTTTGGAACAAATAGCCATTAGAACAGTAATAGCAGATCCATCCATTCATTCCCAATAAACACAAATTAGAGAAAAAAAGAGGCCCGGGGGGGGGGGGGGGGGGGGGCTACCCTTCCCATCAAAAACCTACTTTGCTACAACTCTACCCAAACCCAATCCTCTACATGCTGCAACCACCTTTATAATCTCCTTTGTGTCATCGTTCTCCCCTGGTTAGACCCAAGCGATTGTGTGTGAGAAATTAGATCTGAAGCCAATGGGTTTTCTTTTCTCACAGACAAGGGGAAAAAAATACAACAACCGAAAGTTACAGTACTTTTAACAATGTTTGTTTAGTTATACATTTAGACAAGTGACAGATTTTTAAGAGGGGAACTTAAGGAACTGTATATAAGTAACTTATCTAAGCTTTCCCTTTCACATAAATATTCTTAGACTAGCTCACTTCACTGAGACCCAGGGACGGAGGCTATATGGACTTAGGGTGGCAAGCCACCCCCCATTTTTTTTAATTAGTATATAAATGGCACTAATTTTAGCAAATTTTTGTATATAAAAGTATACTTTGCCCCCCTTAAAATTATCATTGATTCTTTTAAGCATAATATTATAGTTACAAATGTTTCTACAACATTTTTGCAAATTTTTGAGGTATTAAATTCTTATTTGTTCGTATCTTTGCTTATGACTTATATAACTTTTTTACTCACCAATAACCACTAATTAGATCAGTAATTTGTAAAAAAAATTGTAATCCTATCTTTTTTCATTTTAAAGGTCATAAAAAAATTTATAGATCTAAAATCTAAAGCAAAATATACAAGCCCAAATGAATTAGCCCAATAACAAAATTATCCATAGCAAAGTTAAAAAGAATTACGCTCAATCAACCTTTTGTTTTGGAGGGGGCTCAATCAACCTATTTACCCAAAACAAACAACTTGCATCTTTAAATAATTTTAAACAAAATAATTTTGTCTTTATCTAACAATAGATGCATGGAAAAAAAAAAATTCAATGGTTAAGTAGCAAAAGTTGGAGGCCAAAGCCGTTGCAACTTACTAGCAGCAGAACCGCCCCCTGATTTCAACTCCTACCTTTGTCCCTACTGAGACTTGATATGACACAAAATTATAGAACAAATGTGAAAATTTCAAATACAAAATTAGTGTCACTAGACTTTTCCTATGAATGAGTAATGAAAAAGCCATCCTAGCGTAGTTTAAAAGCAATCTTGTATGTTTCGTGTCATTATCACATGATTACTTTCTATGGGTTGTTTGGATAGGTTGTTTTGAAAACTGCGTTTTATAAAAATAACTTTTTTCAAATTGCGTTTTGAAAACCACAATTAAACGTTTGGGATAAATGTAAAAATAGCAATTTGAACTCTAAAATTTTGAAAGCCACAATTAACTGTATCTTTAAAAAAAAACAAAGAGAGGCCAAACCCATGTTGTTTTGTGTTTTCTTCTGGAAACACGTGTTTGCTTCACACAAACGTTGATCCAATCTGGCTCTATATATGCCAGGATGCATTAAAATTAATTACAATTATATATGGTGTGGGTTTCAAAAGTTTCTACTAAATTTAGTATTAATTTGTTGTTATTATTTGCAAATTAGTATGCAAATTATTTATTTGTAATTATTCCATTTAATTATTTAATTGTGATTTGTTGAACTACTAATATATTAATTTTTAACTTTCTTTTTTATTGCAATACAATGAATTTTGTTAATGTTTATTGTATTTTTCAAATACGCTTAAAAAATTATTATAAAAATCTACTGAAAATGCATAAGTATAGTAAAATTTTTATTGAAATTATATATGAGTTAACAACGAATTTAGAAAAAAAAATTTTAAAATTAGTTGAAAGAGTCAAAGTTCTTTTAAATATACTTATAGTTTAAAATGAAGAGAAACTCGGTAGAAAATTAGGGAAGAGTTGAAGTCTAACTTATGACAATTGACACATACAAAATTAAATAAATTAGCTTAATCCTTAGGTGAACTTTCATGGAGTATTAATTTACTTTAAAATTTAAACTAGTCGCATGGGACGCACGAGAATCACCTATTATTGCACATAAACCCAATTTATCAAGACTAACCAATGAAAAGCTAAAATTAAATGGACAAGAGCCAAGCTACACATAAAATCTGAAGGCATGGGATGTTGAATCAAGAAAACATTTAAACTAATCACAAAAAAGGTAGAACACTCCTCATTTGTGAATTTTTGCTGTCCTTCACGGAGAGGACCACCAACACAATTTTGAGAAGAACATTTTGAAGTGTAGCTGGTCATCTGATGGAAGCAAAGTCACTGCCGGGAGTTCAGATTGGATGGTTTACATTTGGGATACAACTTCTAGAGCATCTTGTATAAGATCCTCTGGTCACATTGTTCAATCAATGAGTGTCTTTTTCATCCTAGTTAACCTATTGTTGGATCTTGCAGTAGTGTTAAACAGATTATTTGGGGGAGATCTGAGAATTGAAAGAACTTGCACCTTAGTGACAACAAAAATGGCCAAATACCATATTTGACGGAAATATTTGATAGCAAAATAATTAGGGATCTACCACTTTTTTGAAACTCAATTTTGTGAAACTCGAGTTTGCTGTGTAAGTCGAATTCCAAGAACTCAAGTTTCATAAAAAATAACAGGGTAAACTTAAAAGCTATTTTTTCAAGGAACTCGAGTTCTTACACAATAAACTCGAGTTTCAAAAAAGTTTTACGTACATATATATTTCGAAACAGTGGTAGATTACCAAATTTTTTGGCCTATTGTGGTATTTGGCCATATTGGCCCCTCAGTGACTGTTTTTTCAACCAATAGTTGGCTATTTTAAGTGTCCTCCAAAGACTTTGAAAAGTTTGTATCTCTACTGTAGTTTCTCAAGTTAAATTTTGGAGTAGAAGATTATCTCTACTGTTTATTGGCAAAGTAGAAGATTATTTCCATTTTGGAGTATTGGTGCTTCATGTATTTTGGCATCAGCAAATACATCTAGGGTTCTATCATCATCCCCATAGAATAGATGCTGTAAATGTTTGTAATATGCTCACACCAAGGCATATGGATACAGTATCGCTACTGCCTTAAATTATTCCTTACATTCAATTTCCAAAAGTTTCTAAAAATACAAATAAGATTGCCTCATTAAAAGAAACCTAAAAAAGCCAAAATTCATATTTGCTTAGTCCGCTGGAAAAATACAGCATCATTTTCGTCTACATATTTAAATTCATCCATCCAGTTGCAAAAATTTCAGGACTAACATATTCAAGAACGGCCCCCTCAAACAAAAAAAAAACATATTCAAGAACTGTACAAGCTAATCTATCCCCGTGGGCAGACTCTGAACAATTAAATTTACCAAGAAGCAGCTATATACAAAATGTTTGATTTTTTTGTATACAAAATTTTTCAGAAAGCAACTATACAAACTATACAAATCATAAATAGTGAGGAGAACTAGGGTTTGACAAATGGTGGCCACTATGCAACCTCTGTACATCCTCTAAACTTAAGAAAAGGAAAACGCAAAGCCTAAGCTGTTTCGTAAGAGGAGAACTAGAAAAAGTCAACTCCAAAACTCAATTTTTTTACATAGCTAAGTCACCATTACAGCTCATAAAAAATTTCTGCTTTCACAAAAATTGTAAAAAAAATTGATTAAGTATATCTAGAGTCTGCTTGACAAGGTTTAGTCCCACTCAACCCCCAATGCCACTAAAATCTAGCTATGTTTGAACAATTCTGTCAAAGATCTGGAACATCAAAAAATAAATAAGATTGTTTCAGATTTGAGAGACAAAGTGAATCAATTCATCTTTAATGAAAAGATGCCAATACATTTCCGATTTAGCCAGTAGTCCCCAATGGTTAACAACTTGCAAGTATACATTCTTATCTAAATCAGCTGAGATTGACTCCCATTGGTAATTAGGTCCAGCCAGAATAGACCCGGCCAGATGGTGATATAATAACACTGACTCCAGCACATACGATTTTCTTGAGAACATAAGGATGTATCCCTCTCTGTGATCCTATGTAGTTTAAACCCTGACCAATTGATGGAGCACATCATTCAGAATTGAATGATGGGATCTAGATGGTTATTAGGTTGTAACTAGAATACAAAATACATTGACTAGTGACAGCAAATTGTCTTCCCTTTTGCAGAATTGGCTTGCAGTTAGAAGAAAGCAATCACCTTCGAGGTTAACATGGCTCATTGAAGCCAGCCATATCCCTTGCTTTGGCTGTAGGTCCAAAATCTACTTCAGTGCCTACAGATGGTGGCATAAGGATTAAAAAAATAATGAAGAACTATAAATATAAAAGGAAGCTCTTGAATATAAGTAAGGAAATACTGAACAATAACCCACATTAAACTGTAAGAGAAATACTCGATTGTGAGAATGGTGATGGTTGTTGATTAGTTATTCTACAGATATAGCAAATTATTTCACAAATAACTATTGTGGGAAAAGACTCTAGATAGCACCCGACACAGGATTGATTGTGAATACTAGTAAGAGTTTTAGAACGGTCGCCAAACAAAAAATAGCAATAAAAAAAACAAGAGAAAGTTAGACAACACATGAAGATGGATTTACGTGGTTTAGCAATAGCCTACACTTCTTCACTTGTTTCTTAGATAGATTTGCATGGCTTCAATACTAAACTTGAACTCTTGTTCCTTGAAGTACTAAACACATCCTAGATCTACCCAATTACAAGTAAAGTGCGTTTTATCAAAGGATCAGCCAATTTACATAACATATGTCTCTAACAATATCCACATATGACTCACGAAAAAGATTATTAAAAAAAAGACTTGAAATTTAAAAAACTGAAGTGTTTCACCGCTAAATTCGGTGCATGGGCATTGGGTTTTTATGGGGAGTGTATGGAAAGGATAGTCGAGGCAATATCCATGAGGGTGACCATCAATTGGAGAGTGTTTCCTCTCTGACCTTTCGATTAGAGTATTCACAATTTGATCAGTAAGCGGTTCAGGCAGTACTTCCTTCACGTGATTCTTCTTTGTTTATATGCTTTATTTATCAACAAATATTAAGTAGATAACATGAAATCACGCTAACAATTCAATCAAAGTTTGGACTTTTATGGAGATTCTAATATGGGCTTGGATCTCTGGTTTGATCATGGATTTGATACGGGTTTTCAATGGGGTTTCTAATGTAAGTTTCTTATTTTGTGATGGTTAAGTTATTTGAATCTATAGTTAGATCATATGGATGATATGATAATGGTTTATCATAGTTGACATTGGTATATGCGGTGGGGGTTGGCCAATTTTCTTTAATCTTGGTGGCTGATTTTCTTCCATCCTTGGTATATTGTTTATGCAGTGATTTTCTTAATCTTGATAGTTTTTTTTTTTTTTGAGAGAATTCCTTGGTAGTTTTTTTTTTTTAGAAGCAATTCTTTGGTAGTTGATGTTATATTAGAAGAGATGGGAGTGCGTTAGAAAGAGAGTTTTTGATCGAGTTTTGCTTTTAGGGAGAAGGAGAGTGTTTTTTTATTTATTTTTAATTTCTAATCAAAAAACATTAGCCGCATATTCAACAAGACATAAATTCAGGTAATACATTTTTTTTTCTCTTTTTATTTATATTTAATTCCCACAAACTAGGCTACAATAAAGTTCCTCATGTTATAAATATAAATATGATGAGTTAGGTAGTCAGACTAGGGTTGATCAAGTAAAGAACTTTATTATTTTATTTTTTATTATAACTATTTTTAATGCGAAAAGTTAAAAAAGTTTGTTTGTTGTATAAGAATAAGAAATAGTGAAAAAAAGAGTTTTGAAGAACTTTGTATCAATCTAAACATTAAAGTTAAAAAAAAAAAATTCTTTCATTCGTAATCCTTAGTTATTAATTGTGATTTTTATTTAACTTTTTTTAACTACATAACGCACGTTTGTTTTTCAAGGTGTTCATACTAGCCACACTTCTCCTTCTCGAGCTATGGTTTCAGCCGTTCATACTTCTCCTTCTTTAACACTCCTCTAGTTGCTACATTTGAGAAATCAAATCAAGTTATGCCTTTTCTATTTGCTAAATTTTCTATTGGATATAATATATTCAATCAAAACTCTGTCTCCCAATTGTATCCTTTTATGAGGATATAACCAAGTGTGTTGTTTATAAATTACTTTTGTTTTTTCTTCTTGCTTTTTTTATTTATTTTTAATGTTAAAATAGTCTTAAATTTGTGGTTGAAATTAGTTTTCTTTTTCTTCTTCTAATCTGTGTGGGAGTATCTCAGAGGGTGGATTTCCTTAAAAGCTAGCCCGGTTCTTAAAAACCAATTGATTATACTAAATTTCAAAAAATAACGTTCTGATTCCATGGGTAGTTATAATGTTTTCCTATTTGCAAAAAAACTAAAACCCCTAAATTATTTGGGGTTTAGGCTCTTATTGAAAATTTGAAATTTGATTTCCTTTAAGCTCATATTCCATGTTAATTATAATTTAGAGGTGCATGATGTTTAAGAAGTAGTCACTCAATTGTCTTATTTCTGATACTAGAAATATATGTGAAAAATTAATTGTCCCGTGCATTGCATGGGTTAGCGACTAGTTAAAAAAAAAGTGAAACATTTTATGTGATCAATGAAAATATGAGGATTAAGGTAATATATTATGCTCAATAGTTGATGGCCTGAGTTGAATGAAGTATTGCTCTACGTAACCAAATATGGATTGTATTTTCTTTGATATAATTATGCTCACAAGAAACTGTAAAGGCTATATTTTTAGGTTGGCAACCATGAACAAATTGTTACTTTTAAAACTTAAGGGTCTGTTTGGGATCCACTTATTTTATTAAAACTAAAAACTTATTACTAAAAGTACTGTAAATAAATGTAAAAGTTAACTGAAATAATATGGTGGGACCCATGAATAGTAATAAAAAGTGCAGTGAGATCCATGAATAATAACAAAAATAAGCTGAATAGTAAAATAAGTTGGCAAAAATAATTTTTGCCAAACACACACTTAGGCTTGGTTTGGATAGCTGAACGCGTCTAGCGTTCACCGTTTCCAGCCCTTTTTTTTTTTTTTTTTTCTTTTGTACACAGGTTTCACCAGGCGACAAGTAGCACTATTCATCACTGTGCAGGTACTGTTCATGCACTGTTCATGAACAGTACACGCACTTTTTAGTTTTTTTTTAAATGGGACCCGCGATACTATTCACATATTTAAAAATTATTTTGCTATAGTGTTTTCAGTTTTCAACTGTATCCAAATGGACCCTTAGTGTGCATTTGGCTCTAAATTAAAAAGTCAGCTTATTTTACTATTTAACTTATTTTTGGTACTATTTATGGGTCCCATTATACTATTTCAGCTAATTTTTACCTTTATCTACAGTATTTTTAGCAAAAAGTTTTCAGTTCAGCAAAATAAATGGGCCCCAAAATAGTTTGTCTAGTTGTTTAGTCTAGAAATAATCAGTTAAAGAAGAAAAATGAAGTCCAGCACAGTTGAAAACTCAAGAATAAGAAAAAGCAAAATGCAGATAAGACTCACTTATCTCGATTGGTCAAGATTCGTGCAGTTTTCAGATCTTGCTTTTTCTCACAGCTGTTTGATTTAGGAATTTGATGGAACTTAAGGATATTTAAATAAAAACACTAGAGCACTTTTTTACCTATAACAAGAGGGTAGTGTTCTGTACATAGAATTGGAGTTTTTCCATACTCTTTTGGAGCTACAACTGGAGACCTTGAGCAAACAATAGCTAGTTATAAAGTAAAGTTACTACATGAAGTCAACCACAGTTATCTAAATCTTTGAGTGGAGATCTCAAAGTCATAAACTAAAGAGTTTGTGTGCAATATATAGTTTCATAGCAGAAAAGTTCATGGATTTGGAGCTGCGTGTGGTCACGTGAGTAAGTCTTACCTGAGGTAGCAGTAGATTTAGAATTAAGTGTATTGTACAAACTTCTATTCTAATCTATGTTTTAAAAAACCGGACCGGCCGGTCCGACCGGAAACCGGTGCAGTCCGGTCCGGTTATATGTGTCAAAACCGGTCAAAAACCGGTCAAAACCCAAAAAACTGGAAAAACCGGTCAAAACCGGAAATTTTGAAAAAAAACGGTTATTTACGGTTTGGTTTTTAAAACCATGATTCTAATAGTGAAATATTTTCTTGAGGATTGTTTAGACTAAGTCCTTCCCAAGTTTTTTTTTTTTTTTTTTTTTTTTTTTTTTTTTTTTTTTTTTTTTTTACTTTGAAACCACAATTTCAAAAGTTTTCTTGGGTCATCATTCTTGGTGTTCATGTGATCTATGATTGTTTGATGTTGGTAGATTCAGATCTATTGTTGAATTAATCTAATTAATTATTTGGCTAAAGATTTGATAAATTTGACTCAATTGGGGTCTAAAACCCTAACAAAAACAAATCAGTACACTAGTAGCAAATTGTTGCAATACACGGAAAAGTATCAATCTATATGTTTATATAAAAAATTTTTTATAATGTAGAACTAAAAACAATTTAAGTTTATAAGTCATATATATATATATATATATATATGTATATATAATAGGTAAAGCAGAGAGAAAATTCAATTAAATATCAAATTGGAATTCAATTAGAGTCTAATTTTGTGCCATGAGTCTCATTTAATCTAAATTTTAGAATTTTGTGCCAAGTGAGTTAATTAAATGTAAAAATTGAATTTCAATTAGAGTTTAATTTTGCGCCACATGTCCCATCTAATTTAAATTTTTAAATTTTTGTACAAAATTAGTTAATTTAGTGTAGAAAACGAGGAGTCCAATATAATAAACTATAAAAAACATAATCATATAACTAAAAAAAAATTCAAATTTATAAGTCATTTATATATATATATTAATAGGTAAAGTTTAGGAAAAATTGAATTAGAATTTGAAATTATAATCCAATTTTGCACTATGTGTCTAAATTTATGTGGGAATTAGACCATAATTATCCACTTAAACTTGTGCCATGTGTCTACTTGAATTTTTTAATATTTGTGTCAAGTGAGTTAGTGAGTGTAACTTACTAAGAATCTAATATTAATGAACTATAAAGTTTTTTAAAAAAAATTGCATATACTCAAATAATTATCACCACATGTTTCTCAAAAAATAAATAAAATAAAAATCACCACATAACAAAAATCATCACACGTTTTATCTTATTAAAAATTAAAAAAAATGATCATAAGTAGTATTGAATTTAGGTAAGAATTTTAATATGTAACTAATTACGTTTACTTTAAAAAAATAATTTGACTAATTATCTATATTTTATGATAAAAATTGTGTTTAATTTTAAATGTATCTATATGTATGCATGAATGCATGTGTTACAAGCTTAAAAAAAATTGACTAATTATTTATATTTTTATAATAAAAATTATGTTTAATTTTAAATACATCAATGCATTTGCATGGAGCTACATGCTAGTTTTATATAGTGTTAAATATATGATTATTTTTTTTCTGATTTATTTATATTTGACTTGTCATTTTCTACTCTAAATTAACTCATTTGGCACAAAAATTGAAAAACTGTGATTAGATGGAAGACGTGTTGTAAAATTAAACACTTATTGAAATCAAATTTTTATACTAAACTAACTAACTTGGTTCAAAAATTTAAATTTTTTTATTAGATGGGACATGTGACGCAAAATTAGACTCTAATAGAATTTCAATTTAAAATCTAATTGGATTTTCTTTTGGCTTTACTTATTAATATATACTAGCATGTAACTCCATTCAAACGCATAGATGTATTTAAAATTAAACAAAACTTTTATTATAAAAATATAAATAATTAATCAAATTAAAATTTTTAAAGCATGTAACACATGCATTCATGCATACATATAGATATATTTAAAATTAAACACAATTTTTATCATAAAATATAGATAATTAGTCAAATTATTTTTTTTAAAGTAAATGTAATTAGCCACATATTAAAATTCGTCCCTAAATTTAATAATACTTATGATCATTTTTTTAAAATTTTTTAATAAGATAGAACGTGTGGTTATTTTTGTTTTATTTATTTTTTGAGAAATTTGTGGTGATTTTTAATGAGTATATGTGATTGTTTTTTTATTTTTTATTTTATAGTTCATTAATGCTAAATTTTTAGTATTTTGCACTTATTAACTCACTTGACACAAAAATTTAAAAACTTAAATAGACATATGACACAAGTTTTAGTGGATAATTATGGTGTAATTCCCACATAGATTTAAACACATGACGTCAAATTGGATTATAATTTCAAATTCTAATTCAATTTTTTCTAAGGTTTACCTATTAATATATATATATATATATATATAATTGACTTATAAATTTGAATTTTTTTTAGTTATATGATTATGTTTTTTTATAGTTTATTATATTGGACTTCACGTTTTCTATACTAAAAATTTAAATTAGATGAGACACATGGCGCAAAATTAAACTCTAATTGAAATTCAATTTTTACATTTAATTAACTTACTTGGCACAAAATTCTAAAATTTAGATTAGATGAGACTCATGGCGGAAAATTAGATTCTAATTGAATTCCAATTTGAAATTTAATTGGATTTTCTCTCTGCTTTATCTATTATTATCATTATTATTATTATTATAAACTTAAATTGTTTTTAGTTCTACAAAAAAAAATGTCATAAATATAAATTCATTCAAAAATTATGTTTTTTATGGTTTACTTATATTAGACTCCTCGTTATTTATACTACATTAATTTATTTGTTACAAAAATTAAAAAACTTAGATTAGATGGGACATGTGTCATAAAATTAAACTCTAATTTTTACATCAAATTAACTCACTTCGCAAAAAAAATTTAAAAATTTAGATTAGATGGGACACATAGCGTAAAATTAGATTCTAATAGAATTCCAATTTATTGAAAAAAAGATTTGGAAACTATGGAGGTATCAGTTTGCTAAAGACTAACATCAATAACTATATGCATAGGCGAAGCTTTGGGGGGGGGGGGGGGGGGGGTGGTGACGGGGGACACTAGGCTAGGGATGGAATAATTTTTTTTTTAATATTAGTATTTTAACATGTACTAATTTTAGCAATTTTGTTCAATAAAATTACAATTTGCCCTCTTTTAACAATGCTACCAATTCTTTTAAGAATAATGTTATAGTCATACACTTTTTTACAATATTTTTACAAACTATTGAAGTAGCAAATTCTTATCGGTTCGCACATTTGCGTTACTTTTTACTTATCAATAACCACTTACCATATTAGTAATTTGTAAAATTTTTGTAGTTTTAGCATTTTTAGCCTTTTAAAGGCCATAAAAATTAATAGATTAAATCTAAAACAAAATATACAAGTCCAAAAAAATTAGCCCAACAACCAAAATTGTCAATAACAAAGCTAAAAAAATTAAACCCAATCAATCTATTTTATCCAAAATAAACAACTTGGCTATTTAAAAAGTTTTAAACAAAAATCCTTAGTGATGAAGTAGCAGAGTCAAAGGCCGGAGTTGCCACATACAGTTAGCAGTAGAGCCGCCCCCCTAACTCCAAGTTTTGGCTTCGTCCCTGGCTATGGCTCCCTAGCTTTTTACAATTTGTACGTTTTAAGACCCCTTAACACAAGTTATTTAGCCTAATTATTTAGCCAAGTGATTACTTAGATAAATTATTTAGTTCTAGGTTTACACAATAAAATCATATCATGTAAATAATGCAGAAATATAAAGAATATAACGATATGATAACCCCGGAAAACCTAACCGACAAAAAATTTGGGGAGAATTTAACCTAGCTATCCTCAAAGTAAAAACAAATTCACTATGAAATAATTGAAGTTTGTACAATAAAACTTAGACCACTAACATCCTATTGCTATCTCTAGTAGAAAACTTACTACCACGATCACGTGATAGCTCCGAGTCCACAAACTACTTCTTTCCTTGATCTGCAGCAACCACAAGTTCTCATACTTGTGACTTTGAGACTCCACTCAAAGGTTTCAGATTTTCTTTAAAGTTCTTTATGCAGCAACTAAAGAGATTATAAAGTTCTTGACGTAAATCTTGATCTTGACAATTCTATGTGTATGTATGAAGGTAAACACCTCTAGATCTCATAGAAGATTCAACACACAACTCTCAAAAGACTTATAAAACATAGCTAGGGTTTAATTTTTCCTTTTATACTTGAAGTAAAACACTTAACCCTACACGTCATATGGGCTTAGGCTAAATTGGAAATTATGCAGAAAATTAAATTTGCATGAGTTTCGATCAATCGAATCTAATTTTCGATTGATCAAGCCTTGCAGATTTTGTTCAACAACTTCTGCAATCACTCAATTCCAAATTTACAATTAAACACACTTTGAGCAAGCCTAAGTTTTAATCATGATTTGCCAACATATTACAAATTGAATTTCTAATACATTAGTTCTTAAAGTCTTAGAACCTAACACAATTTTCAACTATATATATAGTATTCAAATAATAAAAAACACAAATTATAGAAAAATTGTAGTTATTACCCCCAAAAAATGTTAGAATTTAGGCCTTTAACTCCCCAATCTTTTTGAATTAATTTTGAACACAAGTTTTATATATTGTGTAATTGTTTGAGTTTTGAATAACTCCTAAATAATTTTCTTATATTTAGCTTGACTCAGCTGATCATGAAAAACTTTTTTGGGTCTGCCACTGACTATATGGTCAATGAAGTAATATATAATACAGGAATAGCTGGCCACCATTTTCATGTGAGTTGCGCATCAACATCTCTAACTTCTATATGTAATTTGTCCAAGGGCAACGGGATTTATGGATTTACATTGTGACAGAATCAATACTAAATATTCAATCAAGACGGCTGACATATAATATAGAATAGCATTCCACCATCTACCTGTGCACTTCTGCGTCAACATCAATGTAACTTTTTGTTTAATGGCCCATGCACAAATATGTATGAAGAGATAACATTGCTCACACAGTGACACACAAAACATTATAGCTTTTTTGTTTAATGGCCACCATTATGCAATTTGCACAACTTAATTAAGTTAGTCGGTTTGTCTCTTTTATGTAGATGGATATCCTTTTAGAATATGGGCATTGCAGCAGGTATGCGTTTCACATTTTTTATAGACTCATGTTCTCATGAACAAAATAATATACTATATATATATAGCTGGCACCATTCAACAATGCTTATCTTCTTATTTTATGCGAATTGTCCAAGGCTGATTCAAATAAACATTCATTAATTTGTATTTAATTTGACAGCAGAATCAATAGTTGGTGAACAGCCAAAAGTACTACAGACGCCGAGTGTTTTCACATAAATATTCTCAGACTAGCTCACTTCACTAAGACTCAGAGACGGTGGCATATATGGACTTGTGGTGGCAAGCCACCCCCAATTTTTTTTTTTAATATTAGTATATAAATAAGAACTAATTTCAACAATTTTAGTCTATAAAAGTATACTTTACTCTCCTTAAAAATATCATTGATTTTTTTAAGAGTAATACTATAGTTACAAACTTTTCTACAACATTTTTACAAATTTTTGAGATAGTAAATTCTTATTTGTTCACATCTGGGCTCATCACTTATATAACTTTTTTACTCTCTAATAACTACTAATCAGATCCGCAACTTGTAAAAAAAAAAATTTAACCCTAGCATTTTCCTCATTTTAAAGGCCATAAAAAAAAAATTATAAATCTAAAAAAAATAAAATACAAGTCCAAAAAATTAGCCCAATAAAAAAAGTTACTCCTAGTAAGGTTAAAAAGAATTACGCTTAATCAACCTATTTTACCAAAAACAAACAAACCGGCCTTTTAAAAAAATTTAAAACAAAATAATTTTGTCCTTTTCTAGCCATAGATGCATGCAACAAAGTGACAAAAAAAATCTTTCAAAGGTTAAGTAGCAAAGTCGGAGGCTAGAGCCGTTGTATTTACTAGTAGCAGAACTGCCCCTAATTCCAACTCCTGACTCTGTCCCTATTGAGACTTGCTACGACACAAAATTATAGAACGAATGTGAAGATTTCAATAACAAAATCAGTTTCTTTAGACTTTTCCTGTGAATGAGTAATGGAAATAAGCCATCCCAATGTGGTTTTAAAAGCAATCTTGTTTATGTTTTCTGTCATTATCACATTATTACTCTATGAATTTATTTGGATAGGGTGTTTTTAAAACTGCGTTTTATAAAAATAACGTTTTTAAAATTACATTTTGAAAACATGGTTTTGAAAGCCACAATTAAATGTTTGGTAATACTTGGAAAAATTGTAGTTTGAAAACTCTAAAATTTTTGAAAGTCACAATTAACTATATTTTTCTATTAAAAAAAAAGAAAAAAAAAAGAGGCCAAACCCGTGTTTTTTTTTTTTAGAAACAAACACACACACACAAAAGAGAGAAGCCAAATGGCTCAAACCTTAGAAGAGTATATTAGTATGCAAATTATTTATTTGTAATTATTCCAATTTAATCATTTAGTTGTGATTTGTTGAACTATTAATATATTTAATTTTTAAAATTTTTTTATTGCAATACAATGAATATTGTTAGTGTTTATTTTTTAAATAAGCTAAAAATATTATTATAAAAATCTACTGAAAATGCATAAGTATAGTAAAATTTTCGTTGAAATTTATATTTGATTTAACAATGAATTTTAGAAAAAATATTTTAAATTAGTTTGAAAGAGTCAAAGTACTTTTAAATATACTTATGACAATTGAAGAGAAACTCGGTAGAACATTAGGGTAGAATTGAAGCCTAACTTATGACAATTGACGCAAACGAAATTAGAATAAATTAGCTTAATCCTTAGGTGAAATTTCATGGAGTATTAATTATACTTTAAAATTTAAACTAGCTAGTCGCATGGAATGCGCGAGAATCACCTATTATTGTACATAAACCCAATTTTATCAAGACTAACCGATCAAAAGCTAAAATAAAATGGACAAGACCCAAGCATCACCTAAAATCTGAAGGCATGGGATGTTGAATCAAGAAAACATTTGAACAAATCAAGAAAAGGCAGAACACTCCTCATTTGTGAATTCTTGCTGTCCTTCACGGAGAGGGCCACCAACATAACTTTGAGAACTTTTTGAAGTGTAGCTGGTCATCTGATGGAAGCAAAGTCACTGCCGGGAGTTCAGATTGCATGGTTTACATTTGGGATACAACTTGTTGGATCCTGTAGTAGTGATAAACAGATTTATTTGGGTTAGATCTGAGAATTGAAAGAACTTGCACCTTAGTGACTGCTTGTTCAACCAACAGTTGGCTCTTTCTAAGTGTCCTTCAAAGACTTCGAAAATTTTGTATCTCTACTGTAGTTCCCCAAGTTGAATTTTGGTATCTTTATTGGCAATGTAGAAGATTATTTCCCATTTTGGAGTATTGGTTCTCCATGTATTTTGGCATCAGTATGTACATCTAGGGTTCTATCATCACCCCCTCATACTTTTTTCCAATCAAAACCTGAAATTGAGAGGAATTTTGTGGAAAATCCTTGGTATTTACAAGGGGTTTTGTGTCACTCACTAATTAAATGACAGGATATTAGGATGACCATGCTTTTGAACTGAATCTTGAGGGTCTAAGTAACTATAATATCGTTTAAAAATTGGTAAAAAATCTTGCATGGTACATAATGTTTTCCTCCTGTGTGATCGGTGAAAACATAAGATCAATATTTGATGGTCTCATTTTATTTATTTATATTCTTTGTGGTAGTTGTTGCCTGATGGCCTCAGTTGGAGGACTGGAAATATTTCCTTATGTATGATAACTGCATATGGATTGTATTTGCTTTGATAACTATGCTCACTAGTCACACCAAGGCATATGGATACAATATCGTTACTGCCTTCAATTATTCCTTACATTCAAAAATATATTTAACAAGAAACTTTACCAGTTAAGTTAACTGGAACCTACATCAAATTCTAATTTAGTTGTGCTAGTTACCAAGGATGAAGAATGTGGTCTCAACTTTCATGTTTCAGCTCCTGCTGCTCTCTCTTTCCCCCTTCTTTTTCCCTCTCACTGAACAAATATAATATCTTCAATCTTAAATAGTGATTTCATAAAGTCGATTGATATTTGTGTCCTTCGATAGGATGTAATAAGGCACCGTATAAGATATTAAGATTGCCTAATTAAAAGAAACCTAAAAAAAGCCAAAATTCATATTTGCTTTGCTTAGTCTGCTGGAGCATCATGTTCATCTACAAGTTTAAGTTCATCCATCCAGTTGCAAAAATTTCAGGACTAACATATTCATGAACTGTACAAGCCAATCTATCCCCGTGGGCAGACTCTGAAAAATTAAGCTTACCAAGAAGCAACTATACAAAAAGTTTGATTTTTTGTACACAATTTTTCAGGAAGCAACTATACAAACTATACAAATCTTAAATAGTGAGGAGAACTAGGGTTTTACAAATGGTGGCCACTAGCCAACCTCTGTACATCCTCTAAACTTAAGAAATGAAAAATACAAAGCCTAAATTAGTTGTTTCGTAAGAGGAGAACTAGGAAAAGTCAACTCCAGAACTCAATTTTTCAACATAGCTAAGTCACCATTACAGCTCCTCAAGAACTTCTTCCTTTCACAACATTTGTAAACAAAATTGATTGAGTATATCTAGAGTCTGCGTGACAAAGTTTAGTCCCAGTTGACCCCCAATGTCACTAAAATCTAGCTTAATTTGCTAAAACAATTCTCTCAAAGATCTAGAAAATTAAAAAGCAAATAAGATTGTTTCTGATTGGAGAGACAAAGTGCATCAATCCATCTTTAATGAAAAGATGCCAATATATTTCAGATTTGACCAGTTCCCAAAGGTTAACAACTTGCAAGTATAAAATCTTATCTAGATCAGCTGAGATTGACTCCCATTGGTAATTAGGTCCAGCCATAATGGACCTGGCCGGATGGTGATATAATAACACTGAACTCCAGCACATATGGTTTTATCAAGAACATAAGGATGTATCCCTCTATGTGATCCTATGTAGTTTAAACCTTGACCAATTGATGGAGCACATCATCCAGAATTGAATGATGGGATCTAGATGGTTATTAGGTTGTAACTAGAACACAAAATACATTGACTATAGTGACAACAAATTGTCTTCCCTTTTGCAGAATTGGTTTGCAGTTTGAACAAAGCAACCACCTTCGAGGTCCAAAATCTACTTCAATGCCTACATATGGTGGCATAAGGATTAAACAAAATATTGAAGAACTATAAATTATAAGAAAGCTCTTGAATATAAAGTAAGGGAATATTGAACACTAACCCACATTAGACTGTAAGAGAAATACTCGATTGTGAGAATGGTGATGGTTGCTAATTAATTATTCTACAGAAATAGCAAATTATTTCACAAATAACTGTTGCGGGAAAAGACCTCTAGATAGCACTCCCTCAGAGGATTGATTGCGGATACTAGTATGAGTTAAGGTATACCTTTAGTATCTAAGTCATACCTTTAGTGTGAGTTAAGGTATACCTCTACAAGTAAAATATGACAATGAAAAAACTGTAACAATGACATAAGGTATACCTTTGGTATCTAAGTCAGGTCTTAGAGAACTCATTCTATTGTCGCAGCAGATGAGGTCACCTATTTTCCAGATTGAAGTCTTAAATATATGCACCAATGATTTCTCAACTGACCACTGCAGTTCACATCCAGATTGAAGTTTTAAGTCATATTTCTGAGTAATACAATCAATTTTTAAACCAAATGGTACTAATTGAATAATTGCAAATAAAATTCAGCTTACAGAGACAAATGTTCATTGCCTTACCCAGGCAAATAAAACTCAGTTGCCCTTATTGTATGGGTGTGAAAATTTTGGGGGCAAAATCAGTGTCCCCAAAATTTTTCCGTTTAAAAGCATCATCTCTTTCTTCATTTCTTTTTTCTCGGCCGCGAAAAAAAAAAAAAAAAAAAAAAAAAAACACCGATGGCTTCAGATTTCTTCAGACTTCTCACCTCCAATCTCGAAAATTATTGCTTCAGTAAAATCGACAATCCGTCGGGTTGTTTTCGTAATTATGAAACGTTTTGATTTCACTCTTCAATCGGAAGGAAAGAGATTTAGAAGCCAAATTTCTTTTCGACATCGAGATGAGATGTAGCGAGAGATATGAAACTATTGGGGTTTCCTGCGAGCCAGGGCAAAAGATAGAATAAGAAAGAGTGTGAGATTTTTTAACGCCGTTATATTATTATTATTTGTCACTACACATGATATATTTTAATATAAAAAATTATACTTTGTTGAACTTTTTTTTTTAATTGTAATACAATGTTGTTGGTGTTTATTATATTTCGCAAATAAACGATAAAAAAAAAGTCATTTATTATGAAAATCTACTGAAAATGCATAATCAATTTTCTAAAGTATTAAAATAATTTCTAATTAAAATTTATATTTGTGTTAACTATAAGTTTTGGAAAAAGAATTTAAATTAGTTTCAAATGAATTGGAAATAATCTTAAATGGTTTTGATGTACTTTTAAATAAACTTAAAATAGTTTTAGATTGAAGAGAAACTCAGCACAAATTTAGAGTAGAATTGAAATCTACCTTCGACACTTAATACAAAATTATAATAAAATTAGTTTAATCCTTTGTTGAACTCTCATCTTAAAATATATATATATATATATATATATATATATATATATATTTAAATTTTATGCTTTGAAATTTTGGAATTTGAATTTTATTTCATAAAGTTGTATTCCACCTATATTAGTAATCTTTTGTCACATCAGCTTGACATGCTCGTTTTGTTTGTCCAATAAAATGTTGCCACATCATTTTTGCAATATATAAAATTAAAAATGATATGACATAATAAAAATGACGTGGCATTATTTTATTAGATGAATTAAACATGTGTAACAAGCTTGTGTGACACTTAACGAAAAATATGAATGGAGGAGTTGTTGATGCAAATGAAATCATTTTTTTTTAAGGGTAAATTCTAAATTCTAAAATTTTAGGATGTTAAAATCTAAACACCTCAAAATTTTAGAGATATAATTTACAATTTAGCAACAAAAAAAAAAACATATAGGTATAGTATAATTCGAAACCTATATCTGAGTAAGTTGGATTGAACCCATGTAGATGATACCATATTTTATTATTATTGGAGGTGTCATCATTTGGTGTAATTGAATAATGGACCCAATCCAAGTGCTTAGACTATATAGTATATAATGATTGATTTTTTAATATTATATCAAAACATGAATTAAACCTGAACGATGACTTGTATTCTTTATTCTAAGCATACCATTAAGAATCTCATATAGTTTTATAGAGATGATACATCACATAGAATCTGAGGGCACGAAATGTTGAAAGAGGAAAAAAAATCAAGCAAATGGCAGAACACTCCTCATTTGTGAATTCATGCTGTCCTTCTAGAAGAGGGCCACCACTTGTTGTCAGTGGATTTGATGATGGAACTGTCAAACTGTTGGATATGTGTCAGGGGGGTGCCATTTAGACATTTCCAGATAAAATACCAAATCACAGCAGTTAGTTTCTAGGATGCATCTGATAAGATCTTCACAGGCGGTATTGACAATGAAGTAAAGGTATGGGACTAGCACAAAGGTGAAGTTACAAACACTTAAAAGGCCATCAAGATATGATAACAGGCATGCAGTTGAGTCCGGATGGCTCTTATCTCCTTACAAATGGTATGAATTGTAAACTCTGCATATGGGATATGCGTCCATATGCACCACAAAATCGGTGTGTAAAGGTAACGGAAGGGCACCAACGCAACTTTGAAAAGAACTTGTTGAGGTGTAGCTGGTCACCTGATGGAAGCAAAGTGACTGCCGGGAGTTCAGATCGGATGGTTTACATTTGGGATACTACATCTAGACGCATCTTGTATAAGCTCCCTGGCCACACTGGTTCGATCAATGAGTGTGTCTTCCATGCCAGTGAACCTATTGTTGGATCTTGTAGTAGTGATAAACAGATTTATTTGGGGGAGATCTGAGAATCGTAACTTGAAGAACTTACACCTCAGTGACCGTTATTTCAGCTAATTGTTGGCTCTGTAAGGGCCCTTCAAAGACTTTCGAGAGGTTGTATTCGTATCTCTACTGTAGTTCCCCAAGTTGACTTTTGTTATCTTTATTGGCATTGTTGGAAGATTATGTTCCATTTTGGAAAATTGATTCTACATGTATTTTGGCGTCTATGAATACATCTAGGTTCTATGATCACCTCCCACATTCCTTTAGTCCAATCAAAACCTTATTGAGAGGAATTTTTGTAGAAAATCCTTGGCAATTTTAAGGGGAGTTGTCACTCACAAATTGAAGGCCATGAAAAAAAAAAAAAAAAACACCTGATTGTGAGGGTCTAACTATAATCTCATCCAAAAAAAGGTAAAAGATCTTGCATGGTACTCTCAATATTATCTTCTAGTGTGATCGGTGAAAAGATTATATATATATATATATATATATATATATATATATATATATATATATATAATATATATATATATATGTGTTTATTGACAAAGTTTCTCCAAACTTGTTTGGAGCCCTATGCTTTAACCCCTAATAGGAAGATGATGTGTGTTATTGTCAACTTATTTAACAACACTCAATTCAACCAACCAAGTGAGTGTTCTTAAATTCTTTAATAGGGATGATACCACAGCTTGAAAGAATATATTGTGTTCTTGGCATCGTACACAATTTGGCGGGTTCATATTTATTAGTACAAGGCTATATGTAACGTATACAATGTTTTGTCTACATATTTAAGTTCATCACTCCAACTTCAAAAATTACACAATATTTAATTTTTATTGTTTTTATTATTTTTTTGGGTTTGATTTATTGCAATGTTTTTGACAAATTGTGGCCACTATCCGACCTCTGTACATCCTCTAAACTTTAAAAAATAAAATACAAAGCCTAAATTAGCTGTTTAGTAAGAAGACAACTAGGACGAGTAAATTCTAGAATTCAATTTATTTACACAGCTAATTCATCATTAGAGCTCATCAAGAACTTCTGCTTTCACTACAATTGTAAACAAAATTGGATTGAGTATATTTAGAGTCTGCTTGACAAAGTTTAGTCCCACTTGATGCCCAATACCACTAAAATCTAGCTTTGCTCGTACAATTCTCTTAAAGATCTGGAATATCAAAGAGTGAATAAGATTGTTTCAGTTTTGAGAGACAACGTGGATCAATCCATCTTTCATGAAAAGATGCCTATACTTTTCACATTTGGCCAATTCCCAACTGTTAACAATCATGCAAAGTATAAATTCTTACCTAGATAAGCTAAGATGGCCTCTCCTTAGTATTAGTAGGGATGGCAATGGGGCGGGGTGAGGCCAAAAGATGGGATCTTCACTCCCGCCCCGTATAGATTTTTCTTGCCCCATCCCCGCCCCGCCCCGCATGATGGGAAAAATTTCTTACCCCATCCCCGCCCCTTCAGGCCCTGCGAAGCCCCACACTACACCGTAAAACTTTATTTCTTGTTAATTTTTCCTATAACTTTTACCATTTTTTCAAATAAAATAACATGTTTCAATATTAAAAATATACTTGAAATTATAAATAAATTTATCCTATCAAATCAAACTAATTTTTAGCAAAAACTAAATAATATTATCTAAATGTTTAACAAAACAATGTCACAACAAAAATCTCATAGTATGACACAAAAGTCTCAGATGAAAAGTAAGTTGAGAAAGACATATGAATCATGAATGAAAAAAAAAAAAAAAAAGAGTTAAAATTGGTACCTTATTTCCAACTTTGCTTGAGAGAAAAGAGAGGTAGAACCACGTTAGGTAGAATAAAATAAGCTGATGATATTTTTGTTTAAATAGTAGGATTTTAGAGTATGAAAAAATTACAACTTAATTCTTATCAATACGGGATGGGGCGAGACGGGGTGGATCTAAAAAGTGTAAACCCATCCCCGCCCTGCTCCGCCTCATGGTACGGGTCTAAAATCTCGCCCCATCCCCGCCCCATCATCTTTGCGGGGCGGAGAAAACCTACATGGGGCAAAGTGGGGAGGGACAGGTCAAGCAGGGCGAGGAAAAATTGTCATCCCTAAGTATTAGGTCTAGCTAGAATGGACTTGGTCAGATGGTGATATATTAACACTACCTCCAGTGTATATGATGTTATCAAGAGCATAAAGGATGTACCACATCATGGACCACATCATTTAGAACTGAATGATGGATCTAGATGGTGATTAGTTTATAATTGAAATATAAAATACATTATAGTGACAGTAGATAGTCTTCCCTTCCTATGCAGAATTGGTTTGCAATTAGAACAAAGCAGCCACCTTCGAGGTTAACATAGGTTATTAAAGCTTGCCATATCTCCCTTGCTTTGCCTGTAGGTCCGAAATATATTTCAATGCCAACATATGGTGGCATACTAAAGAACTATAAACAGGGGTGGAGGCAAGGGGGGGGCGAGAGGGGGCAAGTGCCCCCCCTGACCTCCTAAAAAAAATCTAGAGTAGCAACCTAAATACTATGCTCTCAAGTATTTTGACCTTGATACAAACGTTCCACACCTAGAGACTAGAGAATAAAACAATATTTAAGTGCAACTCTCTATAACATTATTTTGTCTTTTTCCAAATAAAACAAAGTTTTGTGGGTCCTACTTAACACTCATGCTATTTTTCCTTGCCACATATTCTCAAGCACTGGAAGTTTTTTTTTTCTTGGAGTGCTTTTTTTAGGGCAATTTGTTCCTCAAATAAGGTATTCCCACGTAATCATAATAAATATATATATATATATATATATATTATATATATATATATATATATATTTAGGTCCTTGTGTATCAAACTAAAACCATAGCATTCCCTAATCTTTTTCTCTTCTAGTTTAACTTTTTCATAATTTCAATTTTGAAACACTTTATTTTTACTATAGAACCAATTTTAACTACTTACTACTTAAAGAATAGAGTAAAAAATATTGAATTTGCATAAATGAAAATACGACTTTATAATTCTTTTATATTGATTTATTTTCTCAATTTATTTTAAAGAATCAAATTACATGTTTAAATTCTATATATTTAAAATAATCTCTTAATTTGATTGTTATTAACTATGATTTTTTTTTTTAATAATATGAAATAAATACTTATAATCAATTGAGATTATGGAGAAGCCAAATTATAATAATGATTTAGATTCAAATTCTAAACAAACTCATATCGAGGTGTATTTTACTAATCTTCCAATTGAACAAATTAAATTATGTATGAAAAAATAAATTAGAGTTTATATTATATTAGATTTTGTACAAAAATTGCATTAATAGTATATAACTCTATATCTATTTTGTTATTAACATCGATTAATAATATTTAGATTAATTTTACTTTCAATCTTGTCTTTTAATTTTGGCCCCCCTAAATTGAAATCTTGGCTCCGCCACTAACTATAATTATAACTTATAAGGAAGCTCTAGGATATTAAGGTAGGCAATACTATACAATAACCCACATTAGATCGTAGAGAAATTTGGATTGTGAAAATGGTGATAATTGATGATAAATTATTCTATAGATATAGCAAATTATTTCGCAAATAACTATTGTGGGAAACATCCTCTAAATAGCACTTCCGTACAAGATCAATTGTGAAAACTAGTTTGGATTTTAGAAAGATCTCCAAACAAATAATAGAAATAAAAAAAATAAAAAAAAAAAAGACCTAAAAGAAAAATAAACATTCACAGAAACAAGGATTTACGTAGTTCAGCAATAGCCTACATGGGTGATGGTGTGGAGAAAATTTCACCAATCAAATATGGAGATCACAAAATAGGCAAAAAGTCACTTTCACAAAACTCAAACCCCAAATACACACAAAAAACCGTGTGGCCAAATATATATAAAAGTTGTCAAAGTCAAATAGAACTCCTAGCTATGTTGAATTTTCAAGATCATGCTCCAGATGATTCCCAAAGAGTTCAATCAAACCGTGTGGCCAAATAACCTCCTAGATAGCTTCAATCATAGCCATGTATTCCACTTCACTGGTTAATAATACAATAGTTGACTGCAGTATCAACCTCCAACTCACTGGAGGTCAACCTCTAGCTTCAGAGTAGAACAAAGATTATCCAGATCTTCTCCAGCATAGTCTGAATCAACATATCCAGCCAAATGTCTTCCAATAGATTCATCTCTCAAACTTCAAACCCAAATCAGCATTCCCAAAATACATCTCAAGATCCATTAACTTGTGAATGACCATTATCCTAATCTTGCACATAGCAACTAGGTTCCACATTGACAGCTTGAGAAATGTTGGGCCGAGACGATGAGTGCATACTACTGCATATGCAAGGCTGCCAACCAAGCCAACCAAATCTGTATTAGAGCTTCTACTATCACAACAATAACATCACAAGGTACACAAAAACACACAAAAGACATTTCTTTATGTTCTACAATTCAATGGTTAAACCGAATGACAAAGGATAAGGCATTAAATAACACTAGTTATTCTTTTACAAGTAAAATATGATGTAAAAACAGTAACAATGACATTAGGTATGCCTTTAGTATCTAAGTCAGGTCTTAGAGAACTCATTCTGTTGTTGCGGCAGAGGAGGTTACCTATTTTCCAGATTGGAGGCTTATATACATGCAGCAATGATTCCTCTACTGACCAATACACTTCAAATTCAGATGCAATTGCCATTAGCTTTTGATGTTTTCCAAGATATCAGCCCAACGAATTGAAAAGCAAAACAGCACTAATGAATGAGTATCAGCAATTGACATCAGCTTTCGACAAGTGAAGTTTAAATTTAGTTGAGATTGTAGCAAATCAGACAACTTCGGGACCTGTATAAACAAATATTCACCATAAATTTAACCAGGAGAAGAATATAATAAAATGTGCTAGTGGATGCTTTGGGTTACAAGATACAGTAACACAGTTATTAATAGCAAAGCTTAAAGCTCAAAATGTTGACTAGGAATAAAGTTGTTCGGTCTTGTTTAGAAATTAGCAGCTATCACAGCTTCATTTTGGGGTAGACTGTAAAATTAGTAATGTAAGACATTTTAGATTTAGCATTCATGCTAGTATGTTCTATATTTTTCCAAGAAAACTGCATATTGACTTGTAAAAAAAAAAAAAATGAAAATTGTATACTGTATCATGTTTCAACTTATCACTGACAGTGAGGCTTTTAGTGTAGGAGCTACAACTAAAATTGGATTAAAGCACAGTAAGATATTTTAGTCATGACTGACGTCATTGATTGAAATTTTAAGTCATATTTCTGAGTAATACAATCAATTCTAAACCTAATGGTGCTAATTGAATAATTGCAAATAAGAGTCAGATTACAGAGATATATGTTCATTGCCTTACCCACGCAGTGTAGGCTAGTTAGTTTAGAACTTTTGAATGAACTAGATCGCCCAAGCAGCATATCCTCTTAGTTAAGACAGCAAGACCGATGAGAAGAGAAGACTATAACAGACAAGTGAAACTCAATTAAGAGAAGCTAGTATTATAAAATGTAATATGGCTTACCAAAAATTGTGTGAACTTGATATCAGACATAAAATTAAATTTGCTAGTGGGTTGTTTAGGCTACAAGATAAAGTAACAGAGTTATTAATAGTAAAGCTTAAGTCTCAATATATTGACCAGGCATAAAGTTGTTCAGCCTTGATTAGCAATTAGCAACTATCACTGCAAAATTAGTTTATGTAAGCAATTTAGATTTAGCTTTCATACATGTATGTTCTATCTTTTTCCAGGAAAACTACATACTGTATCTTGCTTCAACTATTCATTGACAATAAGTTTTTAGGGTAGGAACTACAACTTTTTTTTTTAATAAGTAATAAACTTTATTGAGACCAAAATAGAATCACTTGAAGTATACAGTTCGTTATTAAAATTATATAATAGCACAGTAAGATATTTTTGTCATGACTGACTTAATTAATAGAGGTTTTTAGCTCATATTTCTGAGTAATACAATTAATTAATTTTTTTTTAAATGGTACTAATTGATTGCAAATAAGAGTCAACTTACAGAAACATATGTTCATTACCATATCCAATCACTGTAGGCTAGGATCCTTCAAACTCTTGTATGAATTGGAGCACCCAAACGGGTTGGCCACTCAGTTAAGATAACAAGATTGACAAGAACAGAAGGCTGTAACAGACATGTAAAAATTCATAAATGATATGTTAAATTTCTCTGGCAAAGATATGTAGAAGTGATTTTCTGTGGAACAATTTTGACAATCAATCAAGCTTGCAAGATGGCTAACCATCAAATTCATACCTTAGCAACCATTGAAGTGTTGTAGTCACTAGAACAAAGGGCTCTAAGTGAGGCCATAATAACAGAATAAGATTTGATAGGTGGATGAACTGTTAGGAATCTGTGTAGCTAATTTTGGTTAGCATTGTCCACAATCAATTTCAAGGAATCTAACCAACTTATTCACAAGGAACATAGCTTACCAAAATGCAGAAATTTAAAAAGCTTTTAAGAAGCCACCATAGTCATGAATATGTGTAGCTTCTCAAGTGGCAAGTTCATTGTAATTGTACCAGCCCAATTGAAACAAGAATATGCCATTCTGCCACACTGTTGGAGTATGTCATGGATCTTGCCCTCTTCTAATTGGTTAGGGGAGTCATCAAAATCTTTTGGGAGAGTGGCCATTCACTGTTTTTATATCCATAATCATACATGACTTAATGTGTAAAACTTTCAGATCATTTCTGAGTAACAAAATGAAATTTTAAAGCAAATGGTAATTTTTGAATAATAGCCAATAAAAGTTATATATGTCCATTACCTTATCTGCTTACTATTAAGAACTGTTCTTCCAACACGTTCATGAATTGAAGCATCCAAACCAATTGGCCCTTTTGTTAAGGAAAAGCTTACAAGAAGAGAAGAACAAAACTGACATTAATTAAAGCTAGAAAGATATGAAGAAGAAATTATTTGGGCAGATATATATACCTTAGAGTGCAGTAAAGTTCAGATTTTGATGAAAAAAGAGGTCCCTAGGTTAACCAACCATAACCCAGAAAAAAATAAGATTCAACGGGTAGATGACATACTGGAATTCAGTTTATTAGAAAAGAGCCACTGCTAAGTACATAGGAGATAGAAGAAACCATGGTGTAAAAGCTGGAAAACTTGGACTCACTTGATATTTTGTTGGTTGACAAAGGTAGTAGTGCTATCATGTACAGTAAACTTGGAAACATTTGCAGATATAGATGCAATGTTAGTCCAATTGGCCAGCAACCAGAAATTTCACACAGGTTAAAACGAAGATGGCTTACCAAAAATTTGGAACTTGATATCAGACATAAAATGAAAAGATGGTCTCTTTTGACTTGAATCTCAAGTTGTTCCTCTTTCTTAGGGACATTAAACATGTCATTTACAGACAAGTCAAATGATAGAATTTCACAGCGCTTTGCTCAAATCCTTTGTCAGCTGTTTGAAGTTTGAAGGGAATGAAATAGATTGAGAGCCTGTTGATCAAATGTGACCTTTTATTGGAACATTGAAAAATAACTGGCAACTTTAAATTAATGAGGCATTCCACCACATCCAGTGCTGGTAGAAATTCTGGCTTCTTGCAACTGTAAACAAACAGATGATGTATAAATTAAAGGTTCCCCAAATACAGAAGAAAAAAAATTCCATTCTTTCCAATTTGTGGTTTTAGCTATTAATTATTATGCTGCTGTGTGTTAAAGTAGATGAGGCAGAGACTTGAGGTAAGCATAAAATCCCTAAGCATTTAGCCTTGTCCAACAGAAATCCTATGTTCATTCCAATGCATAGATGATGCATAAGAAGAAATAAAAATGAGCAGCGTAGAAAAAGATAGATTATTAAAACCTTCAAGAATCCAACTTCAATGACAATCATAACATGTGCAGGGTCCTCAAGCTCTAACTGCCATCAATTTGCCACAAAAATTGAACCTAACAAAGAAGAATGAATTTAAGGTGGGCTATTAGAAGATAAAGTATGGTGCCCGACTTATTAAGTTCAATTATCTTCACAAACAAAGCCATCTTGTTCTATTTCATTTGAATCACAGTTTTTATAAATTCAAGAAATCTAGTAAGCACACAAAATAGAGAAATCTGAAGGTTACCTTTACTTAATACGGACACCTCAGAAGAGAAGAATATGAGATTGGAGGAAACTCACAAATTTTAATTAACTTCAACAAGATAGGAATCAAATTTACACCCTGGCATTTCCAGCTATTTAACCACTCTGGCAGCAAACAATACGAAATATTCAGCTTTTCTTGTAAAGTGAGCATTAGATGGTAGTAAATTCTAATAAATTTCCACCCACTTTGGCAGACCTTCCACTTAGCTAACAACAGAGAGCATCTCTATTGGCATGGATTGCACTTCTTCCATAATTTGCTCCAGAAATCAGCCATCTTGTTCCCTAAAATTCAGCTCTTCATGAAAGGAAGAGTTGCCCCACAAGTCCAGCAAAGCGTTTAGATCGTCCGAATATGATACCTTCACCTAGGAATATTATTAGGTGTCAAAGTTTTAATCAATTTGAATATTATTAGGTCTCTGCAAGAAGAAGAATAGAGAATGCAGAGTACCACCAATGGATATATATATATACACACTACGCTTGCTGCTTTCACAAGGTTTAGCTAGAAAGATGTTGTCTTTAGCTTTCTTTTTCACTCACAAATTTTTTTAACCGTCGCAGATGTTATAAATCTTGATTTTAAAGATTAGATATCATGTATAGTATGCAATAGAAACAAAGACACAGGAACAGGTTACCTATCAATAACGGTCAAAGCAGATGAATCAAATCTCCCCAAGTAGGATTCGAACCTACAACCAATCTGTTAACGGCGGCCACTTTACCTGAACTTGTTTTTCACATTAACGCATTTCAGTTCTCTCCCCAGTTTATTAAAACCACGAAATAACCTACAAGCACATAAATTTATATCTGGTTCGTTAAAAAAAATGTTTACTAGAAAAGAAGAGGAGATAAGGTTTAGATGGAATTACCCCATAAGTTCTGTATAATTGGAATACGGGCAATGTTGGGCCATTTTTTCTGTGATTGGGGATGCTGAAAACTTTAATCTCTTGATCATAGTCTATTTGGGAAAGTGAAAAGGGGAATAAAGAAATTAGGGTTGACTATGAATAATAATATATATAATTTGTTCATTCAAAGGAGAGTATATGAGAAGAGGATTTGAGGTATCAGAAAACTTACATGTCTATCTTTGGAATGTGGGCAATCTTGAACCACTCTTCCCCGCTTCCCTTTGCACATCTTTCCTTTAACTTGGAGCAATTCCAAATATGTAGTTCTTCTAATTTGATGAGGCGTGTTGTGGTTGTGGGCAGATACATCAGGTTATTGCACTCCCAAATATAGAGTACTTTAAGGGAAGAAAGGTTGCCCAACCACTCAGGTAAAGTTTCTATTCCATTAAAACCTTGGATAGCCAGAGTTTCAAGGGCAGTGAACTGTTGAATTTCGCCCGGGAGAGAGTTGAGTTTAGCCCACCCTTTCAATTCTAGATGTTGGAGCGTCGTATGAGAGTGTTGGATGAAATTATTGAGACTGGGAAAAACATCCAGCTCCTCACAATACCCACCAATCTCCAAACTCTTCAAGCATTTTAATGACCCCTCTGGCAGACGCGTGATGTTGCGGCAATTTTGAATTACTAAACGGGTAAGAAAGCACAACTCTCCTAGATCTGGAATTGATTTGAGATTATGACACTCGTAGATCACTAATTGTGCAAGAGAATGGAATTCTTGTAGATCTGGAAGTGATTTCAGATCAGGACAACAACCTATATACAATTCTGAGAGAGACGTACATAATTGTAGCTGAGTTAGAACTTCAAAATTACAATGGTATATATGCAAGCAGCGTAGACCTTGTATACGTGGAAAACACCTCAGCTTAGGACAATTACGAATTGTCAGCTCCTCGAGGGAAATGAGGGGTTGCGAGGTGTCCCATATATAACTCAGTTCCCCACAATCAGATATGCAGAGTGATTGGATAGAGGTACAGAAAAGTTGCCCTGGCGCAAAAGTAAGTCCTGACACTCTAGAAATATAGGCGGACTTGAGCGTGGTAAGATTGCTGCTAATCCTTTCCAAAGCCGTGTTGTAGACGCCTAAAATATTTAATTTCTGTAGAAATGGAAAATGACATGGGGCACCCTTCAGTTGTTCACAATCTCCAATGGTCAACTCCTCAAGGCAAGGAAACACTACACGTGCTGATGTCACCTCCAGTGCATCCTTCCACTCCACTAGTTTCTTCATACCCGAAAAAGTGAGCGTTCTTAATGCCGGAAACAATACATCACTGCGCATGCCGTAAAACTCAACTCCAATACATGTCATGTCATCCATTCCCTTTATTTCAAGAGCCTTAAGGCAAGGTAGATGGCCGAGGGTGGGAACTTGTTCACAATTTTCGCAGTGTTCTAAATTTATCTGGATCAAATGGTCCAAATGCGACGACATCCATGAGGGGAATTTCTTTCCACTAAAACCATCAATTTTTAAGGATTTCAAATTTTGATGAGGACAGAGGCCTTCCAACACTTCTTCGTCATTACAATGGTTGACCTTTCTATCTGCATAAAGACTCCAGTAAAATCTTACCTGGTTCATTTTCGCCTTTATTGCTAAATTTGCACTTCTAGCTTCTTCTTGATCTCTCACATTCTCTAGACGCCTAATGTCTAATTCTCCACTAAGTTGATTCAAGCATCCCAATTCCTTGATCTGCTCACCTGCATCTTGACCCACAATGAAAAATGACAATGTTCGTAGACATTTCAAATTCCCCATATCTTTTGGTGATTGGTTGATACCACAAAACTTAATATAAATATGCCTCAAGTTAACCAATTTTGTTAGATCTTGTGGAAGCTCTTTGAGATTATGGCAGCCTTCAAGTCTTAAAGTTTGCAAATTGTAGAGCTTGGTGATGGAGTTTGGTAATGCTTCGATGTCAGCCTGTGAGATGTGGAGAAGCCTCAAGTGTACCAAGCAACCAATTGAGTTTGATAACTCTGTTACCCCAAATAATTTTAGAACACGCAAACATTTAAAATCTGATAAAGACATAGAATTATTTGAAAAAAGTGTGCGTATTCTCCGAACATGGTCATTTGAAAGTGGAATTTTTGGCACTATTTCCCCATCATATTGGATTAATAAACGCCGATTGATGTCATATTGTACATCATTGATAATATTCTGTGCATCCTTCTCTAAAGTCAAAGTTTGAAAATTTGAAATTGAGAGGGCAAGATCATGTACCAAATCATGCATCTTACAGCTTTCAACATTATCATAATCACCCTTTTCCACATCTTGGAACAAGGAATTTGTTAACAAGATATTAAAATACTTGTTACCAATATCCTCCATCACCGAACTATTTTCTTGAGATGGTTGAAGGAACCCTTCAGCCATCCAAAGCAGGATCAATTCTTCCTTTTGAATCTTATAATCTTTAGGAAAAATTGAACAATATGCAAAGCATTGTTTAATATATGGAGATGGAAGATGATAGAAACTCATTTTTAATATTGATAGCATTTGGCTACCCTCTACAGAATTCCAAATTTCATTTTTTTGAATTTCTATCCATTTACTTTTCTCTTTTTCACAACACATCATCCCTCCTAAGACTTTTGCAACTAATGGGACCCCTCCACATTTTTTGGCAATATCCCTTCCAATAGCCTCTAAATCTGGAGTTAGTGAAACTCCTTCATTAAAAGATACTTTTTTCTTGATTATGGACCAACATTCATCGTCTGAAAGTTTTTTCAAGTTACCCTTGAAATGTGTTGTCCCCATGATTGCTGCCACCTTTTCACTACGGGTGGTTACAATAATGTTGTTTCCAATATTTGAAGTAATTCCCAACAAACAACTTCTTAAATATTCCCATTTAAGTGAATCTTCATTCCATACATCATCAAGGACTAGAAGAAATCTTCCACTCCCCAACTTTTCTTTAATTTTTTTAAGCATTGCCTCATTTTTTTCTGATTGACATGAGTTACCTGTAAGTGATTCTAGAATGCCTCTTAAAATATTTTTTTCATCAAAATCATCGGAGACACATACCCATATTTTCTTATTGAAATGACTCTCTACTAGCTCATGATTGTAGACCAGTTTTGCTAAAGTTGTTTTCCCCAAACCCGCCATTCCTACTATGGGAATCACTGAGAGTTTTTCACTAGTTGAATTTGTCACTAACTCCACTATTTCTGAAACATGGTCTTCCCTTCCTACAACTTCTGAATTATCAATAAAGCTGTTTGTCTCTCGGTTTAGCATAGTATCAAGATTAGCATTTATTGATTCGGCTCTAATAAGTCCAAATCTAATTGCTTCATCATTAACCCTTTTCAGTGAATCAGCAATAGTCTTAACTTTGTTGGCCATCTTGAAACGGAATGCAATGGGATTTGAAAATGAAAAGAAGAAGCATACCTTTCTCTTCATTTGGTTTCGGATCTCTACCTTTCGCCGAAGAAGCTCGTAAGCAAGCTCATCTAGCACATCATCAGCATCATAAGCAACTTTTTCAAGCCTCTGCAGCCAAAGCCTCACGCTCTCTTCTCTCACTTGCCTTTTCTCTGCATCAGCTAGCACAGCTTGAACCATCTCTACTGAGTCACGAAGCCGTGTCAGCTCATCCTTGAAGCCCCAAGCAAGGCCAATCTGGTCAGTAACCAGTGTTATCAGATTTCCTAGTATTCCCTTAGCAAATTCAGTAACGATAGCCTCAGCCATGTTTTCTTTGGTACTCAGGTAACTCACAAATATGCTGGAAGTATTTGGAAACAATAGAATTGCATGTGATGTTTAAGAGTAACTGCGGCAGCGGTATATGTAGGATAGATCCCAAACATCAACTTGCGTACATGTGTTTTTTACGTTTATATGGAGCCCAAAGGGATGCGAACAGAAACATATTCGTTCTCATTAGTTTCGGTCCAAAGTATCTTACTTTTTACTTAATTATGCCTTCACCATATAAAAAAAAAAAAAAAAAAACTATGCCTTCACAAATTCCTCACTTTAACCAGCACACGCCAAGTATCATATTCCAAGTCCATTTTGGGAGGAAAATGTGGGCCTCGTAATTTTAGAGATGCTTATCAATTATCAAAGGAAAGAAAATGGAACAACAGATTACTTGCTTTTGCTATTTAACTATCTTTCCTTCAGTGCTCCGATAAGTTAAGAGATATGCTGTTAAGTGTGTTTAACCATCTTTTCTTTGTTACAAAAATTGTTTTACACTTGTGAGTTGTCACTCATGATTTCCAACTTATAAATTATAACTTCAAATAACAATTTCAGTTATTTTAGAGATGACTGTAAAACAATTTATGTACAACAAATTTAACCCTTCAGACTTTTTTATATATTGCTCAGCGACAAAGACCTTTTTGACACAAAAACAAAATTGAAGGACTAAAATAATACATTTGAAGATTATGGATTATTATATAATAAATGAGGTAAACGTTAGGGACCCAAATGTTAATTAAAAACCTATATTTGCCCATTAACAATAATTTGCCAATTTTCCAAGGAAAATATAGATTCATATTGTGTGTGCATTCAACCCACCAAACCGACAAACTCTACCCAATGGTCTCAACCCAATTCAACCTAACATCTCATATTAGTTTTTTTTTTTTTTTTTTTTGGATTAATGGGTCGTGTTGGGTCCTAACTTTTTGTTTTTGAATCTTGGATTGGGTCAAGTTTGGGTTGACAGTTTTCAACCAAAGTAACTTGACCCAATTCACCCTATATATATAGTGGTTTGGAAAATACATGAACTTTAAGTTTGTTAATTTGATTTATTTTGGAGTTTAAGCTTTGGTTTAAATTTAATAGTTTAATTTATTTTGGCAATGTGAGACTTGGTTTTGATGAAATTTGAATTTTATGTAAATTTTATTAATTCATTGTATAACGTGCACAAATAGTTGAATGAAAGCCAATATTTTCTTGTTAGGCATTGATAATATGGCTTCAACATGATGGCCTTCCCAACCTAATATGTCCGGTACCTATGGGTTGGATTGAATTGGTTTCTTAGAGCTACCATAGCTTGTGTTGGGTTGGGTTGAAAAATACTCTAAAACCTACCCAACTCAACTCATTTACATTTCCAATTGTGTGAATAAATGCTAAGTACTTAATCAAGATGACTAACATATATTTTCTATATATAAAAAAAGATAATTAACAATATATTTATATATATATATAGAGAGAGAGAGAGAGAGGGAGAGAGAGAGAGAGAGAGAGAGAGAGAGAGAGTAATACTACAGTCACAATGAAAGGATAAAATCCCTAAGTAGATAGATACAATTAACGGTGACAGACATAATTGACGTAGTCGCCAAAAGAGACGACCTAGGCTCATAACATAGACGGAAAGGTAGGGCGACGGATGGACTCCTAGAGGTAGATGGATCCAAGGGAGATGGTTTGTTGAAGCCACGTGGCACTTACATGGCATGAGAGGTCTCCAAAAATTCTAGTATGAAAATATCTTGCATTTCGCGTCCAACCATAATCAGAGGAATCCCTACAAGGAAAGGATCTCATAAAATATGAGTATTAATGAGAATCTTCTCTACAAGGAAATACCTTTTCCGCTAAGAAATAAAAGTCAGCTCTACACTTCTATAAAACCCCAAGGCCCTCATAAATCAAGGCACGCATAATTCCCCAGTTCTGACATTCTAGAGTTGTAGAAATTCTCTTTCTAACTTAATCTTCGGAAAATATTTAACCGGTACCACACCGGTACTCTCTATAAGGTCTTCTGTAGGTTCTATTAAGAGTACGTGAGGATCGTGCGACCTACTGACGATTTTTGGTATCATCACACAATATATAGAGTAATACTAAAGTATCTTGCTTTTTACTTAATTATGCCTTCACCATATCAAAAAAGAAAATTATGCCCTCACAAATTCCTCACTTTAACTAGCACACGCCAAGTATCATATTCCAAGTCCATTTTGGGAGGAAAAGGTGGGCCTCGTAATTTTAGAGATGCTTATCAATTATCAAAGGAAAGAAAAAGGAACAACAGACTTGCTTTTGCTATTTAACCATCTTTCCTTCAGTGCTCCGATAAGTAAGGAGATATGCTATTAAGTCTGTTTAACCATCTTTTCTTTGTTACACTCAAATTGTTTTACAATTGTGAGTTGTGAGTCATGATTTCCAACTTGGAAATTATAACTTCAAATCACAATTTCAATTGTTTTGGAGATGACTATAAAACAGTACTTTTCTATATATTGCTCAGTGACAAAGACCTTTTTGACACAAAAACAAAATTGAAGGACTAAAATAATATATTTGAAAGATTATGGATTGTGTTTATAATAAATGAGGTAAATGTTAGGGACCAATATTTGCCCATTAACAATAATTTGCCAATTGTCCTAGGAAAATATAGATTCATATTGTGTGTGCATTCAACCCACCAATCTGACAAACTCTACCCAATGGCCCCAACCCAATTCAACCTAACACCTCTTTCTTTCTTTCTTTTTATTTTTTATTTTTTATTAATGGGTTGGGTTGGGCCCTAACTTTTAGTTTTTGAATTTGGATTGGGTCAAGTTTGGATTGACACTTTTCAACCAAAGTAACTCGACCCAATTCACCCTATATATATAGCGGTTTGGAAAATACATGAACTTTAAGTTTGTTAATTTATTTATTTTGGAGTTTAAGCTTTGGTTTAAATTTAATAGTTTAATTTATTTTGGCAGTTTGAGACTTGGTTTGATGAAATTTGAATTTTATGTAATTTTATTAATTCATTGTATAACGTGCACAAATAGTTGCATGAAAGCCAATATTTTCTTATTAGGCATTGATAAAATGGCTTCAACATGATGGCCTTCCCAACCTAATATATCCGGTCCCTATGGGTTGGATTGGATTGGTTTCTTAGAGCTACCATAGCTTGTGTTGGGTTGGGTTGAAAAATACTCTAAAACCAATCCAACTGGACTCATTTACATTTTCAATTGTGTGAATAAATGCTAAGTACTTAATCAAGATGACTAACATATATTTTCTATAAAAAAAAGAAAAAGATAATTAACAATATATATATATATATATATATATATATATAGAGTAATATTACAGTTACAAACTATTTTACAATATTTTTACAAACTATTAATATAACATATTTTACTAGTTTTCATTTAAGCCTACTACTAGCATCACTCTTTTGCTAACCAATAATCACTTACCACATCATCAGTTTGTAAAATAGTTTGTAGTTTTAACATTTTTCATACATATGTTTCTTCCACAAAAAAAAAAAAAACATATATTTGAAATATGAGAAACATATATATAGAAATAGCTTACGACCATCTAAATATGCAGCCTTTATTGTTGAGGAGATTCGCTTCATTGCAAATTCTCTTAGTCAAATTTTGTGTATTCATATTCCAAGTTCTTATCATCTAGCATCCCAAACTTTGGCTGGGTTTGCAAATGAGAATAAGAAGGAGCTAGTTTCATTAAAAGAATGCTCATCATTTCTCCTTCTCACAGTGTTCAAAAAGACATCAAATAAATAAAACTCTGCTATAAATTTTATAATAATAATAAAAATGATGCCACCTGCACCACAAATCTCTTTAAACATAATTAAACTACGTTGTAAATAATATATTTTAGAAGATTTCAAATCAAATCCTATAGTTTTAACAGTTTCAAATCAATCTTAAAATTGGATATTGTTACAAATTAAGTCTTATACTTTCATTAGTTTCAAAACAAATGCTTGACCTTCAAAATCTTATTAATTTAAACAATGGACATTTCAAGTTTGATTGGAAAGTTTCACTTCAAACAATTTAAAAATTCTAAGTTTGACTAGAAACAAACGAGACTATATAGTTCAATTTGAAACAACCCTTAAGTATAAGGTTTTAAAATGCAATTTGCCAAAAATTAAGTTTAATATAGGCACGAGAGATTAATATCTATGTATACTAGTGTATGAACCGTACATGTGCATGAGTACAATCTATATATATTTTAATAGACAAAACTTAGAGAAAGTCTAATTAGAATTTCAAATTAGAATCCAATTTTGGGTGGTTTAAATTATTTATTTTTAAAAAGAGTTTTATTTTATAATTTTAGAATCAAATGTGGGATCCCATTATAAATATTTATTCAAATGAATTATTGAGTACAAAAACCAAAGAGTTTAAAATAAATGAATCGTTAAAAAGTGTTTCACAATAACAAAAATTAAGAAGTAATAAAAAAAAATTAGACACTTTACATTTTGAGATTAAATTCAATAAGGACGGAGTGTAAACCCTTTGATTTACATCATCCAATAAGGACATGCCATATCAGACTTTTACTTAAACTCATTGTAAAATCAATACATCTTAATACACCTAATAACATCTCAACAAAAACTGAAAAGCATCCTGTTGTGACTAATAATATCTCAATCAACTCCTACTTTTACCAACATCATCAATTTCATAACAAACTTAAACCCAAATCTCATCAATTCCTAACAAAAAGAAAAAAGAAAAAAAAAATCTCATTGTTTTAGCAGCATCGTGAATCCGTGATAGAGATTCCATGACCTCAGGGTTTACTTTTTCTTGATTGGACAAACTGCTTGGACTTGCTCCTTATTTCTTTGAGTTGTAACTGATTCTTATTTCTTGGTACAAACTGCTAGCAAGATTCTATGTTAACACCAACTCAAATTTAGATTCGTTTCTATGTTAACAGAAACAAATAAAAAATAAAAATAAAAAACAATGTTCAGCAAAATCCATATCTATTTCAAAATAGCAAAACCCATACCTAGATATCAAAATATAGCACAGGCCATACCAAATCAATGAAGTATATAGCAAAACGTGAAATAGCCTTTGGGGTAATGTGGCGGAGCACAGAGGTCCGGTGATGTAACGTGGCCGGAGACGGAGGAGCGGAGGAGGGAGATGAGATTTTATAGTCTTTTCTCATATCTAGTCTGAAAACGTGAATTAGGGTGTTTTTTAAGATGTTATTAGGTGTATTAGGATGTAATGATTTTATAATAAGTTTTAAGTAAAAGGCTGACGTAACATATCCTAATTGGAGGGTGTAAACCCTTTGGTTTACACTAGGTCCTTATTGAATTTATTCTGTTACATTTTATACCAAATATACCAATTAATATTCTTACAATACTTTTTAAAGAGTTAGCAAAATATAAGAATGACTATTAATAGTATTTAAATTATATATATAAGAATTATACTATGTATCTTATTGTATATCTTTAAGTGTATCCATGTATATCTTTTTGCACTCAATAATTCACTTGCCATAAAATTTAAAAAATTATATTAGACATGTGGCACAAAATTGAATTCCAATTGAAATTCAATTTAGAATCTAATTGGATTTGGACTCTTCGATTCTTACATCCAATAATTCACTTAGCACAAAAATACAAAAAATTAAATAAGACATATGATGCAAACTTGGACTCTAATTGAAATTCAATTTAAAATCTAATTGGATTTTTTCTTAACTTTAACTTCATACATATATATATATATATATATATATATATATATATATATATATATATATATATAAGGAATAGAAATCATCTATCCCAATTTAGGTATTTCACTTTATGTTCTACTATTTACACAATGTCATATGTTTAAATTTTATTTCCTAATTTAAGAAAAGATAAAAGAAAAAAGAAAAGAAGAAGAAGATATGTGGCCGGTTATGATTGCGTATAATAAAGTGGAACACCTAAAATGAGATAGATGATTTTTATTCATGTATAAGAGGACTCTTGGGTCTCGGCCGATGTCAATCAACAAAACATAAAGTGGAGCACAATTTGTAAGAAAAAAAAAAATTATTCGACTTGATCATAGATATAGGTCAAATAGAAATCTCATGACCCACTTTTTATATTTCATTTTATGTTGGCATGCAATGTGTTTGATTTTTTTTTTTTTTAACTTTGGTTATTTTATAAGGTAAGTAAAAAATAAAATAAAAACATTTTAAGTTGTGATTGTTAGAACGTAGAGTAAAACACAAAAGGTTGGACTGAAAATTTTATTCAATATGGGTTGGGCTTCACTTGTAATATGATGAGACCAGTGTTTACTTTTCAAACATCCTTTATAACACTTAAGCAATTTTTTTTTTTTTAAAATCCTTTATAATACATTGCAAAGATTACACTATATTGTGTTGCTCTGGCTCATGCAGGATAAGTTCCATGTTAGATCCCCTAGTCCCAACTCCCAAGTGAGCCCCATGTTCCCTGTATTTGAAATAGAAATATAAAATAACATAGCATGAGACATATGTAAGTGTACTGAATGTACTGGATTGTACTACCAAATTTCCATGTACTCTTTTAAGTTGTAAGACTTGTACTGCCTGTACCAAAAATGTGTAGCTCTATATCTTAACTCTTTTAAGTTCAGCATATAGTTATAGGGCATGCATGACAGTCAAATTTTTTTTTTCATCATCTAGATGATATCAGAACTCTTCTTCTAAAGCGTCCTACCATATATATGCACTCTACTGAGGTCCATGTTCTCTTCTTCTTCACATATCCGCTCAATTTTATATTTCTAACTCCTCAATGTCTTAGCCATATGCTTCTCAGGGTAATACTTTAAATTGTTAATTGCATCTCATATATATACACAACGCCCCATCTTTACATGTTTCTTATGCAGATTGTAGATCAAATTAACGGCAATATCGCTTTGCTTTGATGATGTTTTGTCTTTTTTTTTTTCCCCAAAACTTTTCCCTTCCTTCAACATTCTAGTGCAAGGCATGCCTAAAAAACATGAGCACATTATTAACATGTGCCAAAGCATAGTACTACCGCTCTTTAGTTGGTAAAGTCTTATGTTGTCATACATAAGGTTTAGGATCGAATTCTTATTACACCAAATCATGTAGGTGTTAGGGAAGAAAAATGGCTTCCTTCCGTTGTCTGGTCCATAAACTTAACTCTTGATTTTTTCTATAATAGATAAAATCTCGAGCTCATCTCAAAAGGAGTATCCAATCTTCAAGGTAATGAAATATATTCATAAAGTCACACCTCTTCTCACTACTAGCTGTATATAATATATAGTTCATATTTTACATGAACATGTTCTATATCGTATATTATATTATTCTTTATTTAGTAAAGTCTTTTAAGTCCAGATTATTCAAATCTCTTGTACCTCAAGGGAGTGGAAGCGAAGCTGTTGTAGTTGGCTCATATTTGAAATTTGAATTTTTTTTTTTTTTTGTTGAGAAAAGGTTCATATTTAATAGTGGGCCACTAAGTTGAAGGCCTTAAGTTATGATGCAAAAGAGTGGAGTAGGCGAGTGGAAAGGCCAATCCAAACATAGGGAAAAGCTAACAATCTCGTGGTGCAATATTCGTAAACCTATGCAACTGATTTTCTTTTCCCCCTTCTAATAAGAATTGTGAACCCCTCCTTGTGGTGAAACCGAAATTGAAAGCAACTGTAGCTAAAAAATTCAACCCTCAAGAAGCAAATTTGCATCCAAAATGATAACTTTCTGGTCCCGTTAAGCAAACATATACGGCGATGTTGAACGGGCAAACCTAGGCAATGTTGTTTCTTTTTTTTCTTCATTGACAAAAGTATGCATGATAGGATAATTATGATCGATTTTGGTACAATTTTTCCCCTTATGGGATTGCTTCTCGAGACATTAATGGTCTTCCAACTTGTCGGTTCGATAATAGAGGTCGAGCCAAGTAGTCAAGACAAACACCTAACAAAAGATCAAACAACGTGCCCATCAACCCTTGGCATTGAAAGTTAGATGAATGCTCGTTTAACTAATTTAACTCGTGAGGGACAAGACTATAAATAAAATCCAAAAGAAAAGTCAATCAAGGTGACCACTCCATCCATCATGCTTATCGAGAAAACTCGTATTTTTTTTGTGGTAGAGGATTCTGAAAAAACTTCTTTCGTTTTTTTGTGGCCCATGCGTTGAGGGGCCCATTCGTTTTGGCTTAAAAATTGGTCGATATGTAGAATCTAGTAACCCACATATCTTGTTTGGTAACAAGATAATAATCTTTAATTCCCAACTTACACCCACAAAATCTTTCAAGCAAAAAAAAAAAAAAAAACCACAAATATTTTTAATTATATATTTTATTTATATAATAGAGGGAAATGTACTGATGTTTCTTTCATTCCTTTAAGCTCTTAAATCTAGATAAAGGAATAATTTGATGAGAAATTTTGGTTTTTATGCATCATTTAGTTCAATTTTTTTTTTAAATGATGTACTTGTAATTTTATTGATATTTAGAGCAGATACTTCTTTCATATCGTTATCACTAGTCTACGCTGCATATAGATTATTCTCTTCGAATATACTGATAATTTGCATAAGAACTGAAAAGTCAACAATAACAATTTGACAATTCCACTTATATTACCTTAACACGAGAAAATATGATGGAAATTTGGAAGTCTAGGGACAAAGTATATCGTAATCTAGAGTATGAAAAAAAAAAAAAAAAAAAAAAAAAAAAGAGTATAACGTGGTCTTTAAACTTTTATGAAAAACAAACTGGGTTCTTGTTATTAGAACAAAATATTTCAATCCAGGTACGTCACGTGCCGCTGTGTGTATGTGTCTTTATTTTATTTTTTTGAGAAGATTTTTTTTTTTTTTTGCTAAACTTATTTTTTTGAGAAGATGTGCCAAATGTGTGTATGGGTCTTTACGTGTTTATGTATAAAGTTCGTATATTATACACTTTTGGTTTTTCTGGTCATTTGCCGCATTGTAATAGGCCATTTAGATTTCACTAAGACTTCTTGGCCTTATCTCATTGATTTTCACTGTTACGTGTTGGTCATTACTGTATCTATCTTCTCTTTCTTTCATTGTATCAATCTCTTAAAGTCAAAAAAAAAAAAGAGAAAAAGTATCAAGCTCTTTCTCTCACTCTCTCTCTTCATAGCCGCCTACCTAGAAAATTCAACCTTCTGTGGACGGTGATAATAAATGCCCTCGATATAGTTGCTACGATTCTAATGTCAACGAAAAATTTAATCCTCTTTGAAAGTTCCTCAATTAATTTCCACACATGGTGGTTATTATTTTCATTATGGATGAATAATAATGGTGTAATAAACACAACTACTTTGGCAATTTTTTTGCATCTTATTAAGACGACACGTTGTAATTTTTGTCATTTTGTTGAATCAAATTTTACTATATACTAGTTATAATTTGTACTAAAAATGTGGTGAAATTTGACACGTTTCTGTATATGTGAACCTATATATTGAGACTTAATCTAGCCTTGTACAGTTCTCTCATAACCACAACCATGGCTTCTCTCTCACAACCATCCCTTACTACCACCACCAAGACCCACATTCCCCCTTCCTCTCTATTTCCATTCTTTCCCAAAAAAACCCAACTTTCTAAACTTCCCAAACGCAACCATCACCTTGCTTCTAGAGTAGTCTCATGCAAAGCCCAAAATGATGACCAAAATGGACAAGAACAACAATCTCCTCTAGAAAAGTTTGATAGGAGAGATGTACTCATTGGCTTAGGAGGCCTCTATGGTGCTACAAATCTTTACAATGATGGCCCTTTTGCCATGGCAGCTCCTGTGTCTGCCCCAGATCTAACAAAGTGTAGCAAAGCTGATTTACCAGCTGGAGCAAAACCAGTCAATTGTTGCCCACCATCATCCACTAAAATCATTGATTTTAAGCTGCCTCCACAAAACTCACCCTTGCGTGTTAGACCCGCAGCTCATTTAGCTGACAAGGAATACATAGCCAAATACTCCCAAGCCGTTAAGCTCATGAAAGCTTTACCAGCTGATGACCCAAGAAATTTCACACAACAAGCCAATGTTCATTGTGCTTACTGTGATGGTGCATACGACCAAGTTGGTTTCCCTGACCTTGAAATCCAAGTTCACAACTCTTGGCTCTTCTATCCCTTCCATCGCTACTACTTATACTTCTATGAAAAAATCTTGGGAAAGTTGATTGACGACCCAACTTTTGCTTTGCCATTTTGGAACTGGGATTCACCTTCTGGCATGAAAATGCCAGCCATGTTTGCTGACCCCAAATCACCACTTTATGATACTTACCGCAATGCAAAGCACCAGCCACCGACCTTGCTTGACCTTGATTATAGTGGCACTGATGAATCAACAACAAGTCAAGACCAATTGTCTAGCAACCTCACCGTCATGTATCGCCAAATGGTGTCAAATGGTAAGAATCCTAGGCTATTCTTTGGCAATGCTTACCGTGCTGGAAGTGATCCTGACCCGGGTGCTGGATCGATTGAGAACATTCCACACGGTCCTGTACACTTATGGTGCGGTGACACCACCCAGCCTAATCTTGAAGACATGGGCAACTTCTACTCAGCAGGTAGAGTCAAATTAATTAATGATAAATTACTGATTCTTTCCTAATTTTAATCCCTTAGGATACAGTGAGTTCGATCATTTTGACCATTATTCTTAATATCTAGCTTTCCATCAATCATAGTATGTTATGTGTCTAAATTTTTTTAAAAAAAAGGTACATATACTAGAATTAGATCAATTTTTTCTATATAAGTTTTACGAAATGATGTATTATCAATAAAAAAAATTTCCCCCTCAAACAAAAAATCAATAAAAAAAATTTGACTTATTATATTATTTAAATTACAACAATCACATTATTATATTGTCGGATGTCATCCTAAAAATTAGGGTCTATTTGAAATCTGCTTGTTGAAATTAAAAACTTTTTTATGAAATTATTGTAAATAAAGATAAAAGTTAGCTGAAATAATACAGTAGAATCCATTAATAGTATTAAAAAGTAAAATAAGACTCATAAATACTAGCAAAATTAAGCTTAGTTTGGATACAAATTATTGTTGCCACGTATTCAGATTCTGCATTTTGTGGCTTTTTTTTTTTTTTCAATGTGCATAAACAGTAACTGGTACTGTTCATGCATGTTATTTCACTATATAGGAGACCAATTTCACTGTTCACACACTGTAATTTCACTGTTTATAAGACCCACAAGCACTTTATTCAGAAAAAATATTAAAAATGAGTCCCACAATACTATTCACACATTTAAAAATTATTTTGCTATAGTGTTTTTAATTTTCAGTAATAAACTCTATCCAAACGAACCCTAAAGCTAAATAGTAAAATAAATTAATAAAAATAATATTTGTCAAACACAGAATAGCTTTAACATTTTCCTAAGATGTTATTAAGGGGAATTTAATCATTTGAATGTTATTCTTAGCAGGTAGAGATCCAATATTTTTTTCTCACCACTCCAATGTGGATAGAATGTGGACTATATGGAAAACATTAGGAGGGAAGAAACGATCTGATCCAAAAGACAAAGATTGGTTAAACACTACCTTTTTGTTCTACGATGAAAATGCACAGCCAGTTCGTGTTAAGGTTAAGGACTGCCTTGAGTCTACAAACCTGAACTATGTTTATCAAGACGTGGAAATTCCATGGCTGAAGTCTAAACCAACACCACGTAAATCAAAAACCAAGAAAGTAGCCAAGTTGTTTCAACTAGGAGGAGGTGTAGGTGTAGCACAAGCTGCTGAAACATCATCCCCAAGTGTTAAGTTTCCAGTTGTTTTGGACAAGGTGATAAGCACTGTGGTGTCTAGGCCTAAAAAAAAGAGAAGCAAGGATGAGAAGGATGAAGAGGAGGAAGTGTTAGTGGTTGAAGGGATTCAGTTTGAGAGAGATTCGGCTGTGAAGTTTGATGTGTATGTTAATGATGAGGATGACTCGCCCAGTAGACCCGACAAGACTGAGTTTGCTGGGAGCTTTGTGAATGTGCCTCATAGGCATAACCATACGAAGAAAATGAACACTTGCTTGAATCTTGGGATCACTGAGTTGTTGGAGGATTTGGACGCTGAAGATGATGATAGTGTGGTGGTGACCTTGGTGCCAAGGTTTGGCAAAGGGCTAGCCACAATTGGTGGAATCAAGATTGAGTTTGTTTCTTGAAAAACGATTTTTGTGTTGTTCTGCTTCTTTCTTTCTTTGTTGTTTGCTTATTTTTTCGAGCAATAGGGCATAACAACTTTCTGTTATGCACTTTACCAAAAAAATATAAATAATAATAATAATTAATACCATTTTGTTTTGCACTTTGTATATTTTACTACTTTTTTTAATGTATAAAATTTATAGTCCCGCTGGTCATGTAATGAAGAAGAAAATCACACTTTCCTCAAGTAGTTGCAAAGGGCTTTTTTGTGGTTATAAAACAATAGACAGAGAGAGGTGAAATTAATCAATAGTATGTGAGAGAGGCGAAAAAATAAACGGTAAAAGTGAAATAGTAAAAAGTTGAGGGTTAAAAAAAAATTTATTTAAAGGTTGAGATTAAAAGTGACTTTTGCAACTTTTAATCACAATTATTGATATCCTATCCGAATCTCAATTTGGATAACGTGTGCAATGAAAAACAATTTCACTTTGATTTTTTGCCAAATATGCAAGGGAGAAATTATGGGAGGTTAACCTACTGTACCTACCAGTCTACCACCAATGTGCACCTACACCAACAATCATAAAGTGAAAAGATAGAGCAAGATAAAGATAAATTTTATATTTGGGTACACCTAGCTGTAGTAATATACTTTTTTTTCTTTCTTATATATAATAATAATATATAACCCGTTTACTAAAGGATAAAATTTAAATATAAATTCTTAAGTTTTCTATATTTTTTAAGTTTTTTAATCAAATTTATCAGTATGACTTAGAGAGGGCAGTAGTTGCTTAGACTTATCCTCAACAAATACCTCAAAGCCATAGCTAGGGCTTGCTAATGGGCAATGGCTCAACCTGGCAAACAAGTCAGTTTGATTGGGTTTGGGTTTGACCTGACCAAGTTTGGATTAGAAATAGGTCACATAAATGGGTTGCAAAAACAATGATTCTTAATTACCCAGTCTTTTGAGGGCCAAGTCAACATAATATCACCCATATATTTTTCACATACCAAAAAAAATATTTTAAAAAATAAACAAGAAACTTGATAATATACTTTCTTTTTTCCTTCCATCAATACAAATAATATAAAAGGATAAATAAACAACAAAATTCGAAATAAAAGTGAAGTAGTACATAAATCTTAAGTTTACATAGTTCAAAATTCACTAAATTGAAAGCTTCAAGCTTCGACTCGTAAGGAAATAATTTATGAGTGTCAGTAAGGAAAAGAAAAAGAAAATAAAGGAAATAAAGAACAGAAAAAGAAGTGAAAACCAAGTCTTGGTGGCGGGCTTGCTTTGTTATGGAAGGAGGATATTGGATAAGTTCTCAGACAATCAAATTTCTGCGACGGTGACCGAGAGTGATGGATTTCAGTGGGTACTATCCGGCTTTTATAGATGGACAGAGACACAAGATCGATATAAATCCTGGGCTCTTTTCTCTCATATTTGCTCTCTTATTGATGGTGCTTGGATGTGTATTGGTGATTTTAACGAGATGTTAAGCTCATCGGAAAAACTCAGTTGTAGACCAGCCCTACCACGACAACTAGATGCATTCCTTGCAGCTTTGGAACGTTGTAATCTGGTGGATTTAGGCTTCATTGGCTATCCGTTCACTTGGAACAATAGACGACCAGGGCTGCCAACACCAAGGAACGGTTAGACAGAGCGGTTGCGTACCAAGTGTGGCGGTCTAAATTTCCTAGAACTACGGAAACCCATATTGTCTCTCATACTTCGGATCATCTCTCTCTGATTCTCCAGAACCAGGTACCTCCAAAACATAGCCATAAGGGAAAATGTGGTTTTAAGTTTAAAGAAGCTTGGTTGCTTTGGGCTGATTGTGAAAAGGTGATTCAGGAAGCTTGGGCTAATAGTGTAGGGTGTAATTCGGCCTTAGAAACAGTTAGTAAGAAGATTAGTGGTTGTGCTTCGAAGTTGCTAGTGTGGGGTGCTTTAAAAACACATCCAGGTACTGAAGAAATAAAAAACTTGTAGAAAAGGATTGAGGTTCTGAACCTGGCTCCACCAACACAACAAAATAGGAGTGATTTTCTTTAGGCTAGTAAGGAGTTGGATGATTGGCTCAAAAAACAGGAAATTTATTGGGCCCAAAGATCAAGGGTAAATTGGATCAAGCATGGTGATAAAAATTCAAAATTCTTTCACTTGAAGGCATCCCAACGTAGGCAAAAAAACTTTATCCCAGGAATCATGGACCCACAGGGTTGTTGGGTAGAGGATATGGAAGATGTGGTTGGTGTGGCAGTACAGTACTTTAACAATATATTCTCCTCAGGCTAGTGTACAAGAATTGAGGAATACCTTGAAGCAGTATCACAAAAGGTGATACTTGATATGCAACAAAATCTGACCAATGAGTTCAATGCGGAAGAAATAAAGGCAGCTTTATTCCAAATGGGACTCACAAAGGCGCCTGGACCAGATGGTATGAATGTCATTTTTTATTAGAAATTTTGGTATATTGTTGGTGATAATGTTGTGTCTGTTGTTCTTGAGTTACTTAATAATGGTCATATGTTGTTTGCATTAAATCATACCCATATTGTATTCATCTCAAAAATAAAAAACCTTGTGAAGATGTCTGATTATAGACCTATTAGCTTCTGTAATGTAATCTGCAAAATTATTGCAAAGGTTTTGGCAAACAGGTTGAAACAGATTTTACCTCATATTATTGCCCCAACACAGAGTGCCTTTGTTCTAGGGAGATTGATCATGGATAATGTGCTGGTGGCCTATGAAACCTTACATATGATGCATGGTCGGAAAAAAGGTAAAACAGGGTCACTAGCTTTGAAGTTGGATGTCAGCAAATCATACACATATTGTATTCATCCCAAAAATAAAAAAAATTAAAAAAAAAAACCTTGTGAAGATGTCTAATTATAGACCTATTAGCCTCTGTAATGTAATCTACAAAATTATTGCAAAGGTTTTGGCAAACAGGTTTAAACAGATTTTACCTCATATTATTGCCCCAACACAGAGTGCCTTTGTTTCAGGGAGATTGATCACGGATAATGTGCTGGTTGCCTATGAAGCCTTACATATGATGCATGGTCAGAAAAAAGGTAAAACAGGGTCACTAGCTTTGAAGTTGGATGTCAGCAAAGCTTATGACAGGATGGAATGAAGCTTTTTAAGGCAGATCATGCTTAAGTTGGGTTTCCCAAGAGGTTGGGTTGACAAAGTGATGAGTTGTGTTTCCTCAACTTTTTTTTCTATTCTGATTAATGGCAAACCATATGGTATGATTACTCCTACTAGATGACTCTAGCAGGGAGATCCTTTGTCACTTTACCTACTTCTTTTATGTTCAGAATGTTTCACATCTCTTTTGTAGAAAGCAGAACTGGAGGGACATATCCATGGTGTCTTTATTTGTAGGAGAACCTCGAAAATTTCACACCTCTTGTTTGCAGATGACTCACTATTATTCTGCCAAGCATCTAAAAAGGAAACACAAGAAGCCTTGGAGATTTTGAAACTATATGCGAAAGCCTCAGGCCAATGCATAAATATAGAGAAATTTTCAATCTAATTCAGTAGCAATATGTTGCCCCGAAAAAGGGAGTTGATCAAAGCAATGCTTGGAGTAAGTGAGGTAGAGAGGTTTGAATCCTATTTGGGGTTACCAACTTTGGTGGGGCGGAGTAAATACCATACCTTTTCTTTCCTCAAAGACAAAGTGTGGAAAAAGTTACAAGGGTGGAAAGGGAAAATTCTATCACGAGCAGGAAAGGAGATTCTAATCAAAGCAGTGACACAATTGATCCCAACGTACACAATGAGTGTCTTTTAGTTGCCTGTGAAGTTATATGAGGAACTTCAGTCCATGTGTGCATGGTTTTGGTGGAGGCAGGTAGGAAATGAGAGGAAGATCCATTGGCTTAGTTGGGACAAACTCTTTAGACCAAAACCTGAAGGAGGGATGGGATTTAAGGACTTACATCAGTTTAATTTAGCAATGCTTTCAAAGCAAGGCTAGAGGTTGATGCAAGACCAGGAGTCCACTACTTTTCCAATGCTTGAAAGTTTGGTATTTTCTAAGATGCCATTTTTTGGAGGGCACCAATTCACCTAATAGCTCCTACACGTGGAAGAGCATCATGGCAACCAAACCTATTCTGCAAAGTGGATTATGCTGGAAGGTAGGTATTAGAGGTCACATACGGGTCCTTAAGGATGCTTGAATCCCCAACCATCCTACAAATAGAGTACTCCATCCGGCACCAAACATTGAAGAAGAGATGATGGTTTCTGAGCTGATAGACTAGGAGTCAAGGGGGTGGGATCGAGATTTTATTTGGCAGAATTTTCATCGTGACGATGCCGAAGCCATATTGCGTGTACCGTTGAGTTATAGGTTTATTTATGATATAGTGGTTTGGCTTGGTGAAAAATCAGGTGAGCACTCTATGAGGTCGGGGTATCGTGAGGCACGAAAGGTATGCAAGGGGTTGGATTGGACCGAAAGCTCCAAGGTTGTTGTGGGAGGAGGGGTATGGAAGACTCTATGGAAACTAAAGGTGCCAAACAAGATTAAAGTTTTTGATTGGCGAGCTTGTCGCAATATTCTGCCAACATGGGTAAATCTATCAAAAAAGCGGATTATCGAAGACAACTGATGTGAAGTCTGCAAGACAGAACCAGAAACGAAATCCATGCACTATGGAATTGTGTAGTGGCGCAGGATGTTTGGGTTGGTTGCTCGGCTAAAATGCAAAAGTGCCACGTGGGTCAGGATGACATGATACAATTATGGGATGAACTAACTGCTAAACTCACCTCTGATGAGTTAGAATTGTTTCTAGTGCAGGCTTGATTAATATGGAACTAAAGAAATGCAATGATCCATGGAAAGCAACTGCAGGCACCTAGTGTTCTGAACAGAAGGGCGAAAGATTATGTGGAGGAATTTAGGAGCACCCAATCCCGTCTAGCCACAAGTTCCTTAAGCTTGAATTAGATCAGTTGGAGACCACCCCTGACTCGTTTCAAACTTAACTTCTAAGCAGCGGTTTTCAAGGATGAAGAAGCCTCTGGGATTGGTGCCATAATACGGAATGACCATAGAGAAGTTATGGTTGCATTTTCAGGCAAAGGACCTTTGGTGTCTTGCAGTGAGGAAGCAGAAATTCTCGCATGTCGGCGTGCGGTGGAGTTTGCGCTGGAGTGTGGTTTTATGGAGATGGTTATGGAAGGTGACAACCAGTTGGTAATGTCTGCTTTGGAGCTAAAGAGAAGTTTGATGTCACGAGTAGGCCATATTATTCAAGATGTGCTTTGTCTGTTGCATGGCTTTAGATGGTCACAAGTCCAATTTGCTGAAAGGAGTGCCAATACTGTAGCCCACCTTTTAGCCAGGCATGCCAAAAATTCGGTACATGATGTTATCTGGATGGAGAAATCTCATCCACTTGTCATGCAAGCTTTGTATCTCGATGTTATTTCCATTTAATAAGATATGAGGTTGTTTCCCTCTTCAAAAAAAAAAAACCTGCAATACATTTCTTTTTCTTTATTCTTATATTCTTCTGCCTACAACCTCTATTCTTCTTGCAAGTATGTATTACATATTTAAACTTTTACATTTACATCTCAATATAATATTCATTTTCTCTTTATGTACCTTTATTTATCTATTATTGAAATTATTTTGAGTGTGGAACCCTAGAAGGTCTAGATACTAATGTAGTTCAATTATAGCATAAATTCTATGATTTTTTTATAAAAAAAATTTAGATAATGCAATTCATCCTTGATTTGGTGTTCTTAATTGATTATGCTGATTATTTCCTCACTTATGGCAACATTAAAATAATTTATACAAAATTTTACATTTACATTGCAGTCTTGAAATTCTAATACTTATATTTTTGTAATTTATGGAATTTTTTTTAGTTATATATGCAAGAAATTTATATATGGTTAGTACTTTTACTACTATACATGTTAGCAAGTATAATGGAAAGATTTCTAAGCGCCATATATGTGTGTATAAATTACAAAAGATTAAATTCTATAAAGATGGGATGTAAAACTTATGTTTTACACCATCCAATAAGTGATTGTCACATTAACATTTTACTTAAAATTCAATACATCTTACCACACTTAATAACATCTCAATAAATTCCCAATTTGGTTGGATTCATATATGGGTATTAGAATTGATCGAGTGTGATTGTGTTTATTTTTAAATATGTGATAAGATGATGTGGTATGTTGGGATTAGTGGGGTAAAACATGAGTTTTACACCACGTTTTTTAAAAATTTAATCTCAAAATACACTTTTAATACTAAGGGTCTGTTTGGATACCGCTTATTTTGCTAAAACTGAAATTTTTTTACTGAAGGTACTGCAAATAAAGGTAAAAGTTAGTTGAAATAGTACAATAGGGTTCATAAATAGTATCAAAAATATGCAATGGGGCCATAAATAGTAACAAAAATAAGCTAAATAATAAAATAATTTTAATTTTTCATTTCTATCCAAATGGAGGCTTAGAACTTTTAGAAATTTAAAACTTGCCCTAATTTTTAAATAGTTTTACCATTTTTTATTAAGCCATGCATCATATTGTCATAATACTAATAAAAAAAAATTAAAATAGCAAGATCAGGCTTTTTTACCGATGTTTCTCAAAAAAAAAAAAAAAAAAAGCTTTTGTACCGATGAATCTGGTCTTTCTTTTTTTGATAAATTACCGAGGAAGCTACTCCTTTGCCCCACCCACAACAACTCAATAACATTCCAAGATTGAATATATCCTATAAGAGCATTCCCATTAAAGTCTGGATTTTTAAAAGAGTGGCTCACTTTTTCTGGTAATGTAAATAAAAAAGGGTGGCTCACTTTTTTCATATAAAGCAAGCAGAAGCAGAGGCAGGGCAGAGGTCAACAACACAAACACCAAAATAAAGACAAAGCGAAGCAGTAAAAGAACAATGGCTGCTGCTTAGTCTGCTTATCTGATCAACTCCATGTCTGAACTCTTTGTTACTGACCCTTCTCCTCGTTCTTTGAGAAAAAAAACCACCTGGGTGGGTCCCACCACAACGAACTCTTTGAGGTTGTTTAGGAACACCAAGAATTCTGGAAGCATCAGCATCAGCATCAGCATCAGCAGCAACAGCAACAAGCTCTCTTCTTCTTCTTCAGGTTGTTCTATTGTGTGCAAGGCTGTGTCTGTGAAAGCCCCCACTGAGATTGAGGGTCTCAACATTGCTGAGGATGTTTCTCAGGTCAGATTATAAACCCAATCTGTTGTCTTTTGTTGTTTTATTAAGGATAAATTTGAGAATCAGGAATTGGGTCATTTTGGTTTCTTGATCATTTTGATTGGATTTGGCTAATGCTGATAAATATGATAATCATATGAGAGTGAATAAACATGTTGTTCTTGGGATTTTTTTTGGATGAAATGGTTCATTGGAATTGGAATTGGTTGTTCTTATTATTTGGAATTTTCAATATTGATGAAAATGTCATTAAGGTCTGGCAATAAAGTGTTTTTTTACATGATAATTAATAGAAACCATAAGCTTCAAACAAACAACAATAAGCCTTTAGCTAACTCACAATGAAGAAAAATATGATCCACAGATTCTCCATTAAATCTACACCTTCAACACCGGTATGTAATAATTATATCCTGTTTCCTTAGGTTGTCCATTGTTAAAATTTCACCCTTTTCTGCTGTCTGGGAAAAAGAAAGCTACATGAGGGAAAGCTTTGACTTGCCAAAGAGCTTCCCCAGGAAAGTTCGCATTGCCCCTGTTGCTCAAAGCTTTATAATAACTCTTTACTTTAAAGCCTTGACTTTTGAAGGGCATCCAGATAATTCCATCCTCTTCTAAACTTTGTAGCATATAAATCATCCAAGAAGGATTCTATGGACTCTAATCTTATACCACCCGAATAGAGGGTAATGTACTAATGTTTCTTTCATTCCTTTAAGCTCTTAAATCTGATAAAGGAATAATTTGATGAGAAATTTTGGTTTTTATGCATCATTTAGTTCAATTTTTTTTAAAAAAAAAATGATGTACGTGTAATTTTATTGATATTTAGAACAAATACTTCTTTCATAACGTTATCATTAGTCTACGCTGCATATAGATTATTCTCTTCTAATAAACTGATATTTTGCATAAGAACTGAAAAGTCAAGAGTGACAATTTGACAATTCCACTTATAACATGAGAAAATATGATGGAATTTTGGAAGTTTGGGGACAAAGTATATCGTAATCTAGATTATGGAAAAAAAAGAAAAAAAAAAAAGGAGTGTATAACGTGGTCTTTAATCTTTTATGAAAACCAAACTGGCTTCTTCGTCAGAACAAAATATTTCAATCCAGGTACGTCACGTGCCGTTGTGTGCATGGGTCTTAATTTATTTTTTTGAGAAGATGTGTCATATGTGTGTATGAGTCTTTATGTGTTTATATGTATAAAGTTCGTACATTATATATATTTTTTTTTTGGCCATTTGTCGCACTGTAATAGGCCGCTTAGATTTCACTAAGACTTCTTGGCCTTATCTCATTTATTCTCACTGTTACATGTATGGCATTTTACTATCTCTATCTCCTCTTCTTGCATCATATCAATCTCTTTCTCTCACTCTCTCTCTTCGTTGCCGCCTACCGACTTTAATTTTCAACCTTATGTGGATGGTGATAATAAATGCACTCGATCGATGTAGTAGCTAGGATTCTACTGAACGAAAAATCTAATCCTCTTTGAAAGTTCCTCAATTATTTTCCACATGGTGGACTGGTGGTTATTATTTTCATTATGGATGAATAATAATGGTGCAATAGACACAACTAATTTGACAATTTTTTATTCTCAAAAAAAAAAAATTGACAATTTTTTTGCATCTTATTAAGCCGACACTTTGTAATTTTTGTCATTTTGTCGGATCAAATTTTACTATATACTAATTATAATTTATTACGAAAAATGTTATGAAATTTGACACGTCTCTGTAGTCTGTATATGTGAACCTATATATTGAGAGTCTAGTCTTACACAGTTCTCTCATAAACACAAACATGGCTTCTCTCTCACAACCATCCCATACTATCACCACCAGGACCCACATTCCCCCCTCCTCTCTATCTCCATTCTTTCCCAAAAAAACCCATCTTTCTAAACTTCCAAAACGCATCCATCACCTTGCTCCTAGCGTAGTCTCATGCAAAGCCCAAAACGATGATCAAAAGGGACAACAACAACAATCTCCCCTAGAAATGTTTGATAGGAGAGATGTACTCATTGGCCTAGGAGGCCTCTATGGTGCTACAAATCTTTACAATGATGACCCTTTTGCCATGGCAGCTCCTGTGTCTGCCCCAGCTCTAACAAAGTGTAGCAAAGCTGATTTACCAGCTGGAGCAAAACCAGTCAATTGTTGCCCACCATCATCCACCAAAATCATTGATTTTAAGCGACCTCCACAAAACTCACCCCTGCGTGTTAGACCCGCAGCTCATTTAGTTGACAAGGAATACATAGCCAAATACTCCCAAGCCATTAAGCTCATGAAAGCTTTACCAGCTAATGACCCAAGAAATTTCACACAACAAGCTAATGTTCATTGTGCTTATTGTGATGGTGCATATGACCAAGTTGGTTTCCCTGACCTTGAAGTCCAAGTTCACAACTCTTGGCTCTTTTATCCCTTCCATCGTTACTACTTATACTTCTATGAAAAAATCTTGGGAAAGTTGATTGATGACCCAACTTTTGCTTTGCCATTTTGGAATTGGGATTCACCTTCTGGCATGAAAATGCCAGCCATGTTAGCTGACCCCAAATCGCCACTTTATGATACTTACCGCAATGCAAAGCATCAGCCACCGACCTTGCTTGACCTTGATTATAGTGGCACTGATGAATCAACAAGAAGTCAAGACCAATTGTCTAGCAACCTCACCGTCATGTATCGCCAAATGGTGTCAAATGGTAAGAATCCTAAGCTATTCTTTGGCAATGCTTACCGTGCTGGAAGTGATCCTGACCCGGGTGCTGGATCGATTGAGAACATTCCACATGGTCCTCTACACTTATGGTGCGGTGACAATACTCAGCCTAATCTTGAAGACATGGGCAACTTCTACTCAGCAGGTAGAGATAAATTAATTAGTGATAAATTACTGATTCTCTCGTAATTTTGATCCTTTAGGATACAGTGAATTTGATTATTTTGATAATTATTCTTAATATAGGGTGCGTTTGGCATGCTTAATTTTGCAAAAAGTTTTCAATTTCAGCAAAATAAATGAATTCCAAATAGACTCTTTAGGATGTGTTTGGATACACGTCTACGCCCATGTTTGAGATCTAGCGCGTTTTCAGCTTTTTTTTTTTTTTTTTTTTTTTTTTTTTTTTTTTTTTTTTTTTCGGCCACAGTTGTTAACCAATTCTCCCGACCGTGAATCTGTGCGCGGAACCATAAATTTCACTTTTCAGTCAATTTTTTTTTATTAAAAATAGGTTCCAATTATTTATATATTTAAAAATTATTTTACTACAGTGTTTTCAGTTTTTAATTTTCAGTTTTCAACAATAAGTTGTATCTAAACCGACCCTGCCCTTCCATCAATCATGTTTGGCGTCTAATTTTTTTTTTTTTAAACTCTACGTATACTAGAATTAGATAAATTTTTTCTATGTAAGTTTTACAAAATGATGTATTATTAATTAAAAAACTAAAAAATTGAACTATTATATCATTTAAATTACAAAAAATCACATTTATATGTTGTCGGCTGTCAAGGGGAATTTAGTCATTTGAATGTTATTCTTAGCAGGTAGAGATCCAATATTTTTCTCTCACCACTCCAATGTGGATAGAATGTGGACTATATGGAAAACATTAGGAGGGAAGAAACGTTCTGATCCAAAAGACAAAGATTGGCTAAACACTACCTTTTTGTTCTACGATGAAAATGCACAGGCAGTTCGTGTTAAGGTTAAGGATTGCCTTGAGCCTACGAACCTGAACTATGTTTATCAAGATGTGGAAATTCCATGGCTAAAGTCTAAACCAACACCACGTAAATCAAAAACCAAGAAAGTAGCCAAGTTGTTTCAACTAGGAGGAGGTGTAGGTGTAGCACAAGCTGCTGAAACATCATCCTCAAGTGTTAAGTTCCCAGTTGTTTTGGACAAGGTGATAAGCACTGTGGTGTCTAGGCCTAAGAAAAAGAGAAGCAAGGATGAGAAGGAAGAAGAGGAGGAAGTGTTAGTGGTTGAAGGGATTCAGTTTGAGAGAGATTCGGCTGTGAAGTTTGATGTGTATATTAATGACGAGGATGACTCGCCTAGCAGACCAGACAAGACCGAGTTTGCTGGGAGCTTTGTGAATGTGCCTCATAGGCATAACCATACGAAGAAAATGAACACTGTCTTGAATCTTGGGATCACTGAGTTGTTGGAGGATTTGGACGCTGAAGATGATGATAGTGTGGTGGTGACCTTGGTGCCAAGGTTTGGCAAAGGGCTAGCCACAATTGGTGGAATCAAGATTGAGTTTGTTTCTTGAAATTGAATTTTCAACGAGTTTTGTGTTGTTCTTCTTCTTTCTTTCTTTGCTTTTTGCTAATTTTATCGAGCAGTAGGGCATAACAACTTTCTGTTTTGCACTTTGCCAAAAAAATATAATTAATAATAATTAATAACTTTTTGTTTTGCACTTTGTATATTTTACTATTTTTTTTAATGTATAAAATTATAGTCCCGCTGGTGTAATGAAGAAGAAAATCACACAAGGAAATAGTTGCATAGGTAGGGATGTAAATGAACCAAGCCGATTATGAACAATTGGAGCTCAGCTCGATAAAAAGCTTGTTCATGTTTGTTTGTTTATAAATAAGTCAAGTTTGAGCCTTAGTTTTAGGCTCGTTTGATAAACAAGTTGAGCCCAAATAAAAAAATTTGTTCACGAATAAGCTTGTGAGCTATTAGCTTGATACACAACAATTTAAGCATAGACTCATTTATAAGTTTATATTTGTTAGCTAAATATACTCATTACACATATCTTAATAATGACATGGCCAACATGAGACCATTATCCATATTACCTTATTTTTTTCATTTCCTTTAAACTGATCAAGAACCACTTTAGACCATGGTTACATTTAAAAATAAATAAATAATTAAGTAGGTCATATATGATCTTTCCCTATCAATTATCTAAAGTAAAATTATGAAACATATTAGTATTTTCTCATTCATAATAGTTACAAACAAGTATTTTTTTAGTCCTTCACCATCTAACGTGAATATAAAAATTGTATTTTGAACAATTGCTGGAGTTGTATAACAGGAATGATGAATGAATGAATGAATTTAATTATGTAAATTATTAATTTGAATAATAGCTAATCATAAGTAAGACTATATGCATGATAAAATAAGTATACTATTTTCTTTTTCTTTTGTCTTAATTTTAGAGATTTAATTATTTAATAATGTAATTTTTTTAGATCTTAAGCTCAAAAACTTGACTTGAGCTTGAGTTTGAGCTTAATATTAAGCTTGAGTTTGGCATGACTAATTAATCAAATCAAACCAAGCCAAGCTCAAACTTTTTGGATTTTCCACAAGTTCAAACTTAAACACTATTTTTAGGCTTGTCACAAGCTCAAGCCAAGGTCGAGTTTTTTATTTTTCCTGATGAGTCAAGCTTGAACATGCACTACTCGACAAAGTTTAGCTCGTTTACAGCCCTATGCGTAGGGTTTTTTGTGGTTATAAAACGATAGGCAGAGAAAGGATAAGGAGGAATTGAAAAAAAGCTATTGCACTGGGCAATTAATCATAGTGTGTGAGTGAGAGGTGAAAAAAATAAAGTGAGTAAAAATTTGAGGGTTAAAAAAATTTTATTTAAAGTTTGAGATTAAAAGTGATTTTTGCAATTAGCCCTAATTATTGCACAGGATTTCAATCTAGATAATTGTTGAGAAAATGAGAGGTTCATTGAACAATTTCACTTGGATATTTTTACCAAAAATGCAAGGGAGAAATTATGGGAGGTTAACCTACGGTACCTACCAGTCTACCACCAAAGTGCAACACCATCAACAATCATAAAGTGGAAAGATAAAGCAAGATATAGATAATTTTATATTTGGGTACACCTAGGTGTAGTAGTATACTTTCCTTTTGAAAATGACTCGTATGAAATTAGGTACACTTTTGTGTGAACAAAAATGGTGTAATATGTCATAAGCACTGAATAATTTCAAACGCGAGATGCGTAAGCCAATAATAAAGTCAAAAGCGAAAACAATGGTAGGAATTAATTTACTCTTTTCTATATAATTTTTTTTAAGTCGTTGACGGCAAAACTTATTCAAATTTATTAATTTCTTTGAATTTTTTTGTTATAAATAATTTAATAATTCGTTTGTTCTTTCTTATATACTATATAATTAACCCCTTTACTAAAGGATAAAATTTAGGTATAAATTCTTAAGTGTTCTACATATTTTAAAATTTTCAATCAAATTTAAACAATATGACTTAGAGAGGCCAGTAGTTGGTGAGACTTATCCTTGACAACAAATACCTCAAAGTCATAGCTAGGGCATGCTAATGGTGTAACTTGGTAAACAGGTCAGTTTGATTGGGTTGGGTTTGACCCGACCAAGTTCAGATTAAAAATAGGTCATCATAAATTGATTGCAAAAATAATGATTCTTAGGGCTTGTTTGGTAATATTGTTTTGGTAACATTTTTTAAGTATTGTGAAAATATATGTGGGTAAAAAAATGTTGTGAAAATACGTATTGTCTTGTTTAAACAACACAACTAAACAGGTCCTTAATTACCCAGTCTTTTGAGGGTCAAGTCAACCTAATATCACCCATATTTTTTTCACAAGCCAAAAAAAATTATTAAAAAATAAATAAGAAACTTGATAATTTTTTTTTCTTCCTTTCAATACAAATAATATAAAAGGATAAATAAGTAGTACATAGATCTTAAGTTTACATAGTTCAAGGTTCACTAAATTGAAAGCTTCAAGCATCGACTTCGTGAGGAAAGAATTTATGAGTGTAAGGAACAAAATAGAAAATAAAAAGGAAATAAAGAAAATAAAAAGAAGCAAAAACACAATATCTTTCATGGGCTGTACTATGTACAGTAGCTCAACACAATGGCTTGACTTTGTCCTTTCTTTTTTCTTTTTTTTCTTTTTTTATAATCTAATGGTTATAAAAGATGAGACGAAATTTAAATATGAACCCATTAAAAAATATTAACCAATTAAGTTACGAGCTCTTGGCAACTTTATCTGCTCTTGATTTTGAGTAATTGGGAATGGAAGATTCATTGAACCTCTATTTCTCGAGTTTAATTTAATCATAGTTTTGATCCTTTCGAGGGCCTATTCCCATCAATCTGCTATTCTTATTAGGCCCAAACATTGTACATTCGCCAATCCTTTTTAATCCCCAACATCGGCGTTTAATCCTAGTCCAGTGTCATGCAACCAATGGCCCTTTATCATTTACATAAATGCTACCCATACATTTTGTTTTCTGAATTAAGTAATTTGGACTTTGGACTTTGGAGCACTTAATGGATTAGAGTACGAAACATTGGGCCTAGAGTTGAGTATAAGACGTCTGGGAATTGAAGTTTCAACACTATGCGAGGACAAGAATATGATTTTTTTTTCATGTCATTGTGAACTTGTGAATTCTTCTTAAAATAATATCATATGGCGTAAGGAAAAAAAATATATACGGGATTAGGTAATAGTTTACAACAAGTCTATAGGCGCAATTAAATTCACAACAAATTTAACAAGGGCTCAATGTAGCAAGTAGTTAATGGTAGATAATAAAATAGTGTCAATAGTAGGTACATATGAGAATCAATAAGAACTTGCCAACTCAGTAAATATGAAATTTGCTTTAAAAACTGTTGTATCTTAAGCATAGCTCATAATCTAGGATTCTAGTGGTAATAGTATACTCTATGACGGCTCATGTCTGTGATTGGAATCTCATCTCCCCTTCCCCATTATATGCAGCCTATCTACTATCTTGAATAAATGGATAAAGGTTATAACCTACTCATTGAAGTGTAACAATACTCTGTTATAAATTTTGGGGTTAATTTCATTAAAATGAGTTTCTCATTATATTATAGTCTAGCCGACGCTTAAAACCTCAAAATGTCATTCAGATTTGATAATACACATCACTCAAATTTCAACATGTTATTTTGCTTTGTTAAGTGTGTTAACTTTGACTGGAGAGTACGATCAAATCTAAATGATTTTGGTTTCAACGCATGTTTGCTAATTAACTAGACTTTTATTTACACGATTGTGTTTTTCTGTGTGTGTGAGGAGGTGATTAATCAGTTTTTTTGGACCTGGTGCATATACGAAAATGATGTGCTTGTTGTTGTTCCTGCTTAACTAGTGGGTACATTAGGTGCTTCTTGTTCTTACTTTTTCTTTTTCTTTTTCTGAAGAAGAGCAGAAAAGAAGTTAACCAGTACAAGCACGACCAATTTTTGTAGAGGACTTGGTTGCCAAAAGAGCTAAACCAAGCTAATTATACAAACTTTTCTCTTGCTAGTAAATTTAGACACTTGACACAGTTGCTTGCTCAAGTACCAAACATCCTCCACTTATGCACAAATAAGTTCGGGTAACACTCAGCAATTCTTGGAGATAAAGAGCTTAGCTAGCCCCTGGTAGCTTTTGATTTTGTAGAGGATTCTTTTCCAAGACAGGTTGTTTAATTAAGGAGCCAAATCGAGTAGAGTATTATAAAATATTTCTCTAAGCTTTTTTAAAGAAAGTTTCAACCTATAACGTTCGCTCCTAATAATAGCTTTTTATCATCAAATTAAGATACCAATTAGTTTTTGGTGTATACGGAAATTGAATCTCAGATCTTTTATTCAACCATCAGAGATTTTACCAAAACATTTCTCTAAAGTGTGTGTGTGTATATTCACCTATGTCCATGGGTAATAGTATGAAAGGTGTTGACCGAAGTGGACCGATCAGATCAAAATGGACTGAAATAGACCAAACTAGATTGTAATGGAGCAAATTGACTAAGTAGATCTAAATGGACCGAAATATGAAGTGAGCCGAAATGGATTGCAATGGAGCGTATGGACCAAGTGGACTGTAGTGGACTGAATAGACCAAATGTGAGCGAATGGACCAAAATTAGACCAAAAATAAATCGAAATGCTATGTGGCTCAACTAAAGCTTAGCAAAAAAAAAAATGCTAATTTTCAGTTTTTAGATATTATATATATATAAAGATTATGCTAGGAATATTCTTAAAGAAAATTGTTATATCTACAATATTTTTACAACAAATCATAGGTAATAAGTTGTTACTGATTTTAATTTAAATCCATTACTAAAGTTATTTTTTTGTCCACCAATAACAATCTGCTACTTATGATTTATTGTGAAAGTATTGCAAAAATGTTGTAGACATACCTTTCTTCATTTTGAAATATGTTCTTGCACATGCATTTTTATGAATTATGAGCTAGTTGTCTAACAATTTAACTGTAAATCATTTTTTTAACAAGGAAGTTTTTGTTAGTATTAATGAGATTTAATTTCTTTTACCTTTCATAAGACTTCAAAAAAAAAAAAAAAAACACTGTACATTTTTTATGCAATGGTCACTTCACAAGTATAAGTGCTTGTGGGGTGAGGGCTTAGTGCGATGGTCACTTCACAAATATAAGTGCTTGTGTGTAAGGACCGGGGTTCAAGTCTTTAGGAGGGAGTTTCACATACATATACACTTAGATTAGGCTAGAGTAGAATTTCTATTTTATATAAAAATAAAAAAAATAAAAAATAAAAAAACTATACCAACATTGACTTTAGAGATCAATTAATAAAACCTTAACGAGTTTGTAAGTGTAACCCCATTAAAAGTGGTCTCCCAGTGCTTATCCAGTGTAACCCATGTTTGTCACTTGGTGATTTACATTATGCTGAAAGCAATAAGAATAGAGAAATAATTTTTTATATAATTATTCAGGGGACCTACAGTGATTTTTTTTTTTATATAAAAAAATTATTGTGATATATTGTGATGGATACATAATGGAAATAGTGTCAGTAATATTTTTAAGTGAAAATGATATTATTTAAACCTAATATATAATATCAACAATCATGAAAAATATTGTGTTTTTAACGTTAATCATTTACAATTTTTTTTTTTTACAAAAAGTGTCATAATAAACTTAATTCTTTTAACAGGTAGTACAAAAGTACATTTCATGCTCATTTAAGGGGTGTTTAGTAAAATAGTTTGAGATGAGATTTTTGTTATTTGAGATAAAATTTTTGTAATTTTTTAAAATACGTGTAAGTGAAAAAATGTGTAGTATTATTTAAAATATAAAAATGTGAGTTTTAATTTAGAAACCAAACACGCCCTTACATGCTCAAAAGTATGTGTCAATTATTATATTTTTTTTACGTCTTTATATTCTATTAATTATAAAATGTTATTCTTTTTTTTTTTTAAAGATAAACTTTGGTTATATACAAATAAATGCCAAAAACAATTGTGATAAATGTAAAAAAAAAAAAAAAAAAACTCTAGATTATATTATAGATAAGAAAAATAAAAAGAAAATGTGGTACATTGTGATGGAGGGAATATTAAAAAATAAAAATAGTTAGTGAGATCAAACTTTTGTACCGATAAATCTGGTCGTTTTTTTTTTTTTGATAAATTACCGAGGAATCTACTTCTTTGCCACACCCGCAACAACTCAATAACATTCCAAGATTGAATGTATCCTATAAGAGCATTCACATTAAAAGAGTGGCTCACCTTTTACGGTAAAGAAAATAGAAAAGAGTGGCTCACTTTTTTTCATATAAAGCAGGCAGAAGCAGAGGCAGGGCAGAAGTCAACAACACAAACACCAAAAGAAAGACAAAGCAAAGCAGTAAAAGAACAATGGCTGCTGCCTCGTCTGCTTATCTGATCAACTCCAAATCTGAACTCTTTGTTACTGACCCTTCTCTTCGTACTTTGAGACAAAAAACCACCTGGGTGGGCCCTACCACAACAAACTCTTTGAGGTTGTTTAGGAACACCAAGAATTCTGGAAGCGTCAGCATAAGCATCAACAGCAACAGCAACAGCAACAAGCTCTCTTCTTCTTCTTCTTCTTCAGGTTGTTCTATTGTGTGCAAGGCTGCGTCTGTGAAAGCCCCCACTGAGATTGAGGGTCTCAACATTGCTGAGAATGTTTCTCAGGTCAGATTATAAACCCAATTTGTAGTCTTTTGTTGTTTTTTCAAGGATAAATTTGAGAATTAGGAAATGGGTTGGTTTGGTTTCTTGGATTTGGCTGATTCTGATAAGTATGTTATTCATATGAGAGTGAGATAATAATGTTGTTCTTGGCATTGTGTTTTGGAATTACGAATTGGGTTCTTTTACATTGTTGAAAATTCATATTAAAGTTGTATTGTTTTTGGATGAAATGGTTCATTGGAATTGGAATTGGTTGTTCTTATTATTTGGAATTTTCAATGTTGATGAAATTGTCATTAAGGTCTGGCAATAAAGTGATTTTTTACATGATAGTTAATGGAAACCATGAAATGAGTTATTCTGATTTGTTAAGAATATGGATGGGAATCGGCTAATGTTACACATTCGTGATTCAGAAGAGGCAATTTGGGGGAAAATTTTATCTTTGAATCTTCTTTGAACTTTTTGTGATTATTGATGGTCAACTCTTACTGTCACTATGGTAGCAAGGTTTTGAGGTCAATTTAAATGTAAAATAGGATGAAAATAATAGCTCTTGAAACCAGTTTGAGTTAATTGATTATGCTGGGCCAATAAGAGGAGTGAGTTTTTATGTAAATTAATTATATTTTTATGGTGAAGAAAATTGGCATTTTCTAGGATAAAATAGTGAAGTGGGTCAATCATTTTTTCCTTTTTATTTAGTCCTTGAAAATATCGGGTGAATGTGAATGTAGTTCTATATACATATAGTTAAAAAAAATATTAATAATAATAGAAGGGAAATGAAAGAAAAATGAGAGTCAATAAAATTCTGAGAACTATACATAATTCTTGATCTGGTAAAACCATTACTTTTGTTTGGGAATTTATTTGATAGATAATTTTAATTCAATTAACGAATAAAAATGGGCGCAACCCTAGTACATGAGAAGTATACATGGGAACACCCAAAAGGAAAGAGAAAATAAAAGAATACAAAATTAACATCTAAAATAAAAGAAGTCAATGAATTCTAACAGATTTGAAGAAGTGAATGAATTAGCAGTCAGCTAGAGTGCATGTAAAGACCACAGGAACAAGAGCTTTAGATGAAACACTGCTAGCTCATGACCCTTCAAATGTGCGTGCGTTTTCTCTCTCCAAATGCGCCACATCAAACACAAAAGAACAGCTCTCCGCAACACTACCTTGAGTTTTTTATTTTTTTTATTTTCCCAAAGCTATCTTTCCAACAGGCCAATAGATCAAGCATTGTCCTAGGCATCGCTGAGTTGTCTTCAAATATGCTCCAAACAAACAACAATAAACCTTTAGCTAACTCACAATGAATAAAAATATGATCCACAGATTCTCCATTAAATCTACAGCTTCAACACCGGTATGTAATAATTATATCATGTTTCCTTAGGTTGTCCATTGTTAAAATTTCACCCTTTTCTGCTGTCTGGGAAAAAGAAAGCTACATGAGGGAGCAAAAGGAATGCTAGATGCTTTGAGGGATGCGAGCGGTCATTGCTAGAGATTAAGTCCTTTTTCTTACATACTCTCCTTGATTGGAGTATAGCTTTGTCACATTTTTCTTGTTTTTTCCTTCTTGTTTTGCTTAATCATTGTAATTTTGGTTCTTGATTTTTGCCCCCACGATACATCCCCAATGTATTTGGGTGGGCTATTTTTTTATTAATAAAATTTTTTGTTATCTCTCAAAAAAAAGAAGAAAGCTACATGAGGGAAAGCTTTGACTTGTCAAAGAGCTTCCCAAGGAAAGTTTGCGTTACCACTTGCTCAAAGCTTTATAATAACTGTTTACTCTAAAGCCTTGACTTTGAAAGGCATCCAGATAATTCCATCCTCTTCTCCCCTTCTAACCTTTGTAGCATACAAATCATCCAAGAAGGATTCTATGGACTCTATTCTTATACCAACCAAAAAAAAAAAAAGAAGATGGATTCCACTGAACATTATATGTCTCGATAAATCCACATAATCTGCCATCATTGCATCTCTATTTCTGGTTATTAGAAATAGCATTGGATATCTTTTGATAATTGGGGGAGGGGAGATTTGAACCCAAACATCTTTGTTGGAAACAACAAGAAGTGCAGTTAAGCTACATGCTTTGAGGTTGTTACAAGTCTGAAAGTTAATTTGGATAAGAGTGAGGTGGTCCCTGGTAAGCAATGTGTAGGCAATGTGGGTAATATGGTAGAGTTGGTTGATATTCATGGTTGTAAAATTGGGAATTACCATTTACTTATCTTGGGATGCCTTTAGGTGCTTTCTTAAGGTGACATTGCTGTGGAATCCTGTTTTGACAAAAATGGGCTGTAGGCTGTTACAAAGTACACTTTCAAGTTTACTAAGTTATTACCTTTCATTATTTACTATTCCTACTAGTGTGGCAAATAGGTTGGAGAGGTTACAAAGAAATTTTTTGTGGGGCGCCTCAGATGTGGGGTTTAAGTTCCCTTTGGTGGCATGGGGACTGTGTGTTCTCCTATTACTTCAAATGCTTGAGGATTTGAAGGTTGGGAAACTTTAATCAGGCCTGATTGTAAAAGTGATTACAGTGATTTGGGACTGAGGTTACACTTTTATGGAGACAGGTGATTGTTACGAAATTTGGGGAGCAATGGGGTGGTTGGACTTTGGGTTCCATTAGGGTACCTCATGGGCGTAGCCTATGGCGGGGTATAGGGTGAGTTGGGGCACTTTGCTGCAGTATGTGTATTTTGAGGTCGGGGATGACACTCAATTGAGGTTTTTGAAAGATGTCTTGTGTTGAAGTCAGTATCTTAAAGAATTGTGTCCCGACTTACTGCCTTGCTCAATTGATCATAATGCCTTAGTTCATTCAGTCATGGATAGCCCAGTAGGTGGGGAAAGCTGGATCTGGAACATGGAATTTCATGGAGATGTTCATGATTGGGAGTTGGTGTCAGTAGGTTTTTTCTAGATCTTCTTTTCTTTAATATTCTTTGGAGAGATGGTCGTGAGTCGTGACAAGATAATGTTGAAATGGAAAGAGGGTGGTGTCTTTACTGTTCACTCTTATGATGATGTTATCCACAATACACCGACTAACTCTTTCACCTGAAAGAGTGTTTGGTATTTTAAGTATCCTAGGATGGTCTTGTTTTTTGTTTGGACAGTGGCGTAGGGAAGGATCCTTAATTGTGATAATCTCATCAAGCAAGGCCGAGGATTTACCTTGGTTGGATGGTGTTGCATGTGCCGGTGTAGTGGAGAGACAGTAGATCATTTGTCCACTCATTGTGATGTAGCCTATGGTTTGTGGTGTCTGCTTTTTAGAACATTTGGGATCCATTGGGTACCAACAAGGAGGGTGGCAGATCTTTTGTTTGGGTGGAAGAATTAGTTTGGGAGACACTCTTCAGAGATTTGGAATGTGGTACCATTATGTTTGATGTGGATCTTGTGAAAGGAGAGAAATAATCAGACTATTAAAGATTTTGACAAATCAAATATTCAGTTGGAAGCATTGTTGATTAGAACTCTTTTTTATTGGTCTTGTGCTTGGGGCCTTACAAATTGCAACACTCTTAAAGATTTCACAGAATCACTTCTATTTTGTGCATAACCTTCTGTAATTTGTTTTAGTTACAGAGTGCTCATCATCCTGAGCATGAAGTAATCTATTTTATTTGTAAATTTATTACTAATAAAAATAAAAATAAAAAATAAAAAGATTGCTGGAAAATATGGACAACAGTTGTGCTTTGGGATTTATGGCTGATTTGATATGTTTTTTTAGTGGATATTACTAGAGAAAATATGTGGGATTTTATGGTTTTGATAGGTAAGGAGACAAGCATGATTTGGGGTTGTAAAGAAGAACAAAAGGAGAGTAATTTGTTGCTGTTCATGGACTGTATGAACCAGGACGTGAACAGTAACTGTGCACCAAAGAGAAAGAGAGATAAGAATACTCTAGGCACTTTAGCCTCATTTTCCATTAATGAAAGTCTGAATAAAAGACTCCTAATACCTTTAAGAAGCTCTAGAATAATCTAGATCAAGCATTATTTAAAAACTAACCCTAAGAAAAAAATTATGCACGGGACTTTTATGAAATTCAATTTTTCCCTCACATAAATTACCTGTAACTTATAAACTAATGACTCAATTTAAAACTATTTTAACCCTGAGACTCTCATTATATAACCTTCGAAAGTATATAGATATGCTTCAATCAGATACAGCATGATGGCCTCACACATGGAAAGCTCTTAAGCCGTCAAAACTGGAAATTTCTCTAAGGACAAGAACTTTAACCCTTGTTCCATGGCTACATCCATAAAGCTATGTCTTCTTTTATTGCATACATAAAAGACTACTAATCCATAAAAGCATCAAACTGCTCTTACTTATTTTTTCCATTGGTTACTTTGTGACACAGCTTATTGGGAAAACCCCAATGGTTTACCTGAATAATATTGTAAAGGGGTCTGTAGCAAATATTGCTGCCAAGCTTGAGATCATGGAGCCATGTTGTAGTGTCAAGGACAGGTAAGTAAAAAATGCTACTTTAGGTATTAAACTTTTATGAGCATCTTGTAGTTAGTATTCAAGGTTTTCAAGAATTAAGGTAGGAGTGATAATTTGCATGACCCACTTTGAGAATTATGTGGTCTTATGAATGTTCTTACAAGGTTCCTTTATATTTTTCTATGTGGATAGTTAATTTTTTTTTAAAAAATTCCAGGATGTCCCATAAGTCAAATTGTTAATATTATCTGTTTTTATTTTTATTTTTTAAAGGTCATTTCTTAAGCCAGTAATCTAGCTCTCTGTTCTAAGTTTCTAAGAAGTTCACAATTCAGGCAGCAAATATGTTCATTTGTAGTGATTAAAGACTAGATAGAATTCTTAGGCATAACTCCACTATTGAGTTCTTACAATTGTATCCATCCAATGCAAAATGAGTGGATTTGATTTTGCCATATCATTAGCATTTAAACAAGCATTGACTATTACAATTTTGGTATCTATTTTATATCATTGATGATGTGACAAATCCGATTCATTTATTTCACAATTTATGGATAGAATTTTAAAAACTCCATGATGGTATTAACTTAGGAACTCTATAGAGGATCTTAATCCTTAAGGACCAGTATGTCTTGTACCTACTATGAGGATCACATAATCTCATCCATATGAAAAGCTAATATCCTAATTTATGGCCTTAAAAATATTTGGAATTATACTTGGAAATTGATTTTTAATATTCTCACTAATGATTCTGGTATTTGGCTGCAGAATAGGTTACAGTATGGTAACTGACGCAGAACAAAAAGGACTTATAACGCCTGGAAAGGTAAGGAGAAGTAGGTACTAATCTTATGCATATTGTTGGAATTGTAATGTGAACTTACTTTAATGGAAGAATTGTCTTATGGTTTTTCTTGATATGAACACTTTGGGGATGGAAATTTAGCTTCTTAGAAAACAAGGTAGCCTTCCTTTGATTGGCTGCCTCAACAAAAATTAACTTGACAGGGAATGATGACTGATGCTGTATGCAAATTTTTCTAAGCATAAATACCAAAATACTTTTGATGCTATATTAACATTGTTTCTATAAGCCTAAAGCTAGAGCCATGATTTACCATCAGACCTTGACTTTTAGTTTGAAGATCAATTTAGGGTTGGGTCTTTCTGTAGCTGGAAGTGGGCCTTGATGCATGACTTTTGTCATAGATGACAAAGGCCCTGCTTCACACATACTTAAAGCCAGTAATTGGATATATCATTCAGGTTTGCATTAAATAGTTTTTGCTTTACAGTGCCAAGTTTGATATTATCCTGGAAATGCCAATAGCAAACACTACTTGCAATTGTGGTGACAAAGAATTTTTAGGGGTTTGACTATTGTGAAAACTAAAAGCCTACTATAGACTATAGTGGATTGACTTAGTGAACCATTGAGTTGCTTATTGTCACCTATTAGAAACCCATCGGTAGAACTCACCTTTGAAAACCAATTTGCAAGGGGAGGGTGCCCAAGAGCTTATAAACACATGGCTAAGCTTACACTTAATTCATGTGGGACACTAGAATCATAACATCTCTTTTGTGCCGGAACGAAGTAAATCAAGTCCAAATGTGTTAGTTGTATTTTATATTTAAATTCGAACAAACACTATTGTTTGGTATTTTTGTTAGAATTTGCATGAGATGACTCCCCACAAATAACTATTCACATTATTTTTTCAGCTTCCATTCTGATGGAGAGATTTTTGAATTTGAACTTCATCTAGTTGTTCTTGCATAGCTTCCAAAGTCCTTCTGAGATGGCTATTCTCTTTTGTGTATTTTTTAGAGTATTCTGGTGGAACCAACAAGTGGAAACACAGGCATTGGTCTTGCGTTTATTGCTGCTTCAAAAGGATATAGACTCATCTTGACAATGCCAGCATCAATGAGTTTGGAAAGAAGGGTTCTTTTAAAAGCATTTGGGGCTGAGCTTGTATTGACTGATTCAGCAAAGGGCATGAAGGGAGCAGTTCAAAAGGCTGAAGAGATTTTGAAAAGCACACCCAATGCCTACATGCTTCAACAATTTGACAATGCTGCTAATCCTAAGGTTTGTGGTCACAGTATCCTCATGACTTGCTGCACTTCATAGTTATCTTAGGAATTAGTGTATACCTCTACTCTGTCATTGCTTTTTACTGCTACCTTGTGTCATGGACGGTGAATACCAACTGAAGGGAAAACTTGTGTCTGGGAGGGAGGATGTCTGATGTACCCACACTTTGCTAGGATTATCGTTGCTTTATCTTTTCTTTTCCAATTAAAGAACATGCAGTGCAAAGTGTGGTCGACTGGTTATTAACTGAAACATTTCACAAAATCAGGGCAATCCCATCGATTCAGAATAATATGCTGATTTGTTTATTTATATTACAGAATAGCTGTGAGGAGCCATCTAAGTGTTCTTCATGTGTTGGACTGATGGGATTGACTTGCCAAAATGTTGTGAACCTTATTTTTGGATCTCTAAATAGGATTGTATAAAAAACTGGAAATGAGTATACCAGTCTAGGGTCCTTTCTAGATGACAACCAAGTCAAATATCATGTTTTTTTTTGTCTTGGACAATATGTCTTTCGAAATGTATTGGTTGTGATGATTATTTGATTATTAATAAAATAAATAGTAGTGTTGTTGCTGATGATGATGTCAATGATGTTTTGATCAACTTCTAGCTAGCCACATATATGAAACTGATGTTATTTTAGAGATTGAGTACTCAAATTCAAGACTTTTCTAAAAAAGTGTTCTTAGTTGTTCCTAGGAGATATCTCTAGTCATGTAGGTCGGATAACACTACTAGGTTAATGTTGTGGCCTAGAGATCTTCTATGTAGTTATAGCTTGTTGGCTTTGATACAATGAGATATAAAAATTTGGAAATTAATGTCTTAATGTGCAGATACACTATGAAACAACTGGTCCAGAAATTTGGGAAGATACAAGAGGCAAGGTGGATATATTTATAGCAGGCATTGGAACTGGTGGAACTATTTCTGGTGTTGGTCGGTTCCTTAAACAGCAAAATCCTAAAATAAAGGTAAATTTTGCCAAACCATATAGGATATTTGTCTTTGATCTTGTGTACCTGAATGGTGGGAAAAATGTTTTCAAAGAAAGGGCTATCTTCTTTTGCCTTATTAATCTGTTTATTTATTTATTTTTGAGCATTCTCATTTGACTCCATGATGTATCAGGTAATCGGTATAGAACCTACAGAAAGCAACATACTTTCTGGTGGAAAACCTGGTGAGAGAACAAATAAGCTTTTGTCCCATTATCAGTTAAATCTAATCTCCAATTACTTAGTTATTAAATTTTTTCTAATCTTGCTGCTATCATTTATATGCAGGTCCTCATAAGATTCAAGGAATTGGAGCCGGTTTTGTACCCAGGAATTTGGATCAAGAAGTTGTTGATGAAATCATAGAGGTAAGTGTTAATTCTATTATTTGCCGTATTCTCTTCAATTGGATTATTTCTTATCTTTCCCTACTTAGGGAGGTTGTGGAATCTCCTTATGTTGTGGATAACTGACCACCTCAATACCAAGTAATGGGACTTTTGTTGATTTGGGAAATACAAGCTTTGATCATCTTAACATGGAATTTTGCTATTCCTGCATCTTTGTATCATTATGCAATGGATTCTTGTTAATGTCATTGGTTACTCAGCATAATCAAGTTTATTACTTGGAATTATGCTATGTGCAGATGCTAACTTTCAGAATATACTAACTCTTTTATTTATGGATCAAAGTTATCACTTGGTCATTATCATTGTTGCTGCTATGTAATGCAGCTTAAACTAACTCAGATATGAGCTTTTTGCTTGTGCAAATGAAAACTGGAGACTCTTAATGAGGGTCTTTCACTAGCCTTATTTTTGCAGTACATACTCATCCAATAAAACGACACATAGGGCTTTGCCTACACATGAACATAGGTTGTCTTGGCCTTCACACAAGCATTGGTTTTATTTAGTAAATTCTTCTTGTCACAATAATCTTTAAAAACAAAAGAAAAATGCTTAGACCACCGGCTTCAATGCCTTTCTTTCCTGATTTTTTAGTTTAGTTGTCCACTAGTAAATCATGTATCTGCTATTAGTGAGCACATGCAGTATGTCTAGTCATGCAGGCACTAGTATTTTTCATGTAAAAAAACTCTTTTCTGGTGTATTTTACTTGGTTCATATGCTGTGATTTGGCAGATATCCAGTGATGAAGCTGTTGAAACTGCAAAGCAATTAGCACTCCAGGAAGGGTTGCTGGTTAGTGATTTTTATTTCTTTTTTTGACCATTTCAAAATTGAAGATGAGCCAAATTCAAACAGTATGCCCTGTTGTATATGCATGCCCTCTGTGTTCACATGAATGACCTAGAATTGCTGGAAATAAGTTTTTGTTAACTAGAGAAAGAGAGATGAAAACAGAACAAAATGATTAAAGGTAGACTCTTTCTTATCAGGTTTAATAATCTATCTGATGAATCCTTTTACTCATGGAAAGATACTCAGAGGGCAATTGGCACCTTCTCCCCCTTGTGCCTGTGTAACTTACCATTATATGTATACCAAAAGAGCTGTTACATTACAGTCATGAATGTCTCACTAGTAAGATCTACATCTAGTTCATTATAATATTTAGTTAATTGAAAGGAACCAACAAAACTTGTAAATCAACTGAGGTGGCAATAGATTGTTCTGCCCATTTTTTCAGTACCGTGCAGTTGGATTTTTTAAGCATATATTAGCATATTCCCACTCAAAGTTATCAGAAGTAGTGGCAGGTTGTCAAATATGCTTTTTCTTCTTCTGAGTTGACAATGGCATAACCTCTTTATGTTTTAGGGATTTCTGTTTAATATATATATATATATATATATATATATATATATATATATATATATATATGGTACTGTCATTTACATTTAGCCCCAACCCACCCCCGACCCAAAAAAATCCCTCCATTCAAGAAGTTTCGGGTTTGATCCAGTTGTAGGGTAAGGAATTGTTTACCAAATAAATAATTAAAAGAAGAAGGAAGGAAGCCCTCTCTCTCTCTCGTATATACACAAATATAAAGCACACATACACGTGTGCCTGTTAAGGTACGTATGCATGTATGTATGTGCTAAATTGTTGCTCTTTACTTAAATGTTATCTTTTCTAACCAGGTGGGTATCTCCTCTGGAGCTGCTGCTGCTGCTGCATTGAAGGTTGGAAAGAGACCTGAGAATGCAGGGAAGCTCATTGCGGTATGTCCCTTTTTTTGTTTTAATTAACAATGAAACTAGTGAGAAATAAATCCATCTTGAGCTAGCTGCAGCACTAAAAAGCAGAAAGTTGCCCACTGTGGAAAATTAGAACATTCTGAGAATAAAAACCAACTTCAATAGTTATATTAGTGAACATCAGGCCCATCCTATCCTTGGGCCTCATGTACAATAAAAATTAAAATGATTAGATAGAATCAGTAAATTGGCAGATATTGTGTAACAAGGCTTAAAGGAATAAATAAAACATTTTTAGGAAGTAAAGGTTGTCCTGGATAATTAATTAATATTGTACCTTGCCTAACAAACAAACAATACCCACCCAACCAAACAACTAGGAAATGATCTGGTGGACTATTGGATAGGCTGGACTTTAAATTAGCTGGTGGCTGATTCTATATTGGCTTTGCTTAGGCTTCGGTTTTGGGAGATACTTTTCACACCAGCACATCTTAAACTGCTGCAGTTGTTTTCACATATCAGATAACTAGAATTATGCTTTGAAAATTATATTCTTAGTCTCTTTTCTTTAACCTTTTTAGAGCTTGTATATTAGTATGTATCTAGGATTTTGCAGTAACTTCTATGTTCATCTTCCATTATTTATATTATTTTCTTGAAATATGAAGTGGCTGTCATTGATAGGTTTCATTTTATCCTGTCAGACAAGTTGTCTACTCTAGTGACCCCGGGTTCAAATCCCAGTCATTGGAAATTACTATTTCCAATTTTATCCAGTCAGACCATATAACTTAATTTTATTCAAATTAGATGGTACACCAGAGGTAACAAGAAGTAAAATGATGACTAGTACTATGGATTTTTGCATTTCAATTCCAGACTTCTTTTCTGGCTGTTAAGTGATTGAATATCCTTAAGTTGACAAAGATGTTCAAGCTGCATTGAGAGTATAGTAAAGTGTGGACATGCAAAGTTGGCTCAAGGACCTTTCTTAATAAACCTATACTCTTCTACTGAAAGCCACCCGGTCAAATTTTGATATCCTGGGTTTTGCACAGTTGGTGGATTACTTTAGTTCTAGTTGCCTCCTTTTTCTTTTGATTCTTTTTGTTCAACAATGTATTTAAATGTTTTGCTTTTGGTAATGTTGAGCCAAAAAATAGAGCAGTCACATGTGAACCATTCAGGTCTCTGGGTTTGACCTTGTTGTGGCATTGGTCAAACCAACAAATTACTTACAGGGCTGCTAATTGGTAGGCTTGTATTTTTTATTGATTGGTTGACTGATGTTCTGCAGTCTGGCCATCTAACACATGATATATTTCTTATTAACTTGGTTTCCAATGAGGTTGAAGCACTTTAAGAGTCTGGACCACTTAATTAAGGTCTCTTAGTTGGTTCCAGCAACTGTGGTTCTCATTGTCAGCACTTTTTGAACTGTGTCATCAGCAACTGGAACAGTCAAACTTAAATCTGCACTAACTATTTAAGTATTTATAAATGATGGACCATGAATTCTCTTTTTGGCGCATGGCACTTAAAGCTCCATATGTTGTTGAATATGCTGTTAATTATTTAATTGCTCATTCCAAATAATCTTTGTCCTTATTCCCTCACATATCAACTCATTTGAGAATTTAAAATGCTTGTAGGTGGTGTTTCCCAGCTTTGGAGAACGATATCTCTCCACAATTCTTTTCCAGTCGATCAGGGAAGAATGTGAGAAAATGCAACCTGAGCCATGAAATCCCTTTGTTTGAGTTACTATTTAATGAAAACGTAGTATTGTTGACTCAAATTGTTTCTAATGTATCTGCACATTTGTATTCCAAATCATCCATTATGTACTGTATGTTCGATCTGGGGCTTAGGCTTGTGAATGGTATGCTTCTCTTTGAAAGATAAATCCTAAGAATCGAAATTGTCCCAGGTGGTTTCATGTACATTTTGCAGCCTTTAAAGTTTCACCATTTAGAAGTCCTTCACATAGGACAATTTTCATAGCTCCTACATGGTGTGAAATTATGCAAGTTTTGGATCCTGCTAGCTCTAGGATCGACCATGAAATTAAAATTCTAATTATCGGAAACTTCCAAGATGAGAATTTATCAACGTGGCTAAAGAAAAAAAACCACAGGAGAGAACTTAAAGCGTGGGTTGAATAACCATCTCTTTACATCCACAAGCTCATCTTCCATGAGTTTGCAAGCTCTTTTTGCCTATATTTATTATTATTTTCAAAGAAGGATGATTTTGCAAATAGGTTACAATTAGCTCAAACTAGTAAAAAATTTGTTGTTGAATTAGAGATCTAGGATTCCTCAAAAACTAATTGGCTTTTTAGTTTAATGATAAAGAATAATTATCATGAAACATGTGTCGGTCTAATAATTGTGTAGGACCTATATATTGTAAGATAAATGTTGTATATAAGGGATACTTGAAGTGAAAGTTAGGTTAATTTTGACTGGTAATTTTCTCATTCTCATTTACTTAGTTTGACTAGTCGTTTTCCATTTCCATTTACCTTTGTTTTATAAACAATTTCTTCGTCACAAAATGTGAATCCATTTTAATATTTCTTTGTAAGGTGTGTCAAAATATATGAAAGTACTATTTTTTTTCCCCCCACTAGAATTAATCTTTTCACATGGATTTTTAAAGCTGATAGGTGAAAGGTGAAAAGGTATATTTTATGTCGATCTTTTCATTCAATTCCATATACAATATACTTATTTTTGGTTAAGTTTTTCTAATTTTAATACTTTCTTTTAAAACTTTTACTCAAAAAGAATATTCATAAACAGTTGAATATTGTATTATTGTACGTCAATGTGAGAGACCAGAAATAAACTAGTGAAATGGAAGAAAGGGAGTGGAAAAAAATGAAGATTGAACTAATTCTTTAATGAAAAAAAAAATGGAATAACATCACTAAACCACAAGTCTCTTTACAATTTTTTAGATTTTTATTGATTATTTATTTAAGTTATTGTCGAACTTGAACTTATGATGTGCGACTTTTGGTAGAGGATACTTGCCATCACACCAAGACTTGACTTCTTTTGTGTTGTACTTTACTTATATAACCATGACCTATACATGCACCTATCAAATATGGTTTATTTATTTATTTTATAATAATAATAATAACTGGTCCGCTTGCCCACACAAAATGCCTATATATTATAGTAAAAGAAAAGGGTATATTTTAATTTTATCACCTACTTTTATTCAAAATCATATATAATATACTTATTTTGGTTTATGTTTTCTTTATCATTTTCCTATTACGTGTCAATGTTTAGATAATTCCTTGACTCAAACACCCCCCCCCCCCCCCCCCCCCGGCGCACACGCGCGTGTATATATGTTGTACCATAGATTTTCATCATGTGTTCTATTATGTCAATGCGGGAAAAAATAGGCTTTTGCTCTTTCTTTTTAAAATATCCAGCAAAATGCCCCATATCTTAAACTAGTTAGGAAAATGCCCCTGTTTTGAAACTCGATTTAAAAAAAATAGAATTTCAAATGTATAACTCAATTTTTGAAATATCGAATTATAGCGAATGTGGACTTAGAAAAAATATATTTTTTTTTGGAACTCGAGTTCCATGTAAAGTACTCGAGTTCATGGAACTCGAGTTCCACTTGAAGTTTTTCAAGGAACTCGAATTTCATGAGCTCGAGTACTTCACATGGAACTCGAGTTCCAAAAGTTTTTATTTTATTTTTCAGTTCGTTATAACTCGATTGTTAAAAAATCGAGTTTCAAAATAAGGATATTTCCCTAAATAGTTTTAGATATGAGGCATTTTGCTGGATATTTAAAAAAAAAAAAAAAAAAAAAGAGCAAAAGCCCATTTTCACCTGTTAATGTGAGTATCACGTTGCATATTTTAATCCTAATGAACCCATCTCTAGAAAGGGCTTGCCCTTCGTCAATAAGCATTTTTGTTTTCTTGTTCACAAAGCAATAAAGACTCAACCATCTCGTCAAAAGAGGAGTCCACTCCAGAAGAGAAAATGGAAGGAAACTGCATGCTTTTTTGATTCCTGGAAACCGCACAAATTCTCATCTCATTCCCATTTATATACTATAATGTAGTGGCGGCTTTCACATGCATTTCATAATTTTAATTAACAAAAGTCTATAATCACTTGCCTAATCTTGGCTTTTGGCACTTATAAAACTGATATATAGGCCTTAAAGAAAGTTAGAGGTCCCCAAGCTAAACTCAGCTAGGCATGTAAAGAAGGGATGAGAACTAATAGCAGAAAATGGTCAAATTTGATCATGACATGAATTAATATTAATTTAAAACAGTTTGTTAGTTTGTGTCTATTTTTTATTCTCAGCTTTTTAAGCATGACACCACTTTACTCTATGGATTCCAAGCATGCAAAGCATACACAGTATTATTTAACGTTAACTATCCCCATATATATAAACATTATTACTAATAATTCCAGCACTAGACATGTACATATCTGATGTTATAAAGTAGCTCAAATAAAAATGAAAGAAAGAGATTAGCTAGGAATGTCTTGGGATGATTGAATAGATGTGTTATTATATATTTAAGATGAGAAGAAAAAGGAGAAGATGATAGAGAAGGGATAGCCAGAATATGCTAACATACCCTCAGGACTTCAAACTGAAATCCGATTCTCCATAATTGAATCAAAGTGGATTGAATTTTTTGTAACCGATCAATGGAGATACTCTAGAAGATAGTTGTAATTAGCATCCAATGATTCCAAACGTAACTAATCAAACCAAAATATTATACTGAGGTGTGTATATATTGGTTATGCTCATAAATTGAACAATACATGCGTATCATATGAAATATATTGTATATATGAAACAATACATAGATATGTGGGTTAAAATTGAGTTTTTGCTAAAATTTTTACTTTAAGTTCAATAAGTTGTTGGACTTGTTTGAACACAAAATTCTTCGGTTATTGAGTGAAACTCGATAAAATAACATTTCCATGATTATTTTTTCCTCTTAAAGAAAGCTAGGTACAGTAAATTTATATGAAAGTGCAAAATTCTTTCTATACCACCAATAAAGTATTAAATCATTCTTAAAAAATAAATAAATAAAGTATTAAATGATAATATAATCAGTTTTTCAAATTTTATTATTATTATTGTTATAAGTTCAAAGAACTTGAATGCCAATAAAAAAGGTGCGTAAAAAGTTATTATAACAAAAGAGCAAATGTTAGAGATAATGACTCATATTTTGAATGACAAAGTGACACTGGTCTCGGCTTCTAATTAGGTTTTATTTAGGTTTGTTATATATGGGTTGAATAATAGGTGAGGTGTTGGGGGGAGGGGTGGGGGTGAAACCCCCCTCATGATATGGTAAGAGTACGTTGGAAAATTTGTTGTATTGGATTAGGGTTTCTCGAGGGTAGTAAAATTCTTTGTAAACCCTTATTTTTCACATATTGGATTTATTAGTCATGAACTTAGGGACATTAGAATAGGAGTTCCAAATATACAAAGAAAATCTATGATCTTGGGGACAGAAATAGAGAGTAGAAAATAAAGGACTCAATAATTTCCCTTTGTTTAACTAATACGCCAGTGCATTTGGCCGGCAAGTATGATCTTATTTTTATTTTCGAAGTCACACCATTTGGTCCATTTCCACATGCAAGCAATGAACCAAGTACTTAGCTAGCACCAAGAATGGATATAGATCTCAGGAAGGAAATTTCATGGAAGTTCGGGTTGTGCAATTTGGGGAATTATATAAGTTACAAATTTATAGCTTGAGAGCTATAATAACCTTCCTCGTACCACAGAATAAATAATATATCTACCATTGTTCATTGGTGAATGATTTGTTCCATTGTTTTATATTGAATAAATAAATACCTGCTACACCATGGTATATATATGCAATACATAAATCTGTACAATGTGTTTGTCTAATAATTTGGAATCAAAATGGTACGATTTGAAACTTTCTTACTGTCAACATGTCAACGGTCAAATGAAATTAGCAGATTTTTTAAATCAATTTTGAAAGCAAGGCATACGAATGATTAATATTAATTCCTTACTCTATTGATTTTTTTTTTTCCTTCTCAAAAAAAAAAAAAAAAAATACTCTATTGATTTTTTTTTTTTTTTTTGAGAAGTTTACTCTATTGAATTTGAGAGGTTTAATTACACCTTTTTTTTAAAAATTCATTTTAGAGATTTTTCTTTTTTTTTGGGAATATGTTGAGCTATAGCTCTTAGCCCATACAAAATATATATGGCACTATTTTGTCAATGTCATAAGATTTTTTTTTTTGAGAAGAATGTGTCATAAGATTTGAGTGTCTTGGTTTTTTCTTTTTTTGGATAGACTGGAATATGTTATATTACGGTGATAATCACATACTACCATACATTAGCCTGTATATGGAATTTTCAAGATAGGAGCATATAATTGTGGTTATTTAATGATATTTGACAATAATGACATTAATTAACAAATGGTCGTGTGTGTCGTTGAGTGTGATGCAAAAATGAACAAAATTTCAACGTGAGGTAGGGCTACTTTCCTGTTAGAATTCAAATAGGGTACAATAGAATACAAGAGCCTTTGATTTAATGTAAGGCAGGGCTACCTATATAGAAATAGAATACAAGAGCACGTTGCCTTATGGTATAATATTTATTGTCAGTTTGTCACCGTGTCTCTTGCCTTATTATTTTTTTCCTTATATACTATATATAGGGCATCTCTCACGCTCTTCTATACACCAACACAAACTGCACCCATTTGTCCTTCAAACAATGGAGTACTCCAAAGAACATGAGGCACCTTTTTCCTCTCCTTCTCTACCCTCAAACAAGTAAGCACTAAACAATCTCTCTCTCTCTCTCTCTCTCTCTCAAAGTCTCAAACACACACACACACACACAAATCTTTTTCTATGGTAACAAATTTTGTGTAACATATATATTTTTTTTTTCATGAAGGTGGTGGTCCAAGGATACTGTGGCTATTGTGACAGGAGCCAACAAAGGGATTGGGTTTGCTATGGTGAAGAGATTGGCACAACTGGGATTGACTGTGATTTTAACTGCTAGAGACATAGAGAAAGGGCACAAGGCAATCGAGGAACTGAGAAACCAAGGGCTTGATGATGTACAGTTCTTTCGCCTTGATGTCTCAGAACCTGCTTCAATCAACACTTTTGTATCATGGTTTGCAAGAATTTTTGGAGCATTGGATATTCTAGTAAGTTTGTTTGCTATATATCAATTTTTTCGTTTTGATTCTTATGCATATATGTTTATAGACAGTTTTTTTTTTTATTTTTTAAATTACTATTTTTTTTCTTCCATATACTAGCATAAAGACAAATAAATTTCAGTAAATAATTAGCAAAAAGTTGCATCCAAATGCACCGAATGCAAAATGGTCAAAGAAACTGACTTTCCTTAACTTACCATGGTAAAAGGGACAAAGAAACTGACTTCCTTAATTTACTATGGTAATTATGTCATTATTGACTGTTAATAGTTTCAGTTTATGTTGACTAAATATAGATCTGGTGTATAAGGTTGATTTTGCATGTGTTGCGCCGCTTGAAGCTGATCAACCATTCTCACCTGCATTACATATCATATCGGTTTTTTTTTTTTTTAATTTTATGTAGTGGTGGAATTTTTTTTCCCCTATTAAATGTTTGCTGCAATGTTTGAGTTCATGTGTTAGAATCTTAGAGATGACTCAAAGATATATGACTAGAAAGGTGGAAAAATGACCTTTATGTTTGAGTTGTAAGGTATAGGTACTAATAATTAATAGAAATTTCAAAAAGCAACATTGCATTTAATTTAATTTAAGTTAAGCAAAGATATTTTCATTATCATTTAGGTGTATTAAATGCATTTTTATTAAAACCCCAAGCCAATTGAACTTATGATAATGTGATCTGGCGGTCCCTAACGCCTAAACTAATTCGAGTCTTTAATTATATGATTTAAACATTTAGGAAAAACTAAGAATTTTGTAACTCAATTAATTAGTACCTTTTTTTTTTTACCTATAGGAAAAAATTTATCCTCCTCCATTGTAATACTAATATCAATATATAAAAATTAAAAAACAAAAAGTTTAAGCATATGACCCAATCAAATTCACTCAAACTATGTGAGTTTAGACCCATTTTGTAAACCACTTTAAGTTTATTTTACGTTCTCTAAATTATATATCTACCTAATTTTTGAAATATTCTTTTTAAATATTTTGGCATTTTGGTATTCTAAGAAAAAAAATGATATATTAAGCAAAGAAATCAAGCTCAAATTTTGTGATAATTAGTTAATTTCCTTACAGTTATTTATAAATTTTATTTAGTAAAAAGTGTTCAATTATCATTATTGTTATTGTTGTTGTTGTTATTCGTTTGTGTATTAAACAAAAGAAACATATGGTTAGCATCAAGAAGGCTTTTGAGCCCTTAAATCTGATTTTTTAAAAAAAATATTTTATCATAAAATATATAAATTATATCTCAATTATGAAATATTTAAATTTCAAAATAAATTATGAAATCTTTAGAGAGAGAGAAAGAGAGAGAAATGATCTTCCCATGACATGGTTCTTGTTTGATTCCTTTACAAACGATTAAAGTTTTCGTATAATTCAATTTTTAATAAGTGATATTAAGGATCTTGTGACTTTTTCTTTTTTTTAGGAACAAGGATCTTGTGACTTAAGGTGAAAAAAAAAACCCTTTATAGGTGCTAAATGCAAATTATGTAGTGAATATTTGATATTTGGTTAAAATAATAATAATAATAATAAATTGGTTATTATAATTCTATATTTAATAATTTTTTTGATGAACAAAGTTTCTCTCCAAATTAGTTTGGAGAGAAACCCTTCAAACTTATCATATATCTCTTTTTTAAGTGTGAATTTTGAATGTTCCTTATGTTCTTAACATGCATATCAAATTTCGTTCAAATTAAATTTATTTACTATTGATTAATGAACTTATTTTTTATACATAATTTTAGATTACAAAAACTTGAAATTTTAACATTTGTTTGATGACATAGCAATTAATTTTTGATTTTCTTGAAATTTTGCAAGCATGAATAATATAAAAAGAACATATAATCCAACGATTAAATTTTCAAATTTCAGACTCAATATAAAAATATTTGATAAGTTTAAAGGGTTTCTCTCTAAACTAGTTTAGGGAGAAACTTTTTCCTTTTTTAATAACCAATTCTATATTTAATAAGAGAGAAACAGACTACACGATATTACTTAGTATTTAATTTTGTAGCAGTAATTGCATGGTTATACATCGGGAACCAAATATCATTACATGATTTGACTCTCGAAAGAATCTTTAGTATATCAAGGTTTGCTAAGTTGAGAATATTGGTTATCAAGGACTTAGTTTAAATGCAAATATTTCTTAAATAAGATTGATCTAGTACCATTGAGATCGTTACAATTATTAGGATTGAATCTCGTGAAATGTTAAAGTCAAATAAATCGTTCTTTTAAGATGATGGTACTCATAGTACTCCTCACCTCAAATTTCTTAGGTATAGAAATGTCGGTGTCCACTTTCTATTTTCTAATGCTAGGCTCAAAAATTCTAAGAATAATGTTACCCAACTCACAATTTATACATAAAATAATACTCAAAAGATGATTTTTTTTTTTTTTTTGATAAGATATTTAAAAGATGTTAAGTGTTACTCACAAAAAGATGTTAAAAGATGATTTTTTTTTAATCTATTTTATCTATGAAAATTCTAGTATTAACATTACTACCTTTAGCAAGATTTCTACTACATATTCGGTTTGAACTTGCCTATCATGCATTATTCTCTCAAAATAGGAACATCCCATATCAAATTATATGGGTCCTTTTCTTTAAAAAAAAATAAAATAAAAACATTTTTAATTTCTCACGTCTAAGTAATTTGATATTACCGTGATTCACATTGGACATCACGCAATAATTTGTATTTTAAAGGCAACATACGAGACCCATTAAAACTTGTAGCTCATTGAAATAAGTAAAAAAATATTAAAAAACTCATAAGTAAATAATGATTTGTCGTGCTTTTGCTGTATAATATTGTTAGACTAAGACCTTGGAACCCACACTATTTTGACATCAAGTGTCTTTTTTATTTCCAATGCGATTTGCCATTTATAAAAGTCAATTTTTGGTTTTTTTTTATTAAAAAAAAAAGCATAAACATTAATGAATGTATCTGCAAGGATTTCGGAATTTAAAAAAAAAAAAAAAATCTGCAAACACACTTTTTTTTCTCATACCTTATTAGAGTACATCATCAACATTTTGCTGATTTAGGTTTTTATTTTTATTTCCTGCTTACTTTTTGGTGGGAAAAATCATTAATTGCTTTCGATTGTTAAAACTTCATTCCTTTTTAATCAGCTTAATTAGTTAGTTTATGTATAATTTTTAAATTTTACATTTTTCGGTACTATTATACTTTCTGTCTAGATTATTTCTTAAATTCAATAAGTTAATGAAAATAAGCTCTTTCAAAACAGCACTTAAGGGATTCCTAATTGCCAAGTATCTATTTAATTGATAATAATTCAATTCGTTCCTGACATTTCTTCAATTTCTCTTTAATGACAAAATTATCGTTTGAATATTCTTCAGGTGAACAACGCCGCTGTGTCATTCAATAAAATCAATGAGAATTCAGTGGAGCATGCGGAGACAGTGATCAAAACCAATTTCTATGGAGCCAAGTTACTGACTGAGGCTCTCTTGCCCATGTTTCGTCTCTCACATTCAAAAAGCCGGATTCTTAATATTAGCTCAAGACTTGGCTCCCTAAATGTAAGTGAAATTAATGCTTAACAGTACGTTTATGTGCAATCTGATATAAATCAATCTAAAACTTGAATAAATTAACTAAATCAGCTTTACTAGTGCCAAGAAAAAAAATGTAATGTAAGATTAAGTTTTTTTTTTTATTATTATTTATAAATGTTGATATATATTAATCAATACTATGCATTTTAACTAGCCTCACATAGTATGTCATCCTCCAACCCTTAGCTTGAGAACACTATCATTAGAACATGATATATTGGTATTTTTGTTTTCATTGGTAGAAGTAGAACATGATTGATAAAGAACAACGTGTAAGCTTGAAATAAAGAATTAGTTGAGTCCATGAATTGGTGTTTAAGTATCTTATCATAAAGCTTTTTTGAGATGAAAGCAACTATTACATTGGCGTGTAAACTTGAAATATAAAGCATTTGTTGAGGCCATGAATTGGTGTTTATCTTGTCATAAAGCTTTTCTGCAATGAAAGCAACTATTAATTTGGAGAGGCAATGAATTGGTGTTTAAGTATTTTGTCAACAAACTTTAATCTTTCTCTCCCTTTCAAGTTATTTACACCTAGTTCTTCACTTGCATTGACACTCAATTATTCAAACCAGAAATTCTAATAGATAATGAAATTAGTGCAATCATTTTTTTCTGAATACATGCCCGACATTGATTACAATGTATATATCCGATCCTAACACATCTCCGAATTTTAATGTTTCTAATTGAACTGCATATATGCATATACCGATTTATTTTCTCAACTAGCTATTAATTACTAATTATTCCTTCATGCATGCAGAAGCTGAAAAACCCTAATATAAAAAACATACTACAAAGTGAAAATTTGTCAGAGACGCACATTGAGGCTATGGTAAGTTTGTTTCTTCAAAATGTGAAGAATGGAACATGGGAAAGACAAGGGTGGCCAGAATTATGGACTGACTATGCAGTATCAAAGCTTGCACTAAATGCATACACAAGGGTTTTGGCAAAGCGCTACATGGAAGAGGTATAAGTCTGAATTGCTTTTGTCCTGGCTTCACTCAGACATCGATGACTCGCGGTAAAGGCACACACACTGCCGATGATGCTGCTGAAACTGGAGCTAGGCTAGCCTTGCTTCCACCTGAGGAGTTACCAAGTGGAAGATTTTACTTGAGTGGTACAAGTACTGTTAATTCTAAGTTATAGAATGATTAATTCTGTAAAGAAAATAACTAATTGATCTTGGACATGTGAGGGCTCTCACTTATTTCAAATTTCAAAGTTTGAAGTGAGATTTTGTTTGACCAAATGCTATATTTTCTCTAAATAACTCTTTCTCTGTATCTCTCATATATAAAATGGTATAGCGTAGAACTTGTGACAAATATTTTCATGTGGAAGAGAATTATAATGCTATTTCACCCCAACCAAATTAATAATAGAACCATAATGGTTGCCAACCATTGCTCCCAATTCGCTCCTGCAGATCAGCATATATACATAGCATGTTAAGAGAACTACTATATGCACAAAAAATGGAGCAAAAAAATTAATAAAATATGAGGATATTGAAGAGATCGATCTGTAATGTAGTCCAACAACGAAGTAGGATTTGTTTGACTTAATACATAAGTTGTTTCTTTAGTCCAATTGAACTAGTCATATCTTGTGTTTTCTATGGCATGTGATAAGGAAAAGCTGTTCCTTAGGTCAACAAAGGAAAAAAAATAATGGAGCCATTAATGTAAATAAAAGTAGAGAACATGAACATGGTTTTCCAGAAGCAATGACAACTCATTGTTTGTGAAAAACAATAAGAACATTTCCATTGCTGTACTCAATCCAAAGTTCAAATAGTCATAATCTTACTTTTTGTGTGAGACTTTTTGAGGTGCTATAACTCTATGTGAAGAAACTTTCAAGTTTTCCTTTATTAGAAAGTAATAGAACTAAAATATGAAGATGAAAATTATGAGAAAAAACCTTTCACAAGTAAGGGGGTTCTGCTCATGAGTATTTTTTTTTAAAGTTATTTATTTATTAATAATTCAATAGTTACAATGTGGAGGAAGGATTTGAATCTTAAATTTTAAAAACACACTAAGAAGTGCCAACTAGTTGAATTATAAAACTCTTAACTTTCGTGAGTTTTTTCAAGGGTACAAGTTAAGGAATAATGAATATTAAATTATGAAATATAATGCATGTTTTTCAAAAAGAAAAATACTCTTGTTAATAATTTATTGATTTGCATGCATATATCCATTGTAATATATATACACACACACACACATACACACATATTCAATATTTTGAATTGGAGGGATTTAAATACTAGATATCTCTGTTGAAATCATCAGAAAATGTCAACCAATTGAGATACAAGATTATTGGCAATATAGTCTATATTTATTGTAGTTTTTTATGCTTATATATATGTTTGTGTGTGTGCGCGCACACATATATGTGTGAGCACAATTTTTTTTTTTAAGAATGAATAATAAATAGTATTTAATACAGCATTCAATGCATCTTAACTTGTCTTCTTATGGAACTCGTTAGTAGAAGCTTTCATTAACAACTCCCAATTTGGGTGAAGTGGCACCTCTGGCACTTGGGATATCCATGGGCTCACTTTCGAGCCTAGATAAAAGAAAGAACATATGTGGGTTTCAATTAGTCCAATTAATAAAAACTTTGATAGTTGACTAAGAGCATTTTCATATTTGGCATTTGGCACACTAAAAAGCACCTCATATTAGGTGTTTTAAATGCTAAAACATTTGGCACAAGTAAATAGTACCGTTCCAAAAATAATAATTATTTATTTGACTTTTTCTCTCTCCTCTCAATTCTTTATTTGGCTCTCTCTCTCTCTCTCCTCTCTCTCTCTCTCTCTCTCTCTCAACCCTTCTTTCTCCTCTCCCCCTATCTCAACCTCTCTCTCACAAGCCGCCGATCTCTGCCCACAGCCGATCTCGCCATAGTCTACTTCGCCTAAAGCTACTCATTTTGATTGTGGCTCTGTTCACATCTTCTCCCTTCCGTTTCAAGTTCTTTTCTCTCATTTCTCTCCATTTATTGGGTTGCATAAATGGAGTTAAGGGGCGATATAGGGTCGATGTTGATTTCTAGTTGCTTGGCTATGTATATTAGTTTTAGTGGTGGCAGCGATGGGTTTTATGGGCCATTCGTGGGTTGCAGGTTGTTGGGTCTTGTGGATCGTTTGATTTTCTAGCGGGTCGACGTTTGTTTTGGGTGAATTTTTATTCATCTCTTCATTTTTTGTTGTTGAAGTTTTGTGTTGATTTTGGGGATTCTTTTTTAAGGAGTATTGAGTGGTGGTGATGGCTAGTGGATTATTGGTGGTGGTGGTGGTGATGGTAGCACTTGTGGGCGGTGGTGGTGGGTTGTACTTGTGGGTGGTGGTGGCAGGTTGTGCTTGTGTTTTGGTGGTGCAGGGTTGTTTTGATGGTGGCTGGTTGTACCTATGGGTGGTGGTGGGTTTGCAATAGTGGTGGGTGTGGTGAGGGTGGGCAGTGGGTGGTGGTGGTAGTGGTGGGGAGTGGGTGGTTGCTGTGACTACATTTATTTATTTGTTTTTTTTATTGTACAAATATTTTTAGGTTATTTTAATGTGTAATATATTATTTTAATGTATAGAATTGAAGAATAGAAGATGTGATATATGGTAAATTGTAAAATGGTGTGTTATAATAATAAAGTAGACTTTTTGTTGTGTTAAAATGGCATATTTATAAAACATCTAATGGTAATGCTCTAAGAAATCTGTGGTTTAATTTCCGCCTACATAAAAAACTAATTGTTATCATCGGGAGCAGATATCATAGATTGAAACTCTCTAAAATAAAAAAGAGCACAGAAAATTATGAGGGTATGTTGGAGTAAATTTATTTTTTTGTTAAATCAACTTATTTGTTTAAAGTCACTTTTTGTCTTATTTCTAAATAAATAAATTAGTCAAATGCATTGTAAGATCTCACATAGAGTGAAATTAGAAATTAAGAATATAGTTATCATGATACTCATTAATTTAGTGAATGGAGTATTTAAGGTTTAAAATTTAAAAAGAATATAGTTTATCACAAATATAAGTTGTAAAATAAATGTGAAAATGACTTATGTATTTCAACTATGTTATAAATGGTTATCCTTCTCAAAAAAAAAAATGTTATAAATGCAACAAAAAAAAAAATCTAATAAAGTGGTATCATCATGATGATTGAAAACTATCATCTCACCAATAAAGGGTCGTATAACGTTTTCATCTAATGATATTGCTCGGTCAAATTGACAGGTATGTTTTTTCAAAACCGATTTCTTCTTGGAATTTCAAATTTTCAACATTAGGAACCATTTGTAACTTGCATGCATGTTGTTTGATTTGGTACTAAACGACTCCGTTCTCGCGTAATTTCATGTCTTACGTAATTGGCTTTTCTTCTCTTTGCCTTCTAAGTCTAAACTCTAAAATTAAAAAATATATATATAGGGATAAGAATGTTTGAACAACGTTTGAGTTTTGAGCCTGATTGGTTAATACAATCTGTTTGGTCAGAGTCCATAGGCTCAAAGGTCAATCCACACTATAGTGGTCCGAGGAGTTGTCCGAGAAGGAGTATGTCCTTGGACAGGCCCAGCAATTGCCTTGGGACTTGCTAAATAGGTTGGAGGCAGAATTCTGGAAGAACTGGTGGGTAAAAGTGTGATCCAAGCACCTTTTAGAAGCAGGAACGTGTGAGAAATATCTAAGGAAAAAGCTGCTACCATCATATTAAGGCCCTGCATCTACCTCCATAGCCGCATTAATAGAGAAATGACCTCTGAACAGTAGAATTTAGCCTTTTGCTATTATTTTAAGACTTCAAGAAAGGTTGGATGGAACAAATATCTGAGAGGAAAATCTGTGTGATATGTGGATGAAACAGGGAAAAAGAAGTATATAAGAAGACGATAAAGGAAAGAAGAAGGGGACGGGTTTTCTTGGTTAAAAAAGCTAAACCTTGTAATCTTTGGCATAGAAAGAGAAATATTATATAAGTTGTCATCGGCTTACGTTTGAGGAGGTTACTTTGTCATATATATTTATCACTTGCATAGATTGTGACAATCTAGCTTGTAATCAACTTCCAACATCTCAGACCTAGGTTTCAAACTCATATTCTACAAATTTCATTGTATAAGACTCATTGGACCTGAGCCCATCACTTGTTTTTGGGTCTAGGTACAATTTGTGCACCTACTATATATATATATATATATATATATATAAATTCTCCATTAGTTGTTGCCAACGCGGCATTAATCTCTCTCAAGAATAAGGTGTGCAATTTTATTAATTTCTAGAAGTTATACATCACATTTGGTGAAAGTCACGATGTTAATGTTATTTCAAATCTTTGCACTCACATTTTTAGGTCCAAATTGTCTGAAAAATGGTTCTATATTAGCAAGGGAAAATTATCGTGTATTTTCAAAATATCATAAATATGTACTCCCTCCTTTCACATGAATAGTGAGTCCCACTAATTAAATTCATAGTAAGATCCACCATTTATGTGAAAAAGAGAATACACATTTATGGTACTCTAAGAGTACCTAATAATTTTCTAGTAGCAATACTTATCTATTTATACATAAATTCAAGGAATAAAATTTTGGAACAAAAGTTAAGAGTTTTGTAACTCAATTGATATTTTTTAGTTAGTGTTTTTAATTAATATATCAATGGTTCAAATTCTCCTACTTTCAACTATCAATATATTAAAAAAAAAAAATTTAATGAAAAATTTTATTTCTAATAACATAATGGCTTTAGGAATAATTGGTAAAAGCTCTAACCTTAAACATTGTGGATACTTAAAAAGCGAAAGGATTTTAAGATCTTAAACAAAGTAGTTTTTTTTTTTTTTTTTGTTGAGAAAGTTAAACAAATAAATTCACCTTTCATGTAGCAAACATAGAAAAATCATATGGACCCCAAGTAATCAAAGAGTTCGCTATGCAACAATGTAGTTAATTAAAGAAGAAACTGAACAAAAGTCACATGTACAAGAGATTTTTAATGTTACCCAAGAACGTAGAGCATAAGCCACAGAAGAAAAGAGAACGAAGAGAATTAACTATTGTTTTATTCTTATTTATATCGATATATGGCACTTTATTTTTTAAAGTTATTCTAGAACTACAACATTTATTACACTATTTTCTACAACTATTTTATGTGGCAAATTGTAACCACCAATTTTTTTTTTTTTTTTTGAAAATAACCAACTACTTGTTATTGTCACTTTTTTTTTTTTTTTTTTGAAACTCTTGTTATTGTCACTTTTACATAGAGTTATCATTTTTTCTCCACCATTTATAGCCTATTACATCAGAATTATGGCACAAAATGTTATGGTACTAAATTTTCTCTATTTTTGTTATATTGTTCACTTGTTCTATTTGTTCTATTTGGTTTATATGGGGTTTGGCGAAAAAAAAAAAACAAAATTGGCTTATATGGGAGAGTTAAGGCCAAGAGTTCTGCTATAAACACTAAAACTTCACAGAATTTTTCACCATCTATTATATATCCAATTTATTGGGTCTCATACTCACCATAACACAAATATCGGTCAATAACACAAATATTAGTGAAAAAGTCTAAGTTTTTAGGCTTTCTTTACAGTTAATTTGGTATTCATTTGTATTATTTATAAGAGGGTTCTTCTCTTTGGACTAGACTTTTATGTGATTCAAAAATAGTCATAAACCTTACATTTAATAGAGAAAAAATTTGAGGACAACCCAGTAAAAATATATCTCAAACTCTACTTAAAATGCCTACAAAATAGGATACTCACCTATTAATCCATGTCTTCAAAACAAACTTATCCAAAAGAAATTTTTAATAAGAAAAATTATAATACTAGACCAAAAAAAAAAAAAACTCACCGCACACGCAAAGTACGGGTGATGAGGCTAATATTTCATACTAATGTTATATTGTTGCCCTTCTTATGAGTACCAATGTTGTTAAAATTAAATCAAATCAAATCAGATTGAATCATTTTAGTTCTTACAATCCCAAGCTATTACTACCGAATCAAAAAGTCTACTAGTACAACAAAATCTCACAATAATTTTTTTTAAGTTGTATTGATGAGTTCTAATTAACTTAATTAGTAAAACCTCTCTCATCATTGAAGAAGTGGTTCGAACCATGCCTACATTATAAACGGATTGGATGAAAGTTAGATACAATATTTTAGGTATGTTTCCTTAAATATTGTTTGGTCTATATTAGATGCATGTGTATTCATTTTCACTTTTCATTTTCAGTGTTCAATTTCTCATTCTCAAATCTTGTATTCATTTTCTATTGGGTAAATTCCATTAACCTCTCCTAAGGTTTGGACAAATACCACTCAGGTTCAAGATATTTTAAAATTAACCAATTAAGTCCCTAAATGACAATTTAATCCCTAACACCCCCTAACTCCATAACCCCTCCGTTACTCATTTTTCTTTACTCTTCTCTCTCGTTCCTCTCTCAGACCACATCAGAAGCCACAGCCACCCCCACTCCAAATCCACCCATATCGGAAAGTAGCTCCAAATCTGTTTCAAGTTGGCTTCAATTCGAACAATTTGAACCCATATTTGGTTCGTGTTGGCTCTGATTTGGTTCATAATTTTGAGATCTTCTTCATTGTTATCTTCTCTGAGTTCTCTCTCAGATCGAAACCCACGCAGCGGTGGTGCTTCGATATTGATCTCGCCTTCAGCGGACTCTTTCATTCTCTTTGCTGCAACGTCGTGGGTCGCGGTATGGCCTTTGGATTTCAAATTTGGGTAGTAGTGCTTCTTCAAGAGACAATGAAGCAGATCTTATGATATGGTATGGTTTTTGGTTTCTCTTATGAGGTTTACTGTTGGGGTTTTGTTGATTTTCTTTGTTGTTTGGCTGGAAATTTTGTTGGTTTTTTTTTTTGTGGCTTTTGTGCAGCAGTGTGGGTATTAAGCTGTGGGGGCAAAAGAGAGAAACAGATGGAGACAAGAAAAATATTTTGAACCTGAGTGCTATTTGTCCAAACCTCAGAGAGGTTATTGGAATTTAGCCTTTTCTATTTTCAGCTCATTTTATATTTAGCACAAATTTTCTTGTCTGTTTTTTTTTTTTTTTCACTTTTTAATTAAAAATTCAATACAAATTTTGAGTTCTTTTTTTTATAACAAATAAGCCACTTTGTGGGCCTTTTCTCACTAGGGCTAAAGTAAATCAAAAAGCCCAAAAAAGGGGTCTAACGGCCCAAAAATGTAAAATGTTCCCTAAAAACCCAACCGTGGCTACTCATAACAGAATTTCCCCAAAACTCTCCAAGCCCTCGAATCATCATCGGTGTGTATCTCTCTCTCTCTCTCTCTCTCTGTGTGTGTTAATTTTACATGTTTTTTCTATGAGATCGATTCGATTGTGTCTCTTGTTTAGTTCAATCTCTATCTATGCCTATTTATGTATGTATGTCTTAGTTTTACTTAGTTTTCAAATGGGTCAGTGGCTCTCATGTAAAATAAATTCAATTTGTCTTTGTTGTGGTCAGTATCAGTGGTTCACTGTGTCACAAATTTCATTCAAAGATGCAATCTTGTTGAGATATATAGATCAATTGATTTTTTAGAAGTTATCTTGATTTTAAAGTCACCCCATAAGTTCTTTTTTTTTTTTTCTAAGTAAATTTTATTTTTTGACTAATTTTAGTTATTAACTTTATTGTGGTTTTGAGACTGGGAGCTTGGAAAACATTTTCTTTTTCTATGTATTGATACTTGTTTGGTACTTATTTGTAACTAATCACTTGTTCAATCTTTTGCATAAGTTGCTCACTAATCACTTTTTGAGAAATTTAGTGAGACTAATACCAAGAAAATTTTGATACATAAGATTTTCTTTTTTTGTATTTGAAAATATTCATAAAATTCTCAAACGGAAATTCATTTGGAGAATAATTTTGATTGACTGCCTGCCTTCAAATCTCCCTTGAGAACTCAAGTGAGTGACTGGCTATGGACACAACAAAGGCAATACCTTTTTCCCAAAACCAAGTGACGACTGTCTTGGAGTTATAGCTTTGATTATTGCCATACAGCCGCTCAGGAATTAGTTTCCTTTTAACAAAATAAGACAATTGGGTTTTTTTTTGAATTTGAGAAAGAAGTAGAAGAGAGGGGAAAGAAGGATGGAGTGACATAAAATATTGTGATTTGTAAGGCATAGTAATTGATTGATACTAGGGAAGTTTGCTTTTATGTACTGGTTGAAGAGTGGTGTCACTTTTGCTAAGCAGTTTTTAGTTTGTTAATTATGTAGATACCCTTGCATCTTTTCTTTTAAGTCGATTGGGTTTACCCTATATTGTAAGGGTTATTTTTTAGAGTTCAGAGGAGTGGACGCCAAAAATAATTTTCCCATAAATGAACTTGTTAAATTTCATGTTCACCCTCATTTCATCAAAGGGTTCTACTCTCTTAATAATAGTATAGCTTCCTTAAAATATTAAAGTAATTGGGAATCATTCTATTTTCTTGTTTGTTGTGATTTACACCATTTACAATTTTATTTAGACTGAGAAGAAAGTTTACTTCCAAACTTGGTTAGACAACTCTTCTCCAACCATTACATGGGAGCTCATAAAACCAAACCATCAACATTTATTTTAATCACATGGTTCATTAAGTCATCTAAAGAAGTCACATAGCTATTAGATAGGTCATGTAATAAAAGTACATGTGGGGTATTTATTTGAGTAACTACGTATTAGGTAAGTTGGAGGGACTTTCCTCTAAATTCGGAGGAAAATTTTTCCAACAGAGAAGAGGATGGTTGCTGGTAACAATCTTTCCTTCATATATTTACAAGACAAAAAATAAGTAAACAACAATGATTTAGTTTGGTTTGCAGAAATTTCGAAATTTTATATATATGAATAAAGATGTCCTTTTGTACTTTTTTGGTGATAGTACTTTTTAGATCATAGTGATATTGAAACTCATGGAAAACAACCCTTCAAGAATCTACTTTTATTGATAAACCAAAGGGGTAACCCAATCAGCTAGGAGCCACGCCTTATGATGTGGAAGTCACTAGCTCAAAACACCCTTCCCCCTCCTCTTGGAACCAAAACTCACTTATCAAAAAGAATCTACTACTGCTGATATCTTGCTGATCCTTTGTGCCAAATTTGCCTTGTATCAGTGTGAAGAATGTGTTTTCCAATGAATAATACTTCCTGACCCAACTTTTGTAAAAATCTAATGCTCGATCAAGTGTTCTCAGCATATAAATTAGTTTTTCCAATATAACGATACTTCATTTTGAGTCCTACAGGTTTTAATAATCTTTAGCTCAACATTTTAAATCTGAGTCCTACAGCTATTACATTTTTAAATCTGTTATAGTAGATTGTTTTGCTCTAGGAATTTGTCTCTCAATAGAACAATTATTTCTTTTGATCTATTACATTCCCATGCTTAATTTTTGTATACTATATGATTTTTCAAGATGTTCTGGGCTTATGTGTCTTGCGAACTGTGAAATTTATATTATATAACAATTTCTGGGGCATTGGGGAGAGGAGAGTAAGTTCAGTGCTTCTGTGATGCTATACCAGTACTATTTGCCATTTATTTGTGCTCAACCTTCTTTTGTTTTTCCTTTTTTGGGACTATCATATCCTTATTTTTGCCCTTATGACTGCCATGTTTAGTATCTCGTTTCAAGCTTGGACATTTTCTGGCTTTCAGAAAATAGATTAATGCAATAAATTCTCTGTAATTGCAGGAATCAAAGATCACAAAGTGCTTTGAATTTTTGCTTGCAAATGGCTGGATTTAGTAGCCTTTCACCTAAGATGAAGAATCTAATTGTTGCTGGAAGCTTGACAGGATTTGTCTTTAGTGTGTACTTCTACACCATGAGAGCTGTTGCCAGTGGTGATGAACTGCAGGTGGCTATTGATAAGTTTGAAGAACAGAAAAGCAAGGTGTGACAACCATGCCATCAAAGGTTTAACTTAGTATCCAGTTTAGTAATATTGTAATCAGGGGACAGCTGAAGTTTAATTCTGTGAGAGTGAGAGAGATCATCAGAGTTTGTTGTTTTATCTTCAGACATGGCACTAAAGGTTTAATTATAAAACCAGCTTTGTAATAATGTAAGCACGTACAAAGTTAAACGTTTTTTGTGAAAGTGAGCATGCTATAGTTTTGTTCTTCAATTCTTCAAACCTACTGTAGATCTCGCTCGATGCTAGAAAATCTTGGCTTTGCCCTTGTTTGTAATGGAGATGTAAGACCAACAATTCCTAAGGAATGCAGTAAGAAACTGTGCACATTATTTTCAGAGAATCTAAAATAGCATATTGCCAAACTATACATTAAAATCATTGATTGCTTAGCTTTCCAAACGAACGAGGAAGTTCATCGGGTGGAGGCATATTTGTATCAAATATCACATAGGGACGAGGGTCATTGTACTGATGAGTTGGGGAACATAAGCCAACACAAGAGGTAATTGAGAATCTATAATTTTGTGCATGTGTGAGATAAAGAGGAGTTGAAAAGGGCAAATACAGTAGGGAAGCAAAAGTTACACAAACAGGAAGTCCATTGGAGTGTAACAATACAGGAGGCAATGTGAATGATGAAGATGTGGTCATGTCTCTGAGAGGCTGTGCAGTGAAAACTGTTCTGATCAACGATGATACTGATGACTAGGCTTTTGAAAATTGGGTTGAGCTTTTGGACATTAGTGAGTGGCAACTCAAAAGGACTCCCCAGGTAGAAAAATTATTCAGTATAAACTATAAAGGGAGGACAGCCACATGGTTCTCCCAACCAATAAAAGTAAGTTATTTCTTATCTAGTATTAATTTCAAAGAGTTGAGAGGACATTATTTTTTGGTGTTTCATGGAAAGGCTTGTACAATGGTACAAGTTGATTGAAGGGAAATAGAAAAGGAGAAAGCAAGGAATCAAATACTTTATGATGTGCATGAGAAAATCCAACTAGTTCATCATAATTAGGGGTAATGGTTAAATGCCTAAAATCTCACCCAAAATTAAGAGAATCCAAAATCAGCCCATGATTCTCCATAATGGAGGCAGCTATGCCCCTTATCATGGGCCATCATGGCCATAATTAAGAAAATGGCTAAAATTAAGGTAAAAGACAACAATATCATGCCTACATATTGGGAACCCTAAAATATATGGGTTTCATGAAAAAAATGAGGGATGTTAACTTAGGCATCAAAGAGTCTCTCTCATGTTAAATTAGAGAGTTTCAACCTATGGCATCCGTTTCTAATAATAGCTCTCATGGCTCATCACGGGGTTTTCTTCGATCCTTTCTTGCCTTTATGCAGGTATTCTAGACACAAATTTGTTGTGTAAAAAATGTATGCTTCAACCCTTTGTATTGATTCCCATATCTTGGAATCTAATGCATAAGAAATCTTAAAGTATAGTGTCTTCCTTATATTTAATATTTTTTAAAATTTCCTTATATTTAATATTATTGTGTGAAAATTGTCCAAATATCAAATTATTATTTCCTTTTGCTATGTGTGGCAGCATATTGTGAACTTAACAGGGGCAGCCCTCGATACAATTTTCTTTTTTAACTATTTGAGATCAACTTGTAAAAGATGTTCTTAATTCTAATGGAGTGTCAATCACTTTTTTTTAAGGTAAGTGGAGTGTCAATCACTTTTTTTTTTTTAGAGAGTTTTAACCTATGGCATCCGTTCCTAATAATAGCTCTTTATCATCACACTAAGACACTAATCAGTTTTTGGTGTAAGCAAGAATTGAACCCCAAATCTCCTATTCAAGTATAAAAAACTTTACCAATTGAGTTAACTGGAACTCAGAATCACTTGATAAGTGGAAAACCATCTTTTCAGATCTAAACTAAGGAATGCATTGCACTTACTTAGGGGTGTCCATGGGTCGGGCTAGATCGAGTTTTTGCCCAACCTACAACCGACCCGCTTACATCGGGTGGATTGCTGAACGACCCGCCACTGACCACAGACGACCTCGTGTCGAGTCGGATTGGACTCCGGTGGACAATGGTCGGGTTAGTCAGCCTCCTACTGAGTTACAATCATCGGATTTTCGCCAGAACGAAGCTTAAAATCAACCCATCAAGCCCATATTTGAGCGAAAATCACGAATCTAAGCAAAAATCGAAGCAAAAACATCATATGAAACTCAAATTTGAGCAAAAAATTCATCTCTATCACCACATCTAAAGTGAAAATCAAAGCACAATCTTCATCTCACCGCCGGATCAAGCGTAGATCTAAGCAAAATCTTCATCTCACCGCCGGATTTAAGGAAGAAAACCTAAATCTTCACTAGATCTAACTAAAAACTACCAAACCTTCACCGAAAAATCGATGAATCTGAACAGATCTACAAACTCCGGCCTTCTTTCATGGGTTTCCTCGGTCGGATTGGGTATATCGGGTTTTGAAGAATAAAACCTGCCATTCAACCCGCGTCAGTCGGCTTTTGGGGGCGAAGACCCGTCTACCACCATCACCAGTGTCGGGTCGGTCGATTTTCGAGTCAGGCCGGACAGTTTGGGCAGGTGGGTCGGTTTACGGGTTGCCGTGGACACCCCTACATTTACTTTTACCTAAATCAAATTCACTTGTAATTTTGTGAGTGTTACTTCTTCAATTGACAAATTTGGAAAAATCCATGATGGGTGAATGAAAACAAGTCAAAATAAACTTATAGCTGAAAATGATAAAATATTGTATAAACGAGCTATAGTAGTTGTGTGTATTTACACAGTTACTGTAGCTCGTGGATGGTTTTGCAAGATTTTACACAGTTTTAGCTCTATTGATGTAAGTGATTCTTTGACCAAAATGTGTAAAATGAAGAATTTTTTGTATTATAGAGGATTATACAATAACTGATGTGGATGCTCTAAAACGTTCTAATTCTCTACTTTTTCAGCAAATTTGAAATTATTGCCTGTATGCATGATGTGTATTAGTAACCTAGGAAACATTACACACTGCATTTAGGAATGATTTAAAATTTTAGCTGAAACGTGTTGGGGGTGATGAAAACACTGTGCAATTAATGGCTTTTCTATAGTCCCTGCAACCATTATATCCATATTTACATATTCAAATTTCTTGCATGAATCATCTTTCTATCTGTCTATATATATATATATATATAACTTCGCATCTGTATTCACAAAATTAGTTGTCATCTTTCATCCATCAAAAATTGTAAGCAGCATTTTAATTTTGTTTGCAATGACAACCCAAACTAGCTTATTTGAAAAAGTGCCCATTTGAGCTTCTCTAAACTGTACTGCATCACAAAAAATTAATATATCTGAGTTCACAAGCAGATTTCCATTGTTTTCCATCATTCCTATGGTCATCATTCAGAGATCAAAATCCATGCACATCTGAAAAAATTTCAGCCATCCATATAAATCTGTTTTGAGCTAAATTTGTATATTATTCACTCATACATCTTCTTTATGATTCAATGTCACCAAAAATATGACACTGACACTTAAAATTCCTGGGTATTTCAAAACATCAATTGTTGACTGCAATTTAAATAATATATGAAACTAGTGACTGATCTTGAGGCCTAAAAAGGAATTGCAAAACAGAGTTCAATATCCTTCACCATTATCTTTTTCAGTTTCCAATGATTTGAATGTAATTGAAATAAGGTTACCCTTTCATTTAATTACTAATTGAAAAGGCAGCCTTCAACCTTTCACAAAGATGTGGCAGCATATTGATGCCGTCCTGGGTTGATTGATCAACACAGGATTCCAAATCATTTAGTGCACCGGGTTTGTTTTGTTGCTTAGCTGTCTCGTACTTGTCTTGGCAGACCATCAGTGATCTGTTTAACTTTTCCTGCATCCAATAAAATAATATTTGAATAATCTATATTAGCCTTGAGTAATTTCTTCAGCAACGGCCAGGAAATGAAAAACATTCCGCAAACTTAAATACATATAATGACTTAGCAGGCATGCTCATGCCCACACAAAAAAACACATACTTATATATGATTTGACATCACGCTTTTCTCTTTTTTGATAAGTAATGACATAATGCTTTTCTGAAACCCCACCTTGATGCAATTGGTGGATCATAAAAGGGCTGTAATTCATGAAAGGATCACCTCATGGATTCTGCTAATTACATGTGTTGTACTCTCTCTCTCTCTCTCTCATACATAAAATTTCAGCTTAATAAGTTCAGAAGGGAAATTGGCAAGGCACATAATTAGCAAATAGCTTAATTATTGTTTGTCTCACACTCACTTTTAGATATCTTAAAGTTTCTTGGGAAAAACTGTATACTATCCAACAATTAGCAACTTTCTTTCCATGCTCATAGTATTCTTGAATAGTAGTTTCAATTTTGAGATTAATATCAACGTCTCTAGAAGGTAGTTGATGTGATTACATCTTTGTTGTAAGAGGAACCATCAGGCAAGCAAACTAAGACCTCTTATCAATTAACATTCCCTGAAATAGATTCCAAGGTGCAAGACCATTAATACTGCCAGGTTTAAAAATGGTGCAACCACTCAACGTCAGGAATTTGCAATGGAGGTAGTACCTATCCAGTGTCACTTGGTGTTATTTACTAGTTACACAAATTTGTCTAATTGAGTCGAGATAAGTACTTGGTAATCGTAGCAAGATTAATCCTAATTGATTCTTATGGATCATTCATGAATGAAAACAGTGGCAACTAGTCACCAGAAAATAAAATTAGAAATTCAACTGAAGGTCAAACTAGACAAGATCCTAAATATTGAAACCTGGCCATTGGTAATTGGCTCATCCCATTAGGTAGTCTTCTGCAAGCTAAAGGTTGAGCCAATAAACCATCTATTACATTTGATCACATTTAATTTGGAATGTCATACACCGAATAAGGTTGCAATTAGATTTGAGGATCCAAAATCAAGGATTTGAAGAACAGTTGCTAATATAAATTGCTTTATACGAATTTAACTACACAAGATGATTTGAGCTTTGGAACTAATCAACAACAAAAAAAGATGATTTGAGCTTTGGAGATTTTGCTCTAACAAAAACGCTGGTATGTAGCAGGTTTGAAATTAACATTTCATATCTAATCATTTCAAATTCACATATTAATAAAGCTCAAATCCAACCATAGATTTCATCAACAGGGAAAAATAAATGTCCCCCATATTTATTCAAGTCATTTAAACTAAAAATTGAAATTAAAATAATTTTTTAAAATACTTCTATCCAAATGAACCATAAAGGAATTTTGCAGTCCAATAGAAGAGATTCTAGGGTCAGGAAAAGAAAGAAATAAACAAGATCATATCCAATAATGGGGGGAAGTCAATGTAAAGTGTAGATATCCTTAAGTGCTTCCATGAAGGTTGTGGTGATGCAAAGAAGAAAGGAGGAAGAGAGATGCAAATACATGGGACTATCTTCAATCAACTTGGAAATAAAACAAAGAAAATGTAGATTTAGAAACTTGTAAGTTGTCCCATAAAGGTGTTTTAAGAATAACAATCCATAAGTTCCACAGACTTTCCTCTCATCGTATATTACTCACCAAATATCAAGCAAATATTATCAATGTAAAAAAGGAGTAGCACACAGTTCCACATCAGGACAATTAACATTTAAGAAGGTACAAAAAGTTATCCTGAATCCCTGATAGATTGTAACAAAAAAGAAAATCATATGATTGACAGTTTCCATTGTCCAGGTTAAAACAATAACCAAGTCTAGAAGCCCCATCAAGTGAACTATTTTAAATCCTCAAAAAACTCAAGCGGAAAATATAGGAATGAGCACATATGAGGCCCCCTAAATTCAATTAAAGCCTAAAAGAAAGATCAAATGTAAAACAAACCACAAAGAATTTAAAGAAGAGGATAATGAGGCTAATAATAATCAAATTTGTACATGTTTCGATTATGATAAATAAATATTAAGCCCCAATTTAAAAAATCATATAAACCCTAAATCTTAACTCAGTCTGTTAACAGAGAAATTGCCCCCTGAAAGGTAATGTAGTATTTTACTTTTCTTCAGCTTGTGGAAATATAAAGAAGAGGACAATGAGTCAAATAGCAATCACATTTCATTCTACATAGTTCAATTATGATAAATAATATTAATCCACAATTAAAAGCAATCACATAAACCCTAAATCTCAACTCAGTTTGTTCAGAAAGAAAATTTTCCCCTGAAAAGGCAAGCAAGTGTTTTCCTTGTCTTTGGTTTGTGGAAATTCAATGCATATTCAACAACATATCCAACTAACAAAGCTTCCTTGAATCGAATATTTGTAAATTTTTTCTAGGTAAGAAATTTTGCCCTGGGTATAAATCCCTCCAAACAAATGGAATCAATTAGAGAAGCAAAATAAAAAGTAAATAATTACACAAAAGGAAATAAAAACAACTTACTTGAAACTTGGCCATCTCATTCTCAACCATCTGTTGAGATCTAACAACTGGAACACTACAGTTTTCTACACAATTGCTTATCTCATCTTGGCTTCTTCTCCTATCAAAGCACTCATGTGCACATTTGAAGTATGCTTGCTGCAGCAATCATTGTTGAGAAATTCATTGTAAGAAAAGAAAGGCGAAAGGAACAAAGAGGAAGAAAGAGACTAATCTCTGAAAGATATAATTAATACTTTATTTTGTTGTCAAGAAAGCATGAGAAAGGGAAAATTTGAAACTAGAACCCAAGAAAGCTAAACAGTCCCTTGAATAGTAAAGACGTAATTAGTGCTCTATTTATTAGTTGCCAAGAAAGCTTGGAAAAGGGAAATTTTGAATCTTGAATCCATTGAAGCTAGACAGTATATGCTCCACCATTCAAAAGTAACCAAGCAAAAAAATATGGCTATGTTGAATCAAGTTTTTCAGAAATCAGATAGCACAAAAAACATAACACTCTATATGGATGTTGGGAAACTTGAAGAAAAGAATCAAAATTAAAAAAAAAAACAATGATTTGTCATTTGTAAAAACATTTTTATCTACCAAAAAATATAAATATTGAAACTTAATCACTTGAACTGAGCCAAACAATTGTATTAGATACAGCTTTCTCAACTCCAGAGTCACATAAAGCTGAATACCTGGAACTCTAGTTAATTTGATTTCCCAACTTTTTCTCAAAATGAAACGTTTAAAAATTGAAACTTAATCACTTAAGATGTGCCAAAAAATTGTACAAAATACACTTGGAATTGGATTCAGCCTTCTCAAGTCCAAAAGCACATTAAGTTGAAGGCTTGGCATTCTAGTTAGTTTGATTTCCCTACTAATTCAGCCTTCTCAAGTCCAAAAGCACATTATGTTGAAGACTTGGCATTCTAGTTAGTTTGATTTCCCTACTTTTTACAGAAACCAAACAGAACCCAATACCCAACCCATCATCATCTTCTTCTCTCTCTTTTTTCCCACAACTTTCTCAGCAACCAAACAGTAGAAACAACATTGAACCTATACCCCATCGAAAAACTACACCCATATCATAAAAGTCCGTAAATACATAAAAATTAAAATTTTATATCCATCTGTACAACGTTTTTTACCTATCAAAAAAAAAAAATCAAAAATCAAAAATTGAAACTTGAACCGTTAAACAATTGTACATTTGTGCTAGATATATTTTGAATTGAACTCAGCTGTCTCACACATAAAGTTGAAGACTTGGGAATATAAGTTAGTTTAATTTTCCTAATTTTTACTCAGAACCCAATACCCAACACATCATCATCTTTTGTTTTCCCACCAATTTCTCTGCAACCAAACAGCATAAACAACATTGAACTCATACCCATCAGAAAAACCACACCCACATTAGAAAAACAGCTGAACATCCCAAAAAGTCCATAAACCCAAAAAAAATTAAAAATTGAACTTATTCCCATCTGTATTTTCACCAATTTCTAAGCAACCAAACAGCAGTAACAACATTGAACTCATGCCCATCAGAGACAAACCACACCCACATCATAAAAACAACTGAACATCCCAAAAGAAGTCCCTAAAAACAATAATACACAAACATGCATACATACAGAGAAAGAGAGAGAGAGGGAAGTAGAACCTGAAGGGTGAAATTGACATGGTCTTGAATAGGAGAAAGATGTTCTTTAGCGGCTACATTGACTTGGTGAAGTTTTTGTTGCACTCTCTCCGAAACCATTCTCTCTTCAGCTCCTGCTGAGTAATCCATCTCTGTCTCTCTGTCTGAGGACTTTGCTTGCAATTTGACAATTGAGAATTTGTGGGGTTTAGGGTTTTTGCTTCTTACTTTTTAACTATTGCCTATTTTTACTATTACTGGTATTATTAGGATTTTAATTCTTGAGGTGAAGTAATTAAGGGACCCCAAGTACCCGACCCATGCCCGAACAATTTTTACTTTTAATTGCGTAATGAGGTTGAGTTATTATATATTTCAATTTTTTTTAATTTTATTTATTAAAGTCCAGATATTATAAATCATTTTAATTTTCCACTTCTAACAACTTTCTAAAATTGTTTCTCAAAAAAAAAAAAAACTTTCTAAAATTTAGCATGGGCTTGTGTTTCTAAATAATTTTCTCTCAAATTTTCAAATACTACAATAATCTTAGCACATATGGATTTAGCCAACATAACCACTTGGGACATGTGAAAATAGCCTTTGGGTATGTTTGATTGGAGTTGAAATAGGGTGGATGGAATACTTTGAAAAAAAAATAAAAAGAAAAACTTTTTAGAGTGTTTGGTAGAGTGAAAAGGAAGAAAAATAAATTGTAGCACCAGATACTTTCTCTCTAGGCCCACCAAAAAGTTTTCTTCAAAATAAAGAAAAAATTGAAGGGAAAAATTGAACATCATTTTTAAGCAACAATACACATGTGCAGTTACATGGGCTTGTCCACAACATTGCTCTTCATTTTTTTTTTTTTTTTTTTCTTTTTCTTCTTTTGATTACTAGGCAGGCTTCGTACACGTCCAGATTTTTTTTTTTTTTTTGCCTTCTTTAGTGTTTTGTTGTTTTTGTTTAGATGTGATTTTTTTTTTCTAGACATAATTTTTATTTTTTAATAAATTTAGGTGATTGATTTTTTATTGGTTGTTTATCACTTTTAAAAAAAAAATAATTGTGCATCATTTTTTAATAAGGGTATATACATAAATTTTTACAAACTTAATATTTCCACTTTTCCACTCCCAACTAAATAAAAATGAGAGAAATTAAAATATTTTTATCCTTACACTATTTTCAATTCTCCCACTTTTCTACTTCTCAAACCAAACGGACCCTTAGGGTTGGTTAGTCTTGTGCCATGTCACTCTCTGTGTTACGTTAGCATGCCATGTCAACATCTTCTATGTATTAATAATTTAATATTATAGTCCTCTAAAGGAAAACTTTAGGCTAGTTTGGTTGCATGAAAGGAAAAGAAGGGAAGACAAAAGAAAAGAGTTCTTTTGTTTGGTTAAAATGAAATTGAGGAAAGAAAGGAAAATTGGAGGAAAAAAAATTTTGTGAGACCCACCATTTGTTCAATTCTAAAAATTTCTCTTATGCCCTTGAAAAGTTTTAATTTTTTGTGAAATTACTTTTGTGCTTAGTATTATGTATTTAGTACACTATTGATCTCAAGTTTAGGTGAAGGAGGAGGGTTGTAGTATGTTAATGACCTACGTAAAAATTTAATTAGTTTCTTATGAATGGATCCAATTATATAGAAATTCATTGGGGGTCTCCTATTCATATGGTCAACCCAATCTAATCTATTGAAAATCCATAATTGACCCTAAAGTTTGGGACTAAAATTTTGTTGTTGTTGTTGTCATATTAATTTATAATTTAAAAGGATAAAAGTCAAATATATTTTCTCTCTTTCTTTCCTCTTCTCCTTTACATCCAAACACATATTTTCTTTTCCCCTTACTTATCCTTTCTGTTCCCTTCGATTCAATTCTCATCCATCCAACTAAACATAGCCTTAAAATTAAAAATACATGGATAAATAAACCCCATGAGGTGTAATGGTGTAATTTAATTTTTAGTTAATTAATTATGTCCGAAACAGACACAGGGCACGCGCCCTATATACTTGTAGAGGACGTTTGGATTGTGCGTCCATGTCCACGTCTAGTATTTTTTCTTTTCTTTTTTTCAACCGTGTTTGTCACTGTTCATTAGCCATGAACAGTTATTTAGGCCAATGAACAATAATTTTTGGCATGAGCAGTACTTTTTACACATTAAAAAATTATTTTGCTACATGTTTTCAGTTTTCAGCAATAATTCTATCCAAACAAGCCCGTAGTCTAATGCTGTGGACTCTGGTCTCAGGTTCACTTTGCTATAGCTCAATAGCTTGCTTGCTCAGGAGGTTATCTCAATTATCAGTTCTCTTCTTCTTCTTCAATCTTCACTCACAAGAAAACATAAACACATCATCTGCACTCTGAAAATCAATGGCTCTAGAGCATGAAGACGTTCTCAAAGAAGAAAAGGTTATCCCACTCGACGAGGATGACATAGCTATCCTCAAGACCTATGTATGCGTGCTCCTAATGTCTCACTCTGGGGTTTACTTATCTAGTTTTATTCACAACTAACATGTGTTTGATAATTATATAAATATATAAGCTATAAAACGTTGATCTTTTGTACTTCGTAATCTTATACGGTAGGACTATTCTTTGTAACCCAGATGGGTTTTTTCATTATTAATCAATTATCAATGTTTTAATACTCTGGCTAGAGGACTTCGATTTTCACTTTGTTCAAATATGAATGTGTTTAGGATTATGTAGTTATATAATATATTATAATGTCAACGCTTTATGCAGGGTTTACTTACCTTTTTTTATTTATATATATTTAATTTACAACTAACATGCTTTCAATGATGATATAAACTATAAAATTTTGATCTTTTGTACTTTGTAATCTTACAGGAGGGCTATTCTTTGTAACCCAGTTGGGTATTTTGATTATTAATCAATGTTTTAATACTCTAGCTAGCTTGAGAATTTATGATTTTCACTTTGTTCAACCATGACTATGAGTGTGAATGTGCTTGAAATTTTGTTTTTATATGTAATAATGTTAATCCTTTATGCAGGGTTTGGGTCCGTATAATACAAGTATCAAGAAAGTAGAGAAAGAAGCTAAGGACTTGGCTAAGAATGTCAATGATCTGTGTGGTATATATGCCTCCCTTTTTCTCTTATTAATTAAACAAATTTTTTGAAGTTATTGATCTTCACTTGTAAAGAATTTATTTATAGTTTTAAGGTGGCTGTACACTTTTTTTTATATTAAAAAATAAAGTTTTCAATGTGATAACGCTCTCATAACTATATGAGAGGTGTGGAATATTGTCGTACTACTGTCAGGGCTAGCCCCTGGCCTAGGCCATGATTTTTTTTTTAATATTATCTTTTTTAATTTTAAAAAATATATATGTAACGTTTTTTCTCTAATATTAAGAAGGCATAAGGAATTGACTAATGTTAGAAATGTTTCAAATTTTATTACATAAGTCTTACAAATTGAGGTGTTACCAATCACAAGAAGTAATTAAATACTCATTTATGATTTTTTTTTTTTTAAAGAAAAAGATTTAAATACTTGTGTTGAAGTGCCACTAATATAACTTCTCCAAAAAAAAAAAAAAAAAAGTGCCACTAATATAGAACATTAACTAATACTTATTTACCCCCTCAAAAAACTAATACTTATTTACCCCCTAAAAAAAAAACTAATACTTATTTAAGTGATATTTAAATATAAAAAGGTAAGTTTTCATCTTAGGCTGCAAATTGTATTTAAGCGGCTCTGACTATTGTCAAAATATTGTTGTTTTGCTCTCTCTGCATACGTTCTTAGGTCCACTCTGCCATCTTTTTCTTAAGTGTATGATGAATGGCTTTCATTTGTACTAATAAGAGAAGTATGATAACCAAGTTTTATATGTATTATTTTATGTGCATCATCAATTCCTTTTAATAATTTCTAGCATCTATTTACTTGGTTGCTGCTTTTCCTGGTTTAATTGCCTATTAATGTTTCTCCGATAACATTGGATTCTTGTCACTTATCAGAGTGTGTCTAAAATTCTTTTTTCGATATCGTGTTTGTGTGTTACAACATGGTCTATATGTATCTTGTTTTTGTGTTTGGCTTCTTTCTGTTCAATGTCTTCACTGCATGGGCTGGCTGTCAAAAAAAAAATCCGAATATGTGAAATCATAATGTTGATCTGCACTATTCTATAGGTATTAAGGTGTCTGACACTGGCTTAGCTGCACCAAGCAGTGGGATCTAGTATCTGATCAGCAATTGTTGAAGGAGAAGCCTCTGGAGGTGTGTATTTTGCTTATATAAGGTCCTCTCTGGCCATAAAGTGTTTGTAACAATCTGAGAAGAATTCTTTGCTTTGTCAACCAGGTGGCAAGATGCACACAGATCATCAGTCCAAACACTGAAGATGCCAAATATGTTATAAATTTTTGTTATCCTGGAAAGGTACACTTCAATTTGGCCTTCACCTCATGTAGTACAATTTTTTGGAGGTGTTTGAAATATGAAATTTTTCTTCACCCACCAAAACTAATACCACCATTTTTCAAGTTTTGTCTATCTATTTTCATATTTTTCAAGTTATTTTTAAGCTTACATTGTCCCTATCAGTGCCTTTTCTTTTCTTTTGTTGAAATATGAACAAGTAGGAAACATTTTTGTTTTTAAACTTAAATGTTCAACTATGTTTTCTAATGAAATCTGCATTTTGAATTGCTTCAGTGTCTTATATTTTATGCCCTGCAAACGGATGGCGGGATTTTATATGGACATGGCATTTTAGCTTAAACATACTGAGCCTGAATCTTAATTTTGTTCATTAACTCATTTAGTCATGCATGTAACAATTGGATCTGATATAATTCTTATTTATTGACTGCAGTATGCTGTTGCTCTGGGTGACACAGTTTCCCCAACTGACATTGAAGAAGGCATGCGTGTGGGGTGAGTTTCTTATTTGTTACCTTCTCAGATTTTACTAAAATATTTTGTATTTTTTTGCAACCTTCTCTGGTATTCCCTATTTATACATTCTTTCAACATAAATTGCATGGAGTTTGTTGCCAAGGGGAGGTCATTTATTACCTTTTTGTATTAAATTTTTATTTATATGATACTTTGTATATGCTGTTGGACACTAGCAATGAAAGACATTTAGGCTAGTTTCTTGTATACGTGTGAGATGGATAGTATTAAAGAAACTGAACTTGTACTCCTTTCTATTTTTGGATTGACCTTCAGTCTATCATTGCAGAGTTGATGATCGCGGTAGTGGACATCGTATACAGATTCCCTTGCCTCCAAAAATTGATCCTAGTGTGACATTGATGACAGTGGAGGAAAAGCCTGATGTGACATATAATGATGTTGGTGGGTGCAAGGAGCAAATTCAAATGATGCGAGAAGTGCGTATAGCATTGATTTTTTCCATGTTATTTTTCATACTGTTATATTCCTTTCTTTGGTGTACATTATGTGCAACATAATAAGTGATTTCTTTGAGTCCAAATAACAAAAAAACATAATTAGTGACTTCACATTCAGATATTAGAACTAGTCAACTGGATAGAGTTAGTATGTATCCCTTACTGATTTTGATTGTTTTTCCAGGTTGTTGAGCTGCCCATGCTTCATCCTGAGAAATTTGTGAAGCTTGGAATTGATCCTCCTAAGGGTGTCCTTTGCTATGGTCCTCCAGGGACAGGTAAGACACTGTTAGCTAAAGCAGTGGCTAACAGAACTGATGCTTGCTTCATTCGAGTTATTGGGAGCGAGCTTGTTCAGCGATATATTGGTATGGGTGCTAAGATGGTTCGAGAACTGTTCCAGGTTACTAATTGTGCATGTTCAGCAGTTTCATAACTTCTCTTTTTTATTCATATGGTTTTAATTATACACTTATCATCTAACTAGTACCGCAATTTGCTGCAGATGGCACGTTCAAAAAAGGCGTGTATTATATTTTTTGATGAAGTGGATGCAATTGGAAGTACACGTTTTGATGATGGTGTTGGTGGTGATTATGAGGTGCAGCGTACGATGTTGGAAATTGTAAATCAGCTTGATGGCTTCGATGCTCGAGGAAACATAAAAGTTTTAATGGCTACAAATAGGTTGGTTAACTACTATCAGAACCATTTTTCTGCTTGATGTTGTTACAACACTTATGGCACTTAAACAACCTTATTTTTCACTTTAGAAATAGAACTGGTGTTTTATACAATAGCTTGTGTTGTGGATTTCGATTGCCCCCTTTTTCAGGCCTGACACACTTGATCCTGCATTGTTACGTCCTGGACGATTAGATCGAAAAGTTGAGTTTGGCCTTCCAGATGTGGATGGTAGGACACAGATATTTAAGATCCATGCAAAAAAAATGAATTGTGAACGAGATATAAGATTTGAACTTTTGGCTCGACTTTGCCCAAATTGCACTGGTAAGAACCATTTATTATGGATAGTCTTGCAAGGCACTGCTGTTTGTTATTTGTTCACTATGCCAAGGGTGTGTTATGACATTGGTTTTCTGACATGAGTTTTTCTCTCAGGAGCTGAAATCAGGAGCGTGTGCACTGAAGCTGGCATGTTTGCCATCCGAGCACGGAGGAAATCTATGACAGAGAAAGATTTCCTTGATGCGGTGGACAAGGTCATCAAGGGATACAAGAAATTCAGTGCAACACCCACGTACATGGTTTACAACTGATTAAGCTGTTATGAACCATAAGGTTCTACTAGGATTATTTCATTCATCATTAGGCTGCATAGCTTGGAACAATTGTACTTATTAGGGAGCTTCCTCCATGTGAAGTTGTGGAAGTGTATCAAACCATGTTTTGCTACAAATTTAAGCCATTACTTCTGGAATCATTATAACTCAATGCTTTGAATGCGGATATCACTGACCATGCTTCAAAATTATTTTCCATGAGTCTAAGGCGTACGTGGTGCCCTGTTTCACAGAGATTATTATATGAGGAACCGGTGCAATTATGTATTCTGTTAACATATATAGTGTTGTGGGTTTTAGGCCAACTAGTTTACTTGTTTAACACTCTTACTTGTATAGCACTCTTACTTGTACTACACTCATATTTACTTATACTGCACTCATATGCCTCCTATATAAGGCACTCATGTATATTCTTTCAGTGAGAAATACAATACTATTGAATTCAGTATTTCTAACATGGTATCAGAGCCACTGATCTGACCTTTTCTTAGCAGTCTTGTCTTTATTGGTGTAACTCCATTCTCAATATTGCTTCCGCTGTCACAACAACTGCCACAGCCTTTCGCCGTTGAACCTTCGAGTCTTCCAAACATCGTCCTCAGGTTCCGGACCTGTAGTAGCCGCCGTTGGGGAGTTCGAACACTGCAAAGACCACTGCCCTTTTCGGCACCGCCGTGAATATTGCTCCGAAAAATTTTCCGAAGGTACCACGAAGATCGTCTTGCTCCGATCTACCTTTTCGTGAAAACCTCACAGTCATCGAAGCCTCCACGCGCCCTCACGCGCCGCCCAAAGTTTCTGCACTGAAGGTCACTCTCCCACGCGCCGAACAGAGCTGCCACGCGCCGCCATGCGCCGAACAGAGCCTCCACGCGCTTCCACGCACCTCACCCGCCAGACTGCTCCTGCTGACGTCAGCCCTAAGCCACGTCAGCCTGCCACGCCATCCTGCCACGTCAACTTGCCACGTCAGCCTGCCACGTCAGCTTCCCACGTCATCGCTGACGTCACCTTCCAGCGCGCTGCTGACGTCACCCGCCACATCATCGTTGACTGACCGTTGACCGCTGACTTATGTTGACCGTTGATCGTTGACTTTTTCGCAGAGTTGACTTTTTGCAGCCCAGGTGCTCCTTACCCAGTTTTTTGCATAGATTTCATTTTTGCATATTTTGTTTCTAAATGAAGAATAAGGACATGTCTTCTTCCTTTTGCAACAATCGTCGCCGACAATCTAGCAAACGCTTTTGCAATTTTTGCAAACGTTTTGGCCATAATATTGAGACTTGCTTTCAGCGCAATAAATCAGCTGTTTCAGGTTCTTCTGCCACTATTTCTAACATTGAGAGTGTCCAACCAATGGCTCCCGTCTTTGCACAGTCTAAGTCTTCAGGTCGCACTTTCACCATGACCACAGATGACATTAAAAACATCATCGCCAATGTCATTCGTATGGTTGGTAATGCATCTTATTCCTCTTCTCTCTCAGCTTTGTCCGGTATGTCTCATTCCTCTTAGCTTATGGATTCTGCTTGTTGCAATCACATGACACCTCACTCGTCCTTATTTTCTGAACTTAAACCTGCACCACACCCTCTTACTATTCGCACAGCAAATGGTTCCACAATGTCTGGTCATAATATAGGTTCCGTTTCAACCTCCAACCTCTCCGTTTCTAGGGTCTTTAATATTCTGACCTTTCTTACAATTTGTTTTCTGTGGGACAATTAGCTGAGTTAGGTTATCGAATCATATTTGATTATTCTGGGTGTATTGTGCAGGATCCAAGGACGGGACAGGAGCTAGGGACCAGTCCTAGAGTTGGGCGTATGTTTCCCGTGGACAACCTTCGTCTTCCATTTGTTGCTCCGTTTCTATTGCCGCAGCTGCTGCAGTTTCTTTTATTCCTTGTCTTGCTCTTTGGTATGCTCGACTTGGTCACGCATCTTCTTCCCGTGTACAACAATTGGCTTCTAGAGGTTTGCTAGGTTCAGTGTCTACAGAAAATTTTGATTGTGTTTTATGTCAATTAGGAAAACAACCAGCTTTGCCTTTCAATTCTAGTGAATCTATATCCACTAATATCTTTGACCTTATTCATTCTGATGTTTGGGGACCTTCCTCTGTCTCTAGTATTGGTGGATCTCGATATTTTGTTGTCTTTGTTGATGATTACTCTCGATATAGCTGGATCTTAATATGAAACATCGTTCTGAATTATTGCAAGTGTATTCTAATTTTGCAAAAATGGTTGAACTCAATTTTCTAAACGTATCAAAATTTTCGATCTGATAATGCTCTTGAGTACACTCAATATGCTTTCCAAGCTGTTTTGCATTCTATGGCACTGTTCATCAACTAACTTGTCCAGGTACCTCTCAGCAAAATGGTAGAGCCGAACGAAAACTTCGTCATATTCTTGACACTGTTCGTGCTCTTCTTCTCTCTACCAAAGTTCCTGCTCCTTTTTGGAGCGAAGCTGCTCTTCATGCTGTTCATACTATTAATCGCATTCCTAGTCCTGTCATCCAAAATCAAACTCCATATGAACGCCTTTTTGGGTCACCTCCAGACTATCACCACCTACGCTCATTCGGCTCTACTTGTTTCGTTCTTCTTCAGCCACATGAGCATAACAAACTTGAGCTTAGGTCAAGACTTTGTTGTTTTCTTGGTTATGGCGAAACTCAAAAGGGGTATCGGTGTTATGATCCTATTTCTCATCGACTTCGTGTCTCCCGCAATGTTGTCTTTTGGGAACATCGCCTCTTTGTCGAGCTCTCTCACTTCCGTGCTTCTTTATCTTCCTCTTCTGTCTTAGATCTATTTCAAAATGAGACGCAAATTCCTTCTATAGCTGCTCATGACCCTCCTATAGCTGATCCTGATCCTCCTGTAGCTGCTCCTGATTCTCCTATTAACTTCTCTGTCCAACCACCAGAAATCCTTGATCCCTTTCCTAGTTCCCCTTTAATGAACAGGTCGAAGATGAACAGGTCGAAGAAGAGCTACCCACCTTGATCTTGGTTCCCCTGCTCCTGCTCCGCCTGAAGATTATGTACAAGACATTCCACCTCGTCACTCAACTCGGGTAAGGTCCATTCCTGCACATTTACTTGACTATCATTGTTACACTGCCCTTACTACATTGCACGAGCCTCATACCTATCGTGAGGCTTCCACTGACCCTTTATGGCAGATTGCAATGAAAGAGGAACTTGATGCATTATCTAAAAACCATACTTGGGACTTGGTCACTCTCCCCCCTGGGAAATCTGTGGTTGGTTGTAAGTGGACCTACAAGATTAAGACTCGCTCTGATGGGTCCATTGAGCGCTACAAAGCTCATCTTGTTGCAAAAGGTTTTACACAGGAGTATGGGATTGATTATGAAGAGACATTTGCTCTGGTTGCTCGTATCTCATCTGTTCGTGCCTCTTAGCTGTTGCTGCTGCCAGTAAATGGGATTTTTTCCAGATGGATGTCAAAAATGCATTCCTTAATGGGGATTTGAGTGAAGAAGTTATATGCAACCTCCTCTGGTCTCTCTGTTGAATCAAATTTAAGCCATTACTTCTGGAATCATTATAACTCAATGCTTTGAATGCGGATATCACTGACCATGCTTCAAAATTATTTTCCATGAGTCTAAGGCGTACCTGGTGCCCTGTTTCAAAGAGATTATTATATGAGGAACCGGTGCAATTATGTATTCAATAGGTTATTGAAAGTTGTGCTTGAAAGCTTGTACTCAAAATGTAAAATATGCTAATCTGGATGGAACCTTACCTCAAACTGTATAGGGCTTAAATGTAGTCTATGAAAAATTGTGAATTAAATTGTGATAAGATCAAATCAGTCTATGGTAAATTATAATGAAGCCCCCCTAGTAATGAATTATCCAAAATTGAGAAATGCAACAACAATTTTGCCACCAAAGCGTATTGCAACTCTTCACATGTGCTTTCTTTCTTTAGTCAAATTGTTTTAAAATCCATTTTTAAGAACTTTTTTACTTTTTTTTTTGGAAGGGGGGAGGGTAGGTCTAAGATTAGACAAATGTATATTTAAATAATTATTCTTGCTATCATATGTGAGAGGAGAGGATAATGAGATATAGCTAAAGTAATTATTTCTTTTTTTTTTTTTAATATAAATTTTAAATGGAGGAAGAAGATTTAAATTCTAAACAGTTTTCATTAAAAACATTAAGAAGTATTACCTGACTTAGGGTTTGTTTGGGATCCTTTTTTTTTTTTTTTTAAATTGAAAACTTTTTGCTGAAAGTACTGTAAATAAAGGTAAAAATTAGCTGAAATAGTACAGTGAGACCTATGAATAGTACCAAAAAATACAGTAATGCTCATAAATAGTAATAAAAATAAGTTGAATAATAAAATAAGCTAGTTTTTTAAGATGGAGTCAAACGCACACTTACAGGTTGTAAAAATTAGGATAAATTATACTAACACTTTCTATATCAAAAAATGATAGTTCACTGTTCACCCCTACATGGTCAAAATAATTCACATCTCACTCCCTTTCTCGTACTAAATGACTAAAATAATTAGCACTAAAGAGTTGGAAATTAGAATTTCAATTCTTTTGAATTTTTTTCTTATGAACAATTATTTTGAGCATTTAGGACAGTGTCATTCATTGAAAATCATGTATCATAAGTCTAATTTTTTCACTTCAATAGAATTAACTTGGGTCTAGTGCTTCAATACAAGCACATGCCACACAATCCTTGCCCAATTTTTTTATTATTTAGATGTTTACTCTTTGTTTCTTTTTCTTTTTTTTATGACCAGATGTTTACTCATTTGTAGTACTAGTAGTAGTCAATCCAAATATTATGGATCTATGATTGACAATAATCGCCTAGCACGCCTGCTCCAAGTCTTCGAAGCTCCACTTTGTTATATTATCAAAAAGCTCATCAATCCCTCCGACCCCTACTCTTTCGTCCCCATTGTCTCACTCTCCAGCAAACCCAATACCAATACAAAACTCTCACAGACAAAAACACAAACACCTAAACTACAAAAAAATCTCCTCATGGAAAAAGAAAAACCCAATAATATAAACTCAGCATTAACAACGTGTCAACAAGTCCCAAATCTTCTCTCCTCTTTCGTCGACACTTTCGTCGATTTCTCCGTCAGTGGCGGCCTCTTCTTACCAAATTACCAAAACACCCCTCACTCTAATGCCCCTGTAGATAACCAAAATTACGAAAATGCCCTAAAAACTCGGTATCCTACTCCGCCGAGTCGACTCGTCGCGATCGGCGATCTCCACGGCGACTTGGAGAAGTCTAAGGAGGCGCTCCGTCTCGCCAATTTGATTAACAACTCCGGCGACTGGACCGGCGGGTCAACCACCGTGGTTCAGATCGGAGATGTGCTCGATCGCGGCGGCGATGAGATTAAAATACTTTACTTCCTCGAACGGCTTCGCCGGCAAGCGGCGAGAGCCGGCGGAGAAGTCATCACCATGAACGGCAACCACGAGATCATGAACGTGTGTAGAGATTTCCGGTGCGTGTCGAAATCGGGGTTGGAAGAGTTTAGGGTTTGGGCGGAGTGGTACCGTGTGGGCCAAGTAATGAAAACTCTCTGCGAGGGTTTGGAAAACCCTAAGAACATATTCGAAGGAATTCCTAAATCACTTTGCCGAGTCAATTACAACGATGATGAAGCTTTTGTAGAAGGAATCAGAGCGAGAATCGCCGCTTTACGACCTAGCGGTCCGATATCGGCACGGTTTTTATCCAAAAACGCTACTGTTTTGGTTATCGGCGATTCAGTTTTCGTTCACGGTGGTCTCAAGCCGGAGCACGTGTACTATGGATTGGAGAAAATCAATGAAGAAGTGAGAGACTGGATCAATGGATTGGGGGAAAATTACACGCTGAAGCATTTCGCTAAGAAGAAAGATGCGGTGGTGTGGATGAGGGATTTTTCGGATGATTCGAAGAGGAAATGTGATTGTTCAGCTCTTGAATTCTTGCTTAACACAATTCCGGGGGCGAGGAGGATGATAATGGGACATACAATTCAGAAGAATGGGATCAATGGAGCTTGTGAAAATCGGGCGATAAGGATTGATGTGGGGATGTCCAAAGGGTGTGGTAATAGGTTGCCGGAGGTTTTGGAGATTAGTGAGAATTTGGGGTTAAGGATTTTGACGTCAAACCCGCAGTATCAGAATAAGTATAAGGCTTATTTGGATAGTGAGAGGAAGGAAGGCCTTGGGTTGTTGATTCCGGAACAAGGACCAAAACAAGTGGAAGTGAAGGCTTAGGAGTTTGGGTAATCTAAACTTTTAACATAGACATACATGTAATTTTATATGTTGGAATTGATCATTGGGGCTTCATTTTGTGGGGTATATAATTGTGCAATTGGTATTGTAGGAAAAATTAGATGTAGAATACAGATTGTTGTGGCATTCCTTGTATTTGAATATAAGTTATACAACTACTTGTTCAGAAGTTGCCGCGGCGTTGTGATTATTCCAAGATTTGGAGTCCTGTTTCTGTAGTTTCTGGTTTTAATAAATTGTACTTTCTAAAAAATGCTTATGTCAATAAATTGTTACTAGTTTCATGAATTCAGTTTTTCCATTGTAGTTGAATTATAGATCACTGGCCAATGTCTCACGAAGCTCTTTTACCATGATATGAGCCATACTACATATTGATAATTCAAATCTGTGTTTCTAGGTTAGCTTCATGAATTTGGTCTTGGCGTTCTGTATTATCAATGGTCGTACAATCTGTTAAACTATTTTTTAGCGTAGCATATTCGCTTTAAAAGTGAAGCATGGCATCATCAGGAATGGCTGCTGTAATGACCCTTTTATTTGCCTATATTATTTCTTGATTTAATGATAGCATTCTAAGTATATTTTTTGTTCACACAGCAACAAAAAAAAAATCTAAATATATTGTTATTTGCTTTGAGTTTGACTCACGGGATTGCCACTGCAATTTATTTTTCTGTTTTTATTTTTTCCATGTTATTCTTCATTCTGTTATACTTCTGTCTTTGGTGTACATTATGTGCAACATAATGACTGGCTTCTTTTGGTCCAAATAACAAAAAAAACATAATGAGTGACTTCACATTCAGGTATTAGAACTAGATACAGTTGGTATATATGTATTCCTTACTGATGATGATTGTTCTTCTAGGTTGTTGAGCTGCCCATGCTTCATCGTGAGAAATTTGTGAAGCTTGGAATTGATCATCATAAGGGTGTCCTTTGCTATGGTCCTCCAGGGACGGGTAAGACACCGTTAGCTAAAGCAGTGGCTAACAGAACTGATGCTTGCTTCATTCAAGTTATTGGGAGTGAGCTTGTGCAGAGATATATTGGTATGGGAGCTAAGATGGTTCGAGAACTGTTCCAGGTTACTAGTTGTGCATGTTCAGTAGTTTCAAAACTCCTCTTTGTTATTCATATGGTTTTAATTATACACTTATCATCTCATTAGTACTGCAATTTGCTGCAGATGGCACATTCCAAAAAGGCATGTATTAAATTTTTTGATTAAGTGGATGCAATTGGAGGTACACAATTCGATGATGGTATTGGTGGTGATAATGAGATGCAGCGTACAATGTTGAAAATTGTAAATTAGCTTGATGGCTTTGATGCTCAAGGAAACATAAAAGTTTTAATGGCCACAAATAGGTCAGTTAAGTTGGTTACCTATCAGGACCATTTTTCTGCTTGATGTTATTTAAACACTTATGGCTCTTAAACAACCTTGTTTTGCACTTTATAAATAGAACTGGTGATCACTTTTTTTTCCTACTTGTAAACTTCTAACAATAGAATACACTAGCTTATTTTGTGGATTTTGATAGCCCCCCTTTTTAGGCCTGACACACTTGATCCTGCAGTATTGAGTACGATTTGAACTTTGCCCAAATTGCACTGTTGATAAGAACCCTTTATAATGGATAGTCTTGTGTGGCACTGCTGTTTGTTATTTGTTCATACTATTCCAAGGGTGTTTTAGGACATTGGTTTTCTGACATGAGTTTCTCTCTCAGGAGTTGAAATAAGGAGTGTGTGCAGTTGGCATGTTTGCCATTCGAGTCCGGAGGAAAGCTGTGACAGAGATTTCCTTGATGCAGTGGACAAGGTATTCAAGGGATAAAAGAAATTCAGTGCAACACCAAAGTACATGGCCTACAACTTTTTATTTTTTTGAGATTGGCCTACAACTGATTAAGCTGTTATGAGCAATAAGGTTCTGCTAGGATTATTTCATTTATCATTTGGCTGCATAGCTTGGAACCAGTTTACTTAGGTGGGTTTCTCCTTATGAAGCTGTGAAAGCGTATCAAACCATGTTTTGCTACAAATTTAAGCTGTGACTTCTGGAATCTTTGTAACTAAAAATTTGAATGCCTTGAATACGGAAATCACATTGACCATGCTTCAAAATTAATTTTCATGAATCTAAGGTGTACATGGTGCCCTCTTTCAAATAGATTATATGAGGAACCTGCGCAATTATGCACTGAATAGGTTATTGAAAGTTGTGGTTGAAAGTTTGTCCTCTAAACGTTAAATATGCTAATTTGGATGGAACCTTACTTCTAACTGTATGGGTTTTTTCTTTTATAGAACTGTATGGGGTTAAATGTATAGAGTGAAATTTGTGAATTAAATTGTGATAATATTAAACCTAACTAAGGTAATGGTAAATTGTAATGAAGCCTCCTTAGTAATGAATTATCCAAAATTGAGAAATGCAACTACAATTTTGCAATCATGCGGATTGCGTCTCTTCCCATGCGCTCGACAATTCATTACTATTATTTTTTTTGGAGAATAGACAATCCATTACTAGGGGAGGCTTCTTTACAATTTACCTTAGTGTGGTTTGCCAACAATTTTTCCACCAAAAGGCTTTCTTTCTTTATTCAACTGGTGGGGGTGGGTTTGAATTTGATGTGAAGTTGTAACAATATCAGTAGCGGCTCCAGAATTTTTATTTAAGGGGGTCAATAATGGTGGAGCCATGAATTTATTGACGGGGAGGTGTGAGTAAAAAGTAAAATATATATTTTTTCTATATATATAACTTTCACGTTATATATTTTTTCTATTATTTTTTCTGGAGAATAGACAATCCATTACTAGGGGAGGCTTCTTTAAAATTTACCTTAGTGTGGTTTGCCAACAATTTTTCCACCAAAAGGCTTACTTTCTTTATTCAACTTGTGGGGGTGGGTTTGAATTTGATGTGAAGTTGTAACAATATCAGTAGCGGCTCCAGAATTTTTATTTAAGGGGGTCAATAATGGTGGAGCCATGAATTTATTGACGAGAAAGTGTGAGTAAAAAGTAAAATATATATTTTTTCTATATATATAACTTTCACGTTATATACAACACAACTATATTGTACAATAATCATAAAAAATATCAACATTTGAAAGATTGTTAAGACAACAATCATTGGATCCATAAACGAATAGAATTCAAAGACTAATTATACATTTTTATCAAATTAATAATAACTTATTATATAATTTATATTTATAAGTTATATCAAGTGAATAAAAAAATATTAAATAAATAAGAATAGTAACACACTTAGGAGTAGGGCTGGGACTTGGAAGTAAGTGTGAAACTAAGAAAAATAATACTCCAGTAATAAAATTTTGCTTTTGAAGTGTATGATTTTTAAAATATGCACGCTGTCACTCTCTGGGAATTAGAGTAAACTATAAAAGATTTCTTAGACTTGCAAATGTTTAGAGCACTTATCAAAATACTTGATCAGACATAGAGAAAAACTAAGAAAACATAAATACAAATCAAACATAGAGGAAAACTAAGGATCATGTTAAAACTTATTTCAATTGGGTTTAACAAAAAATTTAAAGCTAGGGTGTTCAAATTTTTATTGTAGGGATAAAAAAAATTATATATATTTAGGACCAGGCCAGGGGGTTCATTTGAACCCCTGGGTTGGTCTTAGAGCCGCCCTTGAAAAATATTGATATTTCAAACCATCGTTGGAGGAAGGTGATTTGAATTTTGGAACCTCTTGGTTAAAAAGGAAAATGCTAAGTTCACTATATTTTTTCAACACTTTTACAATAAATTTTATGTGGTATGTTATTATTGGCTATTACTGGTAGACAAAAAGATAATTTCAGTAGTGGGTTCAAATTATAATTAATACAATTTACCATTTATGATTTATTATGAAAATATTGTGAACGTGGCATTTCTTTGATTAAAAATATTTTAAAAAAATTAATTGACTTAAAAATTAAGTAAAAAATTAGGATAAGCTACACTAACATTTTCCAATTTTCAAGAAATGACACTTCATTCCAAATAACCAAAATAATTCACATCTACTTCCTTTCTCACACTAATTAGTGTTTTGAGAACAATTTATCTAGTTTTTGTTGAAAGTGTTGTATATGAAAATTAGAATATAAATAAAATAAGTTGATTGATTTTTTGTTGAAAGTATTATAGAAAAAAAAGTGAGGCCCGCAATAATAAATAGTACTTCTCATTTTGAGAAAAACCATAGCTTGAGACTTGCGTTTAGTTAATTGTATTGACTTCTTTTAACAAGAACACAATAGTGGGACTTATTAAAAAAAAAAACTCCTTTATTGGTAGACTTGCAAATAGTAAATAAATAAATAAATAAAAATAAATAAAAAACTAAAAGCAAGCTTATAATCTAATTCTAAAGACACACTAATGACCCGAATAATTTATGCTCTACCTCAAAATAATTCAAAAAAGGGATAGATTGGCATTATTTTTAAGAGTTAGAAATTAGAATATCAATTGTTTTGAACATTTAGGATAGTGTCCTTCATTGAAAAGCACGTGTAAAGAGTTTAATTTTCCTTTTACCTCTGTCATGAAAGTAAGTAAAATTTACCTAAACTATTTAATGGAATTGGTTTGGGTTTGTTGGAATTAAGACCAGTGTCAAACACTTATCATTCGTTCACTTCCTAATGCGCTAGACTCAATTTTTCCCTAGTTTTAACTATGGGTAATTACATTAATTTATTTTGAGATTTGAGGGAATTACATTTCACCACAATCTCAAAGGAAAAAAACACTTTTCCTTGGGATTTGAAGAAGATAACATTTTACTGTTAAAAAATGGTAAAATTTGTTGTGTAAATCCTTCTATAAAAAAGAATGGTGACTAAATCCTTCAAAAAATAAAAATATATTATACGTTTATTTTGTAGCAAAAAAAAAAAATTGTATTTTTATTTTATTTCTATATATTAAAAGGATTCAGAAAGTTAGTTATTACTCTTTTTTTTTTTCAAAAATACCCCTAATTTAATTAACTAATCCATATTCTTAAAATATACTAGCCTCATCACACGCGCTTCGCACGTGTGCGATGAGACTTTTTTCTTTTTTAGTTGTCGTAGCAAAAAAAAATTAAGATTTTTTATTTTATATATAATTTTTTATTTTAAAAATATAATTTATAAGTGAATAAATCAATTTAAAAATTAATAGAAGAGTGGTCCTATTTTTTAGACAATATTTTAGTGGGAGTTAAAGTTGAATTTTTACCGGATTGTTCTTTAATTTTGTCTCTACTTAAATATAGGACTGTAATGACATTTTTGAACTAAAAAATGAGGAATTCAAACAGGGAAATCCCCTTAAATAATAGTATAGAAGAAATAAGGTCAAAACTATAAACTCACAAAAAATAAAAAATAAAAATAAAAACAAGAAACCTACCCAACATATAAAATAAAAAATTCTCATTTCCCTCCCCACTATCCCACGTTCTATATAAATACTAACTTCTGAGCACACGCTTATGTGCATGCTTAAAGGCTTTTTTATTTTTTGGATAAAATTTAATAATTTGTATCAATTATAATTTAAAATTATTACATTTTTCAATTACAAAATATCTAGAGGTGTGATGAAAAAAATACCTAGGAATATGGTGAGTGTTATGATAGTAAAGAAATCTGTCACAACATAACAATAGAGAAAGTCTCAAACCCATAAATTTTGATGATTAATGTTTCTAAGCTTAAAAGTGAAGTCTGAAGGGAAACAATAAGATCAAAATTTGTTTAATCCTATAAAATGAAATAGAAAAAGACGTATAATCAAGTCACTTCAAACAACATACAATTGTGTAATTCAAATATCACAAATAGATAAAATAAGGAAATATATTGATTAAGAATGCCTATTTTAGGCTTGAAATTTATGAAGAAAAATTATTACTCTTTGATGGAAAAGATTCTTATGTACTTTGAAGTGTGAAAGAAAGGTTTGCATGACCATGTCAATGCTTCTTCTCTCTAATGTCATCAGCTACTAAGTCATTGATGGAGTGGATGAAGATGCCAAAGCTCAGTCTATTGATATGAAAATCCTGATATGATATGTTGATTCTTGTTGAAAAAGCACGTGTTCTAAAAATTTTAAGTAAAAAATACTAATAAAAATGAATAAACATAAACAATGGGAGATGTTGATAAGGATTCACCATCAACATTTACTTTGTATATTTGGAAAGCGGTTTGAGGGAGGAGAAGTTTGTGTTGTATTTATAGTAAGGAGAAGTGTTGGTACTTGTTAGTTGTGTAAATTATTTGAATGTGAGTTAGTAAAAGATGTCCATGAAGGAAACTGTTAAAAACTGTTTAGTTGGAAGTTTGTCACTTTGTTTTAAATATGATTCTTTTTGTTTGAGATTAAAAAAAAAAAAAAACAAAAACAAAAATGTGCTTGATTTTTTTTTTTATAACAAAACGTGCTTGATTTTTTTTTTTTAATAACAAAACGTGCTTGATTTTGTTAGGAGAGTTTGCTTCTTTTTTTAAAGTAACCAACTAACTACAAATAATTTCCTTAATAAAAAAAGTAACCGAAGATAAAGAGAAAGAGAGGTATATGTTAATAATTTGCTAAATTTAAGGATATGGATGGGAAGTTATAGTAATAGTTTTTTAATAGGAGTGTTTTTTTTCCCTTTAAATTCAAAATAAATAAGATGATGCCTTCAAAAAAAAAAAAAGATGATACTTGAAAAAAAAAAAAAAAAAAACTAACGTGAGATCATGGAGTAAGGAAAACAATTCCTTTTTAAAAAAAAAATTAAATACATTTAACCAAGAGAAGAGAAATTTGAAAACCATGAGGAAAGTAGTCTTATTTTGTAGGCAATGTTTTAGTGCAAAATAAACATGTATTTTTACTGAACTATCCTTTAGTTTTGTTTCTACTTAAACCTAGGGGTATAAGAATATTTTGGAATAAAAAAAAAATCTGATTCAAACAAGACAACCCCTTAAATAGTAGTATAGAAAAACTGCCCACAGTACCTATCCTAAACTCCTAACAAATAAACCTTCCATAAAAATAAAAAACGACCCCATTCCGCCTTTACCACGTTTAACCCAAAAAAAAAAAAACCTTCCTTCCAAAAAAGAAAAAGACTTCCACAAAAAAAAAACAAAAAACTACCAACATCACATTAAAAAAAAAGACCCATGCAAAAACCATTTATAACTTCTTGTAAAAAATTAAATAAATAAAAAAGAGTCTCATCGCACGCGCAAAATGCTTGTGATGAGACTACTTTATATAATTTTTATTTTGAGAATCTAATTTATAAGTGAATAAAGTAATTTAAAAATTAATAGGAGAATTACCATATTTTTTAGACAATGTTTTAGTAGGAGTAAGAGTTGTATTTTTACTAAATTGTCCTTTAATTTTGTCTCTACTTATACATAGAGGTGTAAAAGCATTAAAAAAAATGAGAATCTCAAAAAGAGAAAACTTTTTAAATAATAGTATAGATTATTCAAGTTTGATATCAAGTTTGAATTGTTAAGCATCTAGCTTTAATGAGTTTATATTAATTCTACTGGTAAGGTTTCTTCCTTTGCCCTAACCTTCGGATTTTAAATAAAAAAATTGTAAAATTTCTTATAATCAAATAACAGATCTAATTTTTTTTCTTTAAAAAAACTGAGTGAATTCTCAAATGATAAAGTTTTTAAAGACTAAATAAATTTTTTTTTATTAGCATCCAGATTTGATAATAAAGAATTTCTTAAATTTTTTTTTTTTTTTGATAATAAAGACAACAATATCATGTTGACTTACTTGGAGTAGTGTGGTATATTATAGACAATCGCGTAGCACGCCGTCTCCACGTCATCGAAAGATTCGAAACCCCTGTTTGTTATATCATCACGGAGCTTCGCATTCAATCTCTCCCATCCCTACTCTTTCGTTTCCATTGTCTCACTCGCACCCAAATCTCTCACAGACAAAAACACAAACACCTAAACTACCAAAAAAAATCTCTCAATGGAAAAACCCACAACGAGCTCAACGTGTCAACAAGTCCCAAATCTTCTTTCCTCTTTCGTCGACACTTTCGTCGATTTCTCTGTCAGTGGCGGCCTCTTCTTGCCAAATTACCAAAACACCCCTCACTCTAATACCCCTGCAAGTCACCGAAATGACGAAAATACCCCTGGAAAGTTCAAAACTCGGTATCCTTCTCCGCCGAGTCGACTCGTCGCGATCGGCGATCTCCACGGCGATTTGGAGAAGTCGAAGCAAGCGTTACGACTCGCAGAGCTGATAAACGACTCCGGCGACTGGACCGGCGGGTCAACGACCGTGGTTCAGGTCGGCGACGTACTCGATCGCGGCGGCGATGAGATTAAGATACTCTATTTTCTCGAGAGACTTCGACGGCAAGCGGTGAAAGCCGGCGGCGAAGTCATCACCATGATCGGGAACCACGAGACCTTGAACGTGGAAAGAGACTTCCGGTACATGTCGGAATCGGGTTGTGAAGAGTTTAGGGTTTGGGCGGAGTGGTACCGTGTTGGCCAAGTCATGAAAAGTCTTTGCGAGGGTTTGGAAAACCCTAAGAACATATTCAAAGGCATTCCTTCATCTTTTCCTGAAATCGATAACGATAATGAAGCTGTGGTACAAGGATTCAGAGCGAGAATCGCTGCTTTACAGCCTAACGGTCCGATATCGGCGCGATTTTTGTCGAAAAACGCGACGGTTTTAGTCGTCGGCGATTCGGTTTTCGTTCACGGCGGCCTCAAGCCGGAGCACGTGTACTATGGATTGGAGAAAATCAATGAAGATGTTAGGGATTGGCTCAATGGATTGGGGGAAAATTACACGGTGAAGAAATTTTTGAGGTATGCAGATGCGGTGGTGTGGATGAGGGATTTTTCTGAAGATTCGACGAAGAAATGTGATTGTTCGGCTCTTGAATTGTTGCTTAGCACAATTCCGGGGGCGAGGAGGATGATAATGGGGCATACAATTCAGGAGAATGGGATTAGTGAGGCTTGTGAAAATCGGGCGATAAGGATTGATGTGGGGATGTCGAAAGGGTGTGGTGATGGGTTCCCGGAGGTTTTGGAGATTAGTGAGAATCAGGGTTAAAGGTTTTGACCTCGAACCCTTGTATCGGGATAAGTATTTGCGTAGTGAGAGGAAGGGAGGGCTTGGATTGTTGATTCCAGAACAAGGACCGAAACAAGTGGAAGTGAAAGCTTAGGAATTTGGGTAATCTAAACTTTTTAACATATGTGGAGTATAGAATTGTGCAATTGTTTTCATATAAGCAATTTGTTGTTGTAGGAAAATTAGATGTAGAATAAAGATTGTTGTGGCATTCCTTGCATTTGAATATATAAGTTATACAACTTTCTATTCAAAGGTTGCTCCAGCATTGTGATTATTTGAAGATTTGGATTCCTGTTTCTGTAGTTTCTGGTTTTAATAAATTGTAGTTACTAAAAAAATGCTTATATCAAGAAATTGTTAATTAGTTTTATGAATCCAGTTTTGCCATTTTAGTAGAATTATAAACCACTTGGAAATGTCTCATGACTTAAACCTCTTTTACCTTCTTCTCGTGAACCATGATATCAGCCATACCGCATTTTGATAATTTAAATGTGTGTTTCTAGGTTAGCTTCATGAATTTGGTCTGTTCATACATTCTGTTAAGCTTTTATCTGCTTGTCAATGTCTCATTTGCTTAATCCATATACTCCTCTGGCTTGTCCTGTTAACACCAAAATATTTTAGTGTGTCAATTCGTCTCTATTATTTTTGAGCATAGTATATTGGCTTTAAAGTAAAGCATGGCATCATCGGGAATAGCTGCTGTGATGACCCTGATATTTGCCTATTTTATTTCTTGATTTAATGATTGCATTTCAAATATATTTTTATTCACACAACAACAAAAAACCTAAATATATTGTTTTATGCTTTTGATTTGACTCATGGGATTGCCTCAGCAATTTGTTATTCTGCTATTCTATTGTATTTGTTTATTCTTGTTAAAAGTATGGTTGCAATTTCACTCTTAGCTCTTATTAACAGTAAACATTGTTGTGTATTCAAAATGGAATGTATTTAATTCACCCTATACCAAGGCTTTGGATTAGTTTGCCAAGAGTCTTATAGTGTAGCAGTATTGCCTGGTCTCCTTTATAAGAAGAACCATGGTTCAAATCCCCCTCCTCACTTGTAAGAATTATCAAAGAAAAGTTATGGATCAGTTGTATCATGTATACTGGTCCTTATTAGTTTAATAAAAATAATCCATGGTATTGGGGGTAACTTTGATTTTTTAATCAAAGTAATATTATTCAATATCAAACTAAGTTTTGCCAAAAGCCTTGTACTTCAACAAAGACGTCTAGGATTCAAATCTCCCCTCCCTCAACTATCAAAATTTTAATATCAAACTAGTTTTTCATGGTGCAGTTGTCCTCTTTTTTCATTAAACAATGTTGTCTACTTATTTTCTGTTATCCACCAAGTTGGGTTACAGTGAATGCTATCCGATTCTCTAATCCACAAGCACAGATACTGGCTTTTTAGTTGTTGATTCTGAAGAGTTTGCCAGTGATGGAGATTACTTATTTTATATTCATCAATCCAATCTATGCATCATTTTGCTTTCATTTTTCAATTTATATGTTGGGCAATGTTGAAAGCTTTAATAATCTAATTTTCTCATGGATGGATATTTTGAGAGTGAAGTGAATAATTATTGGGCTTTTATTTTTGCTGATTCTGAATGGTTTGATCAATCATACTTACTGCACAGTTATTCTGGTTCTGCAACTGTACGGGAGGATGGTTCTTGGACAAGCTGTTTTGAATTGGGTTTGTTTGGTGTTGAACAAGTGCTTGCCATGACTCTCGGAGCAAATAGGATGATAATTTCGGGGGGGGGGGGGGGGGGGGCATGTGATTCAAGAGATTGGGATCAATGGGGTTTGCAATAATCAGGCGATATGGATTGATGTGGGGATGTTGAAATTGTGCAGTAATGGGTTACTGGAACAAGTTCAGGATTTTGATATCAATCCAGTTGTGTCAGAACAAGTTGGTTTTGCATACTGAGAAGAAGGAAGGGTTTTTAGCACAAGGACCAAAACCTTTCATTGGAAGTGAAGGCTTAATGAGTTTGGGCAATCTGAACTTTTATAAATAATGTTTATGAGGAAAACTCTGAACATATATATTCTTTTCTGCGTAGGAATTGATCATTGGAACTTCATTTTGTGGGCTATAGAATTGGAACTTGTTTGTGGGCTATCAGATTAAGAAAAGATTGTGGTAGCATTCTATGCATTTGAGAATTAAAATATAACTTTTTATTCAAAGATCAATCAAGAATTTTGAATATTATACAAATAAGTCCAGCCTGCCAAGGATCAAAGTGTGCTCATGTTAACATATTTGTAATTATTAAAAAAAAAAAAAAAATCTTAAATCAATAGATTGTATTAGTTACATGAATTCGGTTTTGCAATTGTCAGTTCTGAATAAATTCATACAATTCCTTAAATTATAAACTACAGGCAATGTCTCATGTCTTTTAACTCATTTGCCTTCTCTGGCACCAGGATATAAGCCATTCTGTTTATCGACCTGTCGGTTGATCTTTGTTGCTTATATTAACAAATTAGATCTCTAGCATTCTGATTATTTGATAATATAAATTTGTCTTTCTATAGTTTCTTTATCACAGGATCAGGTTACCCATGCAAATTCAAACTTGGCATTCTACTTTATCAATGTTCATACATTTTGCTAAACTATAAAATGCGGGGCCATGACTCTTGACCTTGGCCCATGTAGTCATGTACTCCTTCGGCTTGTCCTTTTTACTCCAAAATATGAGCTCTACTACTTATTGGTGCATTGATTCGTCTCTGTCATTTATGAGCATAGCATATTAGCTTGCAAAGCATCTGGCATCATAAGGAATGGCTGCTATGATGACCCTGTTATATTTTATTTCTTGATTTAGGGATGTCATTCTAAATATATTGTTCTTTGCTTTTGGTTTGACTGTAGGGGAGGTCCTCAGCAATATATCTATCTATTTCATTTTCCTGTTGGTTCATCTGCGGGTGGGGATATAATTTCACTGAGAGTCCCCCCCTCCCCCCTCTTTTTTCCCTTTTCCTTTTCTTTTACTGGAGGTCATGAGATTAAAGTTGTGAGCTTAAATCAAGAAATAGATATTGATTACGAGAGTGCATAACAGATTGCGAGTGCAGGAGCTGGATTCTGAGTTCTTCTCCATGCACCCACCCCAGCTCTCTCACTCTCTCCCTTACTCTTACCAGTTGAGGATAGAAAGCCAGAGTGCAGAGCAGATCGCGTAGCCAGAGATCAGTTTCTCATTCTCTATACACACACACACAGACACACACATTCAGTTTATCACTCTATATCTCTCTCATGTATGCTTTGTTCTTGATTTAACTGAGATCTACTGAATGAGATGTGAGTCCAAAGTTAGGATACGAGTAAAACTTGGTTTCTAAGAGAGCTGTGTATGTATGACTAAGTTTGCGTAGGCAAGCCTCCTAGGGTGCATATGTAGGATTCAGATCCACTAGAGTTCCCTAGGAACTCTACCAGTAAATTTCATTAAATCCTAACCGTTCTTTAATGATTTAATGGTTTAAATTCTGCCATGTCAGCATTTCATTAATAATATTCTTGAAATAATAAAATAATGTTGAAAACAAAACAATTAAGAATATTATTAATGAAATGCTGACATGGCAGAATTTAGACCATTAAATCATTTAAGAGTGGTTAGGATTTAATGAAATCTACTTGGTAGAGTACCCTAGGAACTCTAGAAGATCTGAATCCGCATATGTAGGGTTGAGGCTGCATACGCTCCTTGATGCAAAAACCTTATAACTTCTACATTTTTAACCTAAATTGTATGTATGTGTGTGTGTATATATATATATATATATATATAATATATATATATATATTTCTTTTGGAGAAACAAACATGCACAAAAGGGAAATCGAATGAGGTATTAACACAAATTTACAATATAAACTTACTTAATAGTCATGATGACTGTTAAGGGAAGATAAGACAAATTATATTACACACAATATACCCTTTTAAACTTTTGAAATGTACTTAATTGAATATAAAATAAATTCACATTCTTTTTCCAAACTAAAATAGAAAAATATTCAATACCTACGTACGTATTATAAAATTTATGAAACAGAGGGATTTTTTTTTTCTTCTTTTTTTGTTTTTGTTTTTGTTTTGAGAGAAGTTGGTATGGATTCAATTGGCAAGATTGTGATAATGATAGTACAGTACAATAGTAATGACTTTATATATATATATATATATATATATATATATATATATATTTAGAATTTATTTATAATAATTTGATAATTATAATATGAATGATTTGGTTGATGAATGTTTAGCTTGAAAAAAATTAGGAAGTTTCAAACAACAAGACTTTTGGCACAATTTTAGTTTAATGAGAAATAAGGTATTACCTGTACTTGTAAATAGATTACTCTGTGAATAATTATGGACAAATAAGTAAGGTGATAATTAAAAACCGGCCAAAAAACATAATTTATAGAAGAACACAAAGTTGACGGATCATCTCAACTTGTAGTGAATTACCGCAAAAGCGCAATAGTAGTTTTGGATGCATGCATTTCTTTTTAATAATTCAGGGATTTTTCATTGGAAGAAAAATATGGTAAGACTAGGTCTGGCTTAATGTATTTTCAGACTTAAAGCAAAAATTTTAAGTGGGTATTTTCTTAAATTTTAATATTAATTAAAGAATATCTATTAATTTTTTATATCATTTTATTTTAATCTATCTTTAATATTAAATTCCAGTAAATAGAGTGCATAGCATTCAAAAAATGTATTTTTTTTAAAAAACGTTTATTGATTAAATTTGTTTGGGACATTGCCTTCTAGGGGCCTTAATATTATTATTATTATTATTTGGAAAGGTAAGAAGACCTTAATTATATTCTATTACTTAATGAAGGGGGGCTTATTTAATATGGGGGTCTTAGGTTATTGTCTTAGTGGCCTGTAGTGTTGAGTTGCCCCTGGGTATGACAACATTGGTAACAAAAGTGTAATAAGGGATTTTTGTTTAGGAGCCAAGACTAAACTAATATTGTGGGGAATAGAAATTTGATAAGGTTACATTGCCACATGTCATGCCTAAGGTCGAGGAGGCCATGCCAGCTCCGAGGAGATCATGCCCTCGAACGGTAAGGCCACTATAATGACACGTTACCAGAAGATGTCATACTGAAGAGAAGGAGTTTCAGGGAAAGGGCTACCACATTTAATGCTTCCCATCAAATCTCCTAGTCGCATCTATGTAGAGAATACCCCTAAACAGTGCTGCCTTGATTGCCGCGACTCACAAGGGATTTGGGAAGGTATCTGATGGGACAAGCACTCAAGTGGTAGCCTAAGTGACCAACAATTGGAGGGCCAAGATCATCTAAAGGAGGCTATATAATGTGAGAGACCCTCCAGAGGATAGGCATCGGAAAATTTGTAGAGATGACATTGTAGCAACTAAAACTGAAATTGTATTCCAGTTTAAGAGAAATATATTTAAGAACTACTCTCCTCGAATTTTGGCTGATGAGTGATTTTCTTTGCATACAACTTAATTTTCTTTACTTTCCTATTATTCTTAATCCACTGTGCGTGTTGGTCCTTCTGTTGAAGCCCATAAGTCTACTCTCTACAAATTCGTTGTGTTGGGCTCTTTGGGCCCTAGTCCTGTTGCTTTTTGGGCCTAAGATCCAAAACCCGCCCTTACAATTATATTAAATTAAAATTTAAGTAAAACTCAAAAGATATACATATATGTCTTTGTGCATTAGGTTTTTATTTTTTTAATAATAAAAAACTTAAATTTAATTCCAAAGTCATTATTAGTGGGTTCCAAAACAAATACCACTAGCTAGCAAGGGTTCGAAACATAACATGATCAAATTCCCTTGTGGAAAAGACTGATTAATGTCTCTCCTTTTCTTAGTTCTCGGCTACGAAGGTTGATGCCCTCAACTTTTAAGCTGTAGAAGTTGATTTCTTCACTTTCTGTGGGGAGTTGCTTTGTTCCTTGTTGTAACTAGTTTACTGTCAAGGCTTGTGAATTTATTTTGTGGGCTCATTTTGTGGGCTACACGATAAGTATTTGTTGAAAATTCTAATAGACTTTCATCGCTAGGTTGATGCTCTAAACTTTAGGCTGTAGGTGTTGGTTTTCTTATCAATCTGTGGCAAATTGTTTTGTTCCTTGCTATAACAAGTTTACTGTCAAGGCTTGTGGGTTTATTTTGTGGGATTTGGGAAACAGTTTCTTCTTGTTATGGATGATCTTGCTCTTAAGTGGAATAAACTTTCTCTTACTCATAAAGAAGGAAAAAGTTTAACTCTTTCAAAGGATAAACAAATTCACGAGTTTGTTCTAGTGGTAAAATTTCTTATGAAGAGGAATGTTAACATTGATGAAGTGGCTAAGACTTTTAGACCTTTATGGGGTACAACTTAGCGTTTTAATGTCAGGGATGCTGGTGATAATTATCTTTTGTTGGCTTTGAATCAAAGTCAGATGTTGAAAAGGTTATTATGGGAGAACCTTGGTCCTATGATAGACACCTTGCAATTCTGCATAGGTATATGATGGAAAGACCCCCATTGACAAACTTGCAACTTTCTACAGCAATGTTTTGGGTCCAAATTCACAATCTTTCTTTTAGTATGTTATCTCCTGAGATTGTAATGGATATTGCTGATACTTTGGGGGAAGTCAGAAGATTGGAGAATACTTCAGAAATGGTAGGAGGTAATTTCTTGAGGGCCAGAGTGGCCATTGACATCTCCCAACCTCTTTGTCGTGGAAGAATTATTTCATTGGATGGGAGTTATGAGAATTGGATTTCTTTCAAGTATGAATGATTATCGAATATCTGTTACTGGTGTGGGAGGGTTACTCATGATGATAGGGATTGTCCTCTTTGGTTGAGAAGTAAATGCTCTCTGAAGTTGGAAGATCAACAGTTTGGTCCATGGATTAGCACTGCTCAGTTCAATAATTCTAGAAAATCAGTTGTTGAAGTTACTGGTTTTGGCGAAGACTCCTTCATTCCATCAAGAGAAGCTTCAATGTTGAATAATCCTCGTACATTTAATCAAACTCTAACTGGTTCTGTTCATAGGCTAGTGACTGGGATTTCATTGGAGATGGAGAAAGGTGGTGGTAATTCTGATAAGGAGTTGGGGGAGGTGTCTCAGAAGGTAGTTAATATTGGAAATAGGCAATTAGATATGGAGTCAATGGAAGTTACTGAAATTTCAAAAGCTGGTGATGCAGTTTCGGATTTTGAGCAAAAAATTAGGGAGATAGACATGGAGTTAACCGAGGATGGTGGAGGTTCAAATTTGAATATTTTGAAGTTGGATACGATTAATTTAGAAGTACCTCTTGAGGTCAATTGTAGGGATGACAATGGGGCGGGGTGGGGTAGAAGGATGGGGTCTTCGTCCCTGCCCCGCATGGTTTTTTCTCGTCCCATCCCCGCCCTGTCCTGCATGACATGGAAAACTTTCTCACCTCATCCCCGCCCCTTGGGGCCTCATGAAGCCCCGCCCCACCCCGTAAAACTCTACATTTTGTTAATTTGCCCTACAACTAGTATATTTTTATTAATAAAACCTATTTCATTAATAAAAATATACTTGAAATTACAAATAAATTTATTCCATCAAATCAAATAAATTTTTAGAAAAAATTGAATAATATATCCAAGTGTTTAACAAGACAATCACAAAAAAAAAAAAAAAAAAAAAAAAAAAAAAAAAAAAACTTATAGTAAAACACAACAAAATAAGGCAGAGAGCCACATTGGGTAGAATAAAATAAGCTAATATTGAAATATTTGTTTAAATAGTAGGGTTTTAGAGCATGACAAATTTACAATTATAACCCCTTAGCAACACAGGGCGGGGTGGGTCTAAAAAGTCTAAACCCATCCCCACCTCGCCCTGTGGTGTGGGGCTAAAATCTTGCCCCATCCCTACCCCACCACTTTTACGGGGTGAGAAAAACCCTCTGCGGGGCGAAGTAGGGAGGGTCGGGTTAAGTAAGGTGGGGCAAAATTGCCATCCCTAGTTAATTGTGATGCAAATTTCGAAATTGTTGGAGATAAAGAGGTAGTTGACAAAATGGATAAGTTGCATGCTATGGAGAATCTTGGAAAATCGATGGTTGTGTTAGTGTGGATAAGGGAAGGAAATACCGTGGGTCCAAAGGCAAAGCCAGTGTAAAATCTAAAGTTTTAAGTTTGGATAAGAAGGATAAGGGTCAGGTTAAGGAAAATATTAAAAGTGTTTAGGCTAGATTTCCTCCAAAGTGTATGAAGGACAGTCTTGGAGATAAAGATGAGGCTTTTGGTTTCAAGAGAAAGACTAGTGGCACTATGTTCTCTGTATCTTAGGAGAAGAAAATAAAAATTGAGGAGGAAGCTTTGAAGCTAAGTGAACTCTTTGCAACTCATTTTGGATCGATGGAGGCTGTTGAGCAGCCCTGCTGGGACCAATGAGTTTGTTAAGTTGGAACTGTTGGGGGCTTGGAAACCCTCGAACAGTTAATGCCTTAAAAGAGGTGATTAGGATAGAAGAGCCCAAAATTGTTTTTCTGATGGAAACAAAATCTGATAGAGATTGGATGGTGAATATTCGTGATAACTGTGGATTCAAACAAGGATTGATTTTTCCCAACAAAGGTAGTAGTGGAGTATTAGCTTTATTTTGGAAAGATGATATACAAGTGAATGTTATAAAATATTTTCCATCTAATATTGATGCTAAGGTGAATAGTGGAGATGGTTTGGGGTGGTGGCATCTTACAGGTTTCTATGGACAACTGGAGACCTCTCTTAGATATGAATCTTGGAGTTTATTAAAATATCTCAGTGGTCTTTCTCAGCTGCCATGGCTTGCTATTGGTGATTTTAATGAACTTATGTGTTCATCTGAGAAGGAAGGTGGTGCCACCAAGCCTGCTCAACAAATGCAGTATTTTGTAAATGCGTTAAATTGGTGTGGTCTTCGTGATTTAGGCTTCTCTGGTCCTAAATTTACTTGGTTATATCAACAATCTGATGGAACACAAATTAGAGAAAGGCTTGATAGGGTTGTAGCAACAATGGATTGGGTGATTAAATTTCCTCAAGCAAAGCTTTTTCATAGAACTTTTGCTTTTGACCATAATTCGCTGGTGTTGAATCTAATGAGGAAGAAATTAAAACCAGTGCAAACTAAGATTTTCAGGTTTGAAGCTATGAGGTTGAAAGACTCAAGTTGTGAGGATGTTGTGAACTCGGCTTGGGAGGAAGGTTTACATATGGGGATTGAGTTTCCAATTGAGAGTTGTATGGAAAATTGTCGTGCAAAGCTGGAGGTTTGGAACAAAAACTGTTTTGGACATGTTGGGAAGAACATTTCCCATCTTCAAAAGCATCTACAGTGGCTAGAAATGCAATCAACTTCTCCTGAAAATATTATCTCCATGAGGGATACTCGGGTGGAGCTCAATTGTTGGCTGGACAAAGAAGACTCGATGTGGCATCAGAGATCTCGCCTAAATTGGAGAGATGACTTTAAAGCTAGATATGAGTAAGACAGATGATCGAGTGGGTGGATTTGCTTGGATAAAATTATGAAAAATTGGGTTTCAATTCTAGGTGGAGGGGTTTGATGATGCAATGTATCTCTTCTGTTTCCTATTTTGTATGTATTAATGGTAAACCTAGAGGTAATATTATTTTCTTAAGAGGTTTACGACAAGGGGACCCTTTGTCTCCTTGTCTTTTTTTTTTTAATTTGTGTAGAGGGTCTTTCCGCTTTGATTAAAAAATCTATATAGGAAGGTAAGATGGAAGGGGTGGCTGTTTGTCGTGGTGCTTCTATTCTTTCACACTTATTTTTTGCAGATGATAGTCTTATTTTTTGTAAGGTTAGCTTGGAGGTGTGTGATTCTTTGTAGAGTGTCTTAAAAGTTTATGAGGATGCTTCCGGCCAACAATTGAATAGGGTTAAAACCTCTCTGTTTTTCTCAAGCAATACAGATCAACACTTCAAGAAGAAATTAAGACAGGTTTGGAGCTCAGATTATTAGATAGCACGAAAGATACCTTAGTCTTCCATCTTTAGTTGGGAGGAATAAAATAAATACTTTTAATGCTGTGAAGGAAAAATTGTCAAAAAGTTAGCTAGATGGAAGGAGAAGTTGCTTCTAAAGCCAGGAAAAAATCTTGATCAAGGCAGTTGCTCAAGCTATCCCAACATACACCATGAGCTACTTCAAAATCCCTAATTCCCTTTGTGATGATCTGACTAGTATGATTAGAAATTTTTGATAGGGACAAATACAAGATGAAAGAAAGATGGCGTGGTTGGGTTGGGAGAAGTTGTGTGTGCCTAAATCATGTGGTGGGATGGGTTTCAAACTGCTTAAGCCTTTTAATCTAGCTCTTTTGGCTAAACAAGGCTAGAGACTTCAAATGGCTAATAATACTCTTGTTTATAGAGTTTTTAAGGCATGTTATTTTAAAGATTGTGATTTTGTTCATGCCTCTTTGGGAAATAGACCTTCATATGTGTGGAGAAGTATTTATGCAGCCCAAGAAATTGTTAAAAAAGGGATGAGATGGAATATTGGCAATGGTAAAAAAATCTGGATATGGGAGGATAAGTGGATTCCTAACTCTCCTTCATCTAAGGTTTTCTCCCTTAGAGTTCTTTATCCACAAATCTCTATGGTCAGTGATCTGATTGATGTTGAAGATAAGGGATGGAATTTTAGTTTACTTAAATGTATTTTCCTTCCATTTGAGGTAGAAATTATAAGAGGTATTCCACTGAGTACCCAGCTTCCGGAAGATAAACAAATCTGGGTAGAGACTTCAAATGGTTTATTTTTGGTTAGGAATGCCTACAAAGTTGCTATGGATTTGAGTAAGCCTATTGAATTTGCTTCAAGCTTAGATGGTGATAGCATGAGGCAGTTTTGGAAAAAGCTCTGGAAGATCCAAGTTCCTCATAAGATTTGACACTTTATTTGGAAGGCAGCTCGTGATATTCTCCCAACAAAGGTGAATCTAGTACATAGGCATGTTATATTGGAGGGTGGTTGTGAGGAATGTGGTGATAATTTGGAATCCTTCTGCATCTTTGTTGGGAATGTCCTAAGGCACGTGAAACATGGATGTTATTTCAAAATTTCAATGACTTTGCCTCTGTGCAGTTTAGGTGTTTTATGGATTTCCTAGGTTTATCTTGATGAAGGCAGATTGGTTATGTGAAGATCAGGCTGATGCAATCACAATTTTATGGGCACTTTGGACAAATAGGAATGAAGTTCAGTACGGTGGATTTAGGAAGAATGGGAAGCAACTGATTCTATGGTGTACTCACTACCTGGAGGAGTATTGGGCGGCTGTGGAAGTCTTAATGAAGCTTTCTCAAGTTCATGTTTCAAAATGGGAGCCTCCGGCTTTTCCTTTTTATAAGGTTAACGTAGATGGAGCTGTTTTTAAGGAACAAAAAAAAGCTGGAGTGGGGGTTGTAATTCAAGACCATGTTGGAAATTTTATTGCAGGTCTTAGCAAGAAGTTTCGGTGTCCTCTAGGAGCTATTGAAGTTGAGGCAAAGGCCTTTGAATCTGGTTTGGAATCTGCTAAGGATATGGGTATTCAGGACTTTGTTCTAAAAGGAGATTCACTTAATATTGTTCATGCTCTTAGTGGAAATTCTCATGCTGCTTCAACAATTGCTGCTCTGATTTATGAGATGCAGGTTACTTCTTTTGAGTTTCGGAATGTCTTATTTTCTCATGTTCGTAGGAACAGCAATATATCTACTCACCAGTTAGCTATACATACTGTAGGCATCTTTGATTTTTCTGTTTGGATTGAAGAGAGTCCCTGTTTTTTTGTACAGGCTCTTCTCCATGATGTATCTACTGCTTTTAATTATTAATAAAGTTTGTGTTTTCTAAAAAAATTCCCTTAGGTAAACAAATCACAAGCATCGCCACCACATCCATTTTCAGCGGCTCAAAATTTCAATGACATACAACAAACACGTTTAGAAAATTCACAAGCTTCACATTTGAATTGCATATTATAATAGTCCTATAATTCTCTTTTATCCTATATTAATTAAGTTGCACATGACTTCTTATTTGATGCTTACTAAAGTTTTTGATGGGAGATCTAAGTCTTAGATCAATGATTATCTTTGAGCGGGTTAACAAGTTTTGGCTTTTGGGTAAAGTACTTTACCCCTAGTTTTGTCACCCCTAGTTGTGGTAACAATTGCAGAATATAAATTATCTGTATTATTTTTTGTGTTCCGCTTTATATTCTACCAGTCACAACTTATTATGTATTTAATTTTTTTTTTTCCATTTCAAGTTTTGGCTATTTTATAAAGAAATTTAAACGAATATATGACAAGTTATAATTTGTGAAATATAAAGTAAAATACAAAAAGTGGTATAGAAGATTTGTATAGAATGTTCTAACATTAATAATTAAAAAAAAAAGTTGCAATAGTAACTTTTCCCGGCGAACACACACTGTATTGTTGAGTGGAACACAAAAGAATAGTTCGCTATGTCTTTATTTTTTCTTCCGCATGGCTGCGTTTAAATAAAGCTTGTAATTTCCAGTTACCAGTTATATCTTAGAACTGTTTTTCAATTTTGAGTGAAGAGAAAAAAAGAAAAAGCTGTTTATAAAAATGTTTACTTTATTATTATTTTTTTACACGCTGTACTTAGTATTAGAACAACTAGTTTAAAATGTGCAAGAAAATGCTACCAATTAATTATTTTAACTTGTAACAAACAAATCTATATTCTAAATAGGAGTCAACCCTTTTTCCACATAGTCTAAAAATCTTAATATTGAAATATATATTCTGAGGATAATGTTTTCCTCACTTTAAAATCTTAAATATTAAACGAATAGGACATTATCCTTACTTTAAAATCTTAAATAATAAACGAATAGGATTCTCTATCTGTTATTACCAATCATCTATGGACTTTATGGAGTGGATTGACGTGGAAGAATGTTTACTTCTCGTCAAGATAAATGTTCATTTGAAGTTGAAAAGTCATTATTATTATTTTTATAGATATGATACCATCTCAATCTGTAGTGTCCGTACTATATGATCGTTTTTTTTATCATCCTACAAAACTATCCATTGATTTTAGATATAAGCAGGTTTTGAATTTTAAATCTCTGGTTAAAATTCACGAGAAGCACATCAATATTATAACATTTTAATCTCTATCCATGGAAATCATTATTTAATAATGACAATACATTCTTTATCTTTCACGGAACATGCATGACCAGCTTGTAACAACGTAAAGGCAGGATTTCCCATATCAAAGACCTCAATAAGCATTATCATCACCCTCCTCCAGAGCAGGCTTATTCAGATCAAAGTTGAGAAAAGTCTCTGGAGCAGGCAGATTCAAATCAAATTTATCAGAAGCAAGGGCTTTCTCTTGTGCCTCAGGAGCTGCTAGCACACCCAAATCGAATTTAGGAGAAGCATGGGGTTTCCAAGTAGAAGACTCACGAGGATTCAGACCCCGCCATGTACGCTCGGGATGCATTCTCATATGACCACAGACAGCTTGTTTCGAGTTGAACAGTTTTCGACAAACCATGCACTTGTTGTAGTACTTTGGAGGGTCTTTCGAGTCGCCAACAGCATCCTGAGCTTGGCCAACATGAACACCTTGAGCCTTCACATTATTGCTTCCTCGAGCAACCGCATGAACCCCAGTCTTTTGAGCCCTAAAGGGAGTGACTGAAGACATGAGGCTCATGGTGTTCTCAGTTTCATGCACAGTTGTATTATCACCAGCATTCTTAGGCCTAATGTGAGGAAATGAAAGATGATTATTGTTCATAGAATAATAAAGAAAAGGTTTTCAGTTTGTGTGAGATTGAGATTTGAAACTGCAAGACTGAGATTTTATTATAGAGTTTATATAGGCTTGGAGAAATACATGTTTCTTAAAGTACATTTGTTTTTTCAAATCGGTCATGGAATATTTTGTATGCTTTGTCTATGTACCGGTCCAAAGTCAAAGCATACAAAATATTCATCGAGACCATGAGGTTTGAGTATAGAAACAGTTCAGTCTTAAAAAAAAAAAATGCTCTTAATTTGTAAATTTATATTATAAACACATAAAATGTGTACAATAAAATTTCATATATTATTAGTTTACATTGTACTAGTAATGTAAATTTACATTATAAATACACAAAATGTGTACAAAAAATTCCGTTAAGTTTGAGATTCTTATTAGATTTAGAGTTCAATTTTCATTTATATACCTAAAATTGATTGATGTCTTGGTCTAATGAAAAAAAGTTATCATTAAGAGCGGACACTATAAATTGAAACTCTCTTTAAAAAAAAAAAAAAAAAAAAAGTTTGAGATTCTTGGGCTATGTCTCCTGCGGGCCTCAGCAGATGCACAAAATATTATGTTCTTTATAGTAAATTTTGTACCTTTTTTTTTTTTTGATAAATAGATCGCACGAAAATTAATAGTTTGAGCCTCTAAAGTTGTACATGTACCTTAAGTTGGTAAAAAGGAAAAGAAAGACAAAAAGAAAAAAACAGAGATTCCAATGGATGCAAGAGTTGCGACGCCCTTCTACAAAAAACCTTTTGCACGACACAAGTAGATCTATTTTTTGCGAAATTGGGGTTCACACTTCCAACATCATGATTTCACGAAGAATAGCAATATTCCTCGGACAAATGTACTTAATCCTCAAAAGACTCATGCTTGCGTCATAAAAAAAAGGTTTTGGTGTGATAGTATTTTTAATTTATGCATCCGTTTTATAATAATGATTCTTTATCATCATCAAATTAAGAAATCAATTGATTTTTGATATAAGCGAGAATTGAATCTTAAATATCTTATTTGATAATAAGAAGATTTTACTAATTGAGTTAACTGGACGTATAATACTTATATATAAATTTAAAAATACACTTACATATAAATTTAAAAATACATATATAATTTAGATACATCCAAGATCGATGTATACACGAAACTTAATCAACTTGATTCATAGACGAATATGAGATGCATGGGTTTATGCATGAAAAGTCTATGTTAGTAGGAAATCCATTATTTTATCGGTGAATTTGTCAATTATGCAAGTGAAATTATTCTTAAAATAATGCACGAACATGTTATGAACCCATGAGATGAAGAATGAGGAATGTTTATACAATAACAATTACCTTTCTTACTAATAGTAAAATAAAAACAAAAACAAAAAGTGTAATGTTGATAGGTATGGAGTGGAAGAAGTGACCTCGTCTTGAGGATTTGAGGATGCTAAATAAACCAAGGAGAATGGAGAATATATAAACTTAAATTACAAAAGAATTATAAGAGAATGAGTTTACCGAAAAGAAAGAAGAAGAAATAAATTACAAAAGAATTTGTGACACTACAACGTTGAGAGAGAGAGAGAGAGAGAGAGAAGTAGAAGAAGAAGAAGAAGAAGAAGAAGAAAAAAAAAAAAGAAGTGGTGTATTAGGAAAAATAAATTTCGACACTTTAACATTAAGGGAAAAAAAGTGGTATATTAGGAAAAAAAAAAATTGTTACATTACAAATTCCACTTAAAAGTGATAGTAGCACTTCAATATATGTAATAGTTATTGATTTTACAATAGAAAAAATTAAAGGAAGCAAAAGAGAAGTTGATAATAACAATTAAGCTTTTGTATTTATCAAAAAAATTGTTACAGTAGAGAAAAAGTTCATAAAAATAATTAAGTTGTTTTGCGATTTGGTGCAACCATATAGCAATCAAAATTTAGGTATAATATTCACTTAATGCAACCATGACTTCTAAGACTCAATTTTTATTATATGAGCCTTATAATATGATTTTTGAATACTTATAAGACTAGTATAAAATTAATAATTTAAACATTTATATTTATTATGTTGTTGAAATTAACATTAATCATATTAATTATCATATCAATATCAATTAATTTATAAATATTTTATTTATTTAGAAAAATTATAAACCTTTTATAGTAAAATTGATAATACCTTTAACATTCTTCATTATTAAATGCATACGAGAAAGGATGGTCCATTGCAAATTAAAATTGAGGAATTGTCAAAGTAACAACCGAATTCTCTTTTTACCTTATCTTTGTGTCATGACTCATGAGCCTCTTCGGGGTTTAGAGAAGTGGCTTAATTAGTTTTTTTCTTCTTCTTATTTTTTAATTTTAATTATATATATATATTATATATATATATATATATATATATATATATATATAATATATATATATATATATATATATAATATATATATATATAGAAGTGAATGCCTTAATTTACTTAGCCCTTAAGCAGAAAACTCAAAAAATACTAACTTTTCTAGTTGGCTGTGGTCCACGTTCATTGCTAATAAATAATAAATATATTATTGTGTATAGTACCTTATATGATGTTCTTTAGGTTTCCTTTTTAAAATTCAATTATGCGGTTTTTTTTTCATGGAATGAAAGTGTATTTTTAATTAAGTAGCCACATGATCGAATTTTAATAAATGAATCTAAAGAATAACACTTAAGTATTGTACATAAATTTTGCCATTATTAAATAATAGTGTTTAATTTCTATAGATTCTAATTAAGTCAATTAATAAAGTCTCTATTAAATTTTCCTTAAAAAAAAAAACAATAAGAGCGCAGCACTTGGGAAAAATTTACGTACGGTTCATAAAAAGTAAACGAATCTATTTACACTTTGTCACTTACGCACTAGCCATAACCAAATCAGTAAAATATTTAATTAGTGGGTTAGTCAAGTCCTGATAAAGTAGGCCTTCAATATGAAGCTAATAAAGTATGCAGATGCTTCAGCAAAGCGAAGATGTCTTCAATATGAAGGCTTTGAAACCTTAATTAAGCTTCCCTAATTGGCTGATATTTCTCTTTTGTTGGAACTTGATGCTATTGGAATGTATTCTATTAGTGGTAAAGGGAGAAGGGATTCTAAGGTTTGATACTAGCAAATAGAAATGTGAGTTTATCCTATTCTATTTAACTTTTTATATTACATTTTCAAAGATAGTATAATGTAATAAATCAAGTTAGTTAGTGGAATATCATATTCATATATTCACAATATCTTAGTTAATGTCTCAGTGAATCCCATTATTAAATGATCTTTAAGATAGAACCAAAATTACTCCTGTTGAAGAGTCAAAATTCCAGTAAAGCTCGCCGAATTTGACCAAAGACAGCCAAAATTGTCAACTTGATAAACATTAGGGTTTGATTGTAAAATCATGAAAATTTTCATTCAATTAGAATAACTTTTTTTTTTCTCCTTTCGCTAGGAGTTTTCCTTCTCACCTGAGGGTTTCTTCCACTGTTAGTCCTTTTCAGAGTAGGACTGTGCCTCTCTTTTTCTCCTGAAGTAAAATTTAACTAGTGGTAAATTTATGGGTTGAATAGAAAGCTTTTTTAAAAGTTTAATTAAATATTTAATATTGGTAAAAGTTAACGAATGCCCTAAAGACATTGGTTTAAGGAGCTGCTATATTTACATTATTTTCATAATAAATCATAAGTGGTAAGCTGTTATTAATTCTAATTTAAATTTACCACTGAAACTACTTTTTAATCAACCAGTAACTGGCAATAACAACCTATCACTTAAGATTTGTTATGAAAATGTTATGAATATAGCATTTTTAAAATATTATAATATAAATAAACAAAATTTGAGAATAACAAAATTTTATAACGGTACTTGTCCATTTAAAAACTCTTATAATATGCATATTAATTGTATCCGAAGACACCTTGTTGCAGTTCCATGTGATTGCGAGATCGATGTTAGTCATATGAGAAATTTAGCATATGGCATAGAAAATTCTCAAAAAAGAAAAGAAAAAGAGGCACATTATGGAGCTTCTTCTTTTTTTATACACTTTGCTATGTTCACCTAAATACCAATCATATTATATGCATGCCTTTTACAATAATTAATTGATTACTCTGCTCCAGTGCCCCTTCCCCTTTATACTTTCTAGTCAAAGTCTAGCATGAACATTTTTTTTGGCACTTCAGTTATCACAGGTAATCTGTTATATTTATAGTTGTAATAATTTTTTTCGATGGTTATAACAATGAGTGGGAGAATTCAAAACCTAATTTTTCTTCCAAAGGAAATGGGGGCAATAACACTAAGGGTACGTCAGATACATATGGAAAGTTTGTTTATTTGGAAATATATTAAATTTGGAAATTATTACATTTACTAAGGAATAACCAATACAACATTTTTAAGATAAATATTAAATAGTTATTCCTCATTTTAAAGAATAGCTATTTATAAGGAATGACTATTTTTTGTAATAAAAATATAACCAAATTAAAGAATAATTAAATCATAGGAATAACTATTACATTACAACACATATTATAGTCTACCAAATATACCATAAATGTTTAAATTACAAGACTCTTAGTGTTGTTGTAATTATTGCATTCATACAAATAAGAAATTAATAATATCCATGTAAGATACAAAGTTCTATCAAATTCATGTTTACATCTATGTTGATAACTAACCTAAATTTACTGTCAATTAGTATATGAATTATAACCACATTCGATTAATTTTATTAACACAAATTAATTCCATTACTTTGTTTTCAGGGAAAATCCCATTAAACTGAAAACAAACTATTAATACTACTAATTCATACATACGAATGGTATTTTACTACTCAAATATAGGCAAAATTTTAAGTCACGAGCGTGAGACTGTCTCTATATAGGAGGACTTGCTAAATACATCAAACTAACTATTATCTAGCTCAAAATCACACTTTTTTTTTGCTTGAGCTTAAGGAATACAAAATTACTTTTAACGGAAAAAATATTAAATAACATTTTTGGAAAGAATAAACTTTCTACTATAATGAAAAATCCAAATAAGTAACCAAATAAAAACATACTTGTGTTGTGTGTGTTTGTTTCTCTAAAAAAAACCAAAAAAAATAAAAAATAAAAACATACATGTGTGAGGCTCCACTGCATTTCTTTAATTGGTGGCAGACAAGGAATACAAACTTAACACTTTTTGACGTTGGGCGTTGCATTGGCAGAAGGAATGGGCGTTGCATCATGACCAGCTAGCATCACTAGCAGCTGATGATGCAGCTACAAATAATACGAGGTAGGATGCTGTCGGCCGCTTTTAATTCTTTCATACATTTTTTGGCTGGGTCTTGTTATTATTGTAGTATTCTAATCCAACTGTATTTTCCAACAATTTACAATCTTTGTCGTTTTAGGAAGAATTCTTAGATGCAACTGTTAAAAAATTGCTTGATTCTGGAATACTAGTTTGTAATTAAAGCAACTGGATTTTGACTATTCAAGCAGAAGATATAGAAATAAAAATTCTATAATATTTTTTAACGAAAATTTGAAGACTATCTTTATTATTGTGACCGAAACCATTTTTTTTTGGGAAAAAATATTTCATAATTAACGAAGAATTATGTCAAAGAAGGTGGGAATATTTTTGGAAAAATTCAAAATATATGAAATGGCAAACAAAATTGAACTAGAAAAGGAATCTACAGAATTATTATTAGGCTTACGGCTTACCCAAGGCCCACAATTGCCCAGGTAATTACTTAATTTTTACGAGTTTTTGTTGGTTTAAATGTGAAGTTTTTAGTGTGACCAAAGAACTTGTTTTAATAGATCTCTTCCAAATATATAACATGAGAACAAACTATTTTTCCTAAAAGTTTTTTTTTTCCTATCAAGAGCAATGAACATTTAATTTCATGGACAAAATGTTTTATATTGACAAAAACAATTATGGCCACGTACATGCATATTCATTTTCGAAGGTTTCTTGTGTCCAAGGTTAGCTATAATCACTTGAGTGATGCTGGTAGACAATTTTTTTTTTTTTTAAACAAATTGTTAAATTGTAATTAGAGCAATATTAATTTCACATTGTGATCAATATCTAACATCACATCTATCGCATGCATCGGTCACAAAACGCCATCAGCATTTATGGGAAAATAAAATGAAGTTTTAATTTGTATCCCTACTCTTAATGCATACAATGATTCACGTATATGCAAATGCATTGTTCAAGTATGGCCTCATACATATGCATGGCGGGGTCCGTACTTTCGCCATGGTGGTATGGCATTGCATTTGGGGGCTTTATCACCGTAGAAACTCGGATTAACTGTCTGATGCATAAAAAAATTATTACTCATCATGAAATTTGCTTTTATCTTATTTCTTGGAAAGAAAAACTTGAAAAGGACACACTTATTTGATGCACGCTACATCTCGTAGGAGCTTTGCCAAAGTTTTTTTGCACATTGGCCTTATTTGAGGTGGTGAAGGATATGATAGAAATTTAGCCAAGTCTTAGCTAGGTTCAATTTCTGAGTCACAACAACCCAAAATAAAGTAAGACCGCGCGATAAACAAAAATAAATCTTCTCCATGAGCCAAAACTCTCTGCAGAGAAATTATTAATAGATTAGTGATGTCGTGGATCAGGTCCTGCAGGACTCAGCTGATCTGACCAAAGCTCATCAGTTCAGATTGTCTGCCAGCCTTTTAATTTATTATTGTTGGTATTTTAACGTAAAAAACGTTATTTTAGGTTTATGGTTATTATTTCTTTATTTTTAGATGTTTTTAATATTTTTTAGGAATTGTTTTAGAATTAAGACTTATTTTAGAATATATTTTTTTCTTTGTCAAGTTTTATAGAACTTTTAAATAGCTTTTAAATAGCTCCTTCCGTCTATACATTTTAACAATTATTTAATTAATAAAATTCAGGCTTTTGTCTTTCTATTCTATGGTAGATTCCAAGCAAACGTGTTTTGTTTCTTGCTTTTTAGAAGTAGATATGATCTGCTTCTTGACGCTTTTGTATCCCGCATCATTGCAATTGGCAATCTCCATCAATGCTCGGTTGCTCTTGTTTAAAAGTAGTCTATGAGACCGAGTTTCAGAACTGGAAAAGAGTGCAAGGACTAAGAAAAGGCATAACCAGAATTTCAGCGCAGGCGTTATCGAGGTGTTCAAGTTGGCTTTCAAAACTAAGCGATGTGGACTCAGAGCTACAACAGTTGGATATGTATATATAGTCATAGACTTCCCTTTTTCCATTACTTTCTTTTTGCATCGAAGAGTGATGCAAATTTTAGTGGCTGTTGGGTACATAAGATCATATTGTTCACTCTATGCCGAGAAAGATGGCGTAACTTTCCCCTTCTTTTTCAATTTGTTGGTAAAAATATTTTATCTTATTTAAACATTACATTACCAAAAAAAGGTGTAATTTAAAACGTACACCGTAGGGGGCAGCATCAAAAACCACAAATTTTAAGACAAAGTTGGCATAATTAAACAAACATAATTCGTAAGCACTGCCAAAAAACAAAAAATATACAATATGCTAGGGGAAGAGGGCAGTTGTCGTTGTACGATGATTAAGTTAGCATAAAAGAAAAATGTTAAAAACATCGATAATTAGGTCGCAAAAGTGAATACCACTACGTTAGCTGCCTCCTTTGCTAATAGAGCGGCAGAAGGTGGGTACAACGTTTCTGCTTATATCACGTTCCTCCTTGGATATAGACGAATGCCCCTTCCTATAACAACCTAACACATTGCAGTGCCCTTAGAGGCACCGCTGATTACCAGTCCCCTTTGTGTAACTTCCATTCCTTAGTTTGAGCTTGCTCGGGAACTAAGAAGGTTGGCATGTGTATGGCCGCGAGAGTGACAATAAAGAGGATTTAGAGGCAACACGTAAAGCCGAGATACCCTAACCAATGGCTGTCTTTGCTAACTTAACCTTCTTATCTGAACTAACACAAGACATGAATATGTAATAAGAAACGAATAAACTAAGAGCATTCACATCAAGGGTTTTAATAATTTTAGCATTTAGCATCTCAAAAAACTATTTTATAATATTTAACATCTCACTTTATAATACACTCAATATCAAAACTTCTATTTTTTTACAATTTCATTTAAATATTATTTCTTTATTCCTTTTTTATTTTTATTTTTTTCATCCTCTCTCCCTCTTGGTCTCATTGTCTCTCTCTCTCCCTCTTTGTCTCTCTTTCTTTCTCAACCCAGTAATCCTACCCACTACCAACCCCCAGCCACCACAATTCTAACGACCACCACAATACCAAAACCCAATTAAACCTAACAGCCACCACAATTCCAATATCCACCATGCCCACACCGATCAGAGACCCACGTCGATCAACTCGATGACCCATGCTGAACTCCTAGTCAATGAGTGTTAGGATGTATGCCTTTAAATCTTATTGTATGATGTTATGTATGATGTTATGTATGACATTATGTATGACTTAATGTTGTGATTAATAAAATTGTTTTATTATTATCTAAAAATAATGATAACATGAATATTGAGATATTATCATATAGTCCATGAGATGCATAGTATGTGATTTAGTCACAGAAGATAAAAATCACAAGTTCTTTGTAAATTCAGAATTTTAGTTCGTAGTCGGTGATGAAATTAGGCATTTCATCTGCGAAGACTATAACATATCAACATAAATAAGAGTAGTGCTATTATATTCATAATATTTTCACAATAATTTTACAACAAATCTAATATAGTAAACTATTGCTAATGCTAATTTGGGCCAAATACTAGTATTATTTTTTTATCGGCCCACCAATAATAGCTTTTTGCATAAGATTTATTATAAAAATATTGTGTACGAGCATTACTCCAAATATAATTCTTAATTTCTATTTTTTTAAAGCTTAAATAATAGCAATAAATATCAGCTCAAATAACAACAAACATAAACCAAATAAAAAAAGATAAGACTAAATAACAAGTGAAAAAATTATTCAACAAAAAGTCTATTATAAAACAAAAAGATAAAATTTGTAGTTCGTTTAACTTATTCAATAAAATAAATTTCTAATTTTATTTTCCTTTAAAAAATGATACAAAAAAAAATTATAATAATTTAAATTTCTTAATGACTACTCTAAAAAAATTTCTAAAACAACTACTGTGGGCGAACTTCAAGAAGTTAGATCTTTGAATCTTTACTATTAATGAAAGACTGTAGACTCTATTGATAAGAACCCCTTTGATTTTCCTTTTCTTGAGATAGAAGTAAGTGCAATAGTAAAAATCAATGACTTTTCTCCCACCAGTCAAGGCGGCTCTATGTGTTGTTGTCAGGGTGGTCACATCATTTGAAAAATAAAATTATATACCTTAAAAATTTTATTTTAAATTAATATGAGTGGTTGACTATTAAAAAAAATTTAACCACCCTAAAAAAATTTTAAATAGCATAAATAAGAATTTAAGCTCATTGAAAATAAAATTTGACATCTCCAAAAATTTGGCATTTTGAAGGTTAATTTTAGTCATTTATATTAAAATACCAATTTTAGATCAATACCTCAATTGTCAAACTGCAATTTTATCAATTGTTTATTTGTGGTTTTTAAAATTGTGTTTTCAAAATATATATATTTTAAAATTGCTATTGTTAGATTCTAAAATTTTAGAACAATTGGCGAATCGTGAGGCATGAGCACAAACTTGTCTAAATATAGATTTTAGAGTCTATAGGATTTATTAGATATTACTCAAGGAGTTACAAGTCAAAACACAAGAGCATACAAGCTGCAGAAAAAAGAATTCGAAACAAGACAGGTTCAACCGATCGAGAGACAGGTTCGACCGATCGAAAGACCGATTTCACATAATTCTAATTAAGCCTAACAGTCCATTGGCCCATTAAGTGATTAGGGTTTTAAATCTATTTCACTAAGTATTTAAAGGAAACCCTAAGACACGTTTCGTGAAGGCTTTGGAGGTGCTCTTATGAGACATAAAAGGTGTTTTGCCTTCTCCTTTCAAAGTCACTACTGAAAATCATTCATGTACCATTAGAACCGATAGATCTGAAGTTGTTGCAACAAGATCATACATAGTTGATGATTTAAACCTTCAAAGGTGGTCTTTGAGTCACAAAGTGGAGAGTTTTTGTTGCTAAATCTTTGAGGGGAATCTCAAAGTCACAAACGTGGGAGTTTGTGTTTAACAACCCAAGATAAAAAGAGTTTGTGGAGTGGAAGCTGCACGTGATCATGTTAGTAAATTCAACAAGAGGTAGCAGTAGATTTAGGGTTTAAATCTATTGTAATCTTCCACTCTATCATAGTGAATTTGTTTACCTTGAAGATAGTTAGGTTAAATCCTCCCCATGTTTTTTACATTGAAACAGTTGGTTTCATTGGTTTTCCTGGGTAATTATATCATTGCCTTATTAATTTTTCTTCATTACATGATATGATTTATTATTGTTTAATCTAAAACTCATAATTAACCTAAGAAACTACTTGGCTAATTCACTAGGAGTAAACAATCTGTTTTTAAGGGGTCTAAACAAGCAAACAACTATCTTATAAAAATATATTTTTTCAAATAGCTAGTCCATTGGTACTTGCTTTAGTCTTTATCTAAATTTGTTTGATTTATATGATACTACAGTGACCTTATTTTATACCACTAACCATTCCCCAATGATGATATCACTAGAAGGGTGTGTAGACATTTGATTTTGCATTCATAATTTAGTTTTGGAAGATGACTAAAATGACCATTTCAAATACCCAAAAATCATAGTTGCATTACATGCATTAAATTATTCATTGCATATCATAAAAAAGACCTTCAGATTCTAACGGTCGTGACGGTATACCCGATTCCCAAATTGGACCGTCGGATTGAAAGATATCACAAGATTAAGTTTTCATAGTTTGCATGCATTATATGAGGTTGAAGTTGATCATGTGTGATTAATTGAAATTAATTCTGATTGGTTAAATAATTCAAATTAATTAAATAATTGTGTGAATAGTTTTTGGTTTTTATAAAAAATAAGCTTCGTTGCATATTAATAAAATGGACAATTAGATAACAAGGGAATTTTTAATTATTAGCTCTTTTTAACATATTTATCTATCATATAATTATTGTTTTAAGGACCTAATTATCAAATTAAAGGGATTTATTTTGGAATACGAGTTAAAAATATCTCCAGGTGCAATTCCCAACTCAAAAATCCCTAAAAAAGAGTCCAAATCAAACCAAAGTTGTAAATTGGGCTCGGCACTTGAGAGTGCCAATCAGCACAGCTTCGAGACCCAGCCCAGAAATCGTCTAATCAAACTAAAACACATCAATTTCGAATTTTTAAAGATAAGAATTTGACCCAATTCATATCTAATCCAAGCACTAATATTAGATTAGCCTTTAAAAAAAATGAATGTACTAGATTCTGATTTTCTTTATTATTGTTGTTATGTAGATTTCATTTTGAACTTGATTAATAAAATTTATAAACAAGATCTTGACACTATTTTGAAAGGAGGGAGAAAAATAAGAGAGCTTTCTTAATATTAATCTTGACCGCTAGGTAATTTCTTCATATTATTGAAGATAGCCTTTTGTTTTATCATCATGCTAGTGTGTGTCATTCATGGTTTTGAAATTCACTATTAGAAGTAATGCTATTAAACCTAGCCCGATCCGATCTAGCTGGTCGAACCGTTGACCCAATGATCCGGTGCATAGACTGAGTTGGGTTATCAATTAGATTAGAACAGTATATGACCAGGTCAAAACTGGTGTAATCCAATGGGTTTTAAGCAACGCATATGGCCTAGCTGGGTTTTATTAACCCGGTCGGGTTTGTGAATTGAGTAAAATTACATTAATAGGTTCACTTTATTGATTATTTTATTATTTAAATGTGTGATAATATGGTAATTCAAACAAGAGTTTGAGATTTTCCTTTTAATTTATTTAATACACATAATTTTAAGATAAGTGAAAAAGATTTTATTTAGCAAAGACTTTGTTGCAGTCTTATGACATTCATTTATTTTCCTTGTGAATTTTATAGAATTTCTAATGCTATTGCTTATTATAAAACATTGATTTTGAATTATAATAGCGAATTTAATTTAGGCATATGCCTTTTTTTCTTTTTTAATTTACATATTGAGGTTATGATTTCTCAAATTTAATTATATATATATTTAATAACTATGATTAGAAGTCATGCCCAATTATATTATAAAAAAATAATAAATAAATAAATGAGTATTTTAGAATTATTTTTGTATTCATTTATTAGACATTACGCTCTTAAGATAGCCAAAAGGACTCATGCAGTGCTAGAAATAAAACGAAAAGGGCATAAAACAAAAACGAGTATTTTATATATATAGAGGTTCAAGTTACACTTATTGTAATTCCATATTTTCTAAACCATTGAATTTAAGTAGATCGAACGGTAAAAAATAAAAAATACTCATTAATGCTGATATTCTGATAAAAAAGTCTACGTTTGTTTCTCTCCCTCTCCTCCATAATCACGTTTTTCTCTACTCTCTCTTACTCTTCCATCACTTTTCCCCAAATCAATTCCATTGCCTTTCTCTTAATTCCAATCTCACCACCACGCTCCTTGCCTTAACATGAACACCCCAGATCTTGACTCATGATCATGAAGGTTGTTTCTTCAACTAGGAGCCACTACAAACAAGTATTAGTTGCTTAGTGTATCAATATAGCTACTGCATGTGTGGTTAGGGATATGCATGGTCAAATCTTCATAAGTTTTTATTGACTAATCTTGTCACAAACAATCTCGTCACAAAAGCTTCCTTATAATACAACTCAATTAAACTCAACTAAGCTTTAATCTCATCTAGTTGAATCTGCTACATGAACTTCTTTGTTTCCATTTAGCTCTTTTAAAGGTTATTTATGTTAGGTTCTAAATGTTTAGGAGTAGAAGTTTAGATTTTTATTTTGTGTATGTTGGCAAACCGAGAACAAAAATATTTCTAGATTAGGTGTTAGACATTGCTCAAGATTGTACAAATCAAAATTCAAGAATATTCAAGCTGTAGAAAGAAAAGTTCAAGTTCTATGAAGCTCGACCGATCGAAAATTAGACTCAGTCAATCGAAAATAGCAGAAAAGTTAATTCTGCAGATTTTAAATCAAGCCCAAGCCCACGAAAACATTTAGGGTTTCAGTCCAACACTTTTAAGTATAAAAGGAAAACCCTAGCTATATTTTGAAAACTCTTGGAAGACTTGTGAGTTACTCCTATGAGATCTGTGAGGTTTCTACAACCTTCTAACTCTACAAGTGTCTACCAGAATAAGATCTACACTTAAGTGCTAGTTGAATCAAGTTACTACTACAAGATTAACAATGACTAGTGATCTAAACCTTTGAGTGAGATCTCAAAGTCATAAGCATGGAAGCTTGTGTTCAGCAAATACAAGAGAGAAGAGTCTGTGGAGTCGGAGCTTCATAATAGCGTAAAAGTACAATATTATCTTAGTTTTGGTAGGCATTATCACATTTATTTTATGTTTATTCCTACACTTACACGTAAATATGAGAGTTTGCAAGTTTTCTCTAAAATATAGTCATTACATGCATTTTTCTCTTGTAAGAGGTTTAAACTAATGAGCTAAGCATGAAGACATGAAGCCAAGAAAATCCAAGGGTGAAGATTAATTGAGAAGTGGCTTTTGAAGAATTTAGTAAGTCAAAGATATCTGGAAACATAAAAGGAAAGGGAAAATTTTGTTTAAGCCAAAGATGGAAAAAATCATGGCATGAAAATATTCTGACTAGTTTTGGTCTTTGGGCCATATCTTTTTACTCCGATATTGGATTGACATAATTCTTGCGGCCATGGAAAGAGGACTTAAGGATCTAAAACTTTGTGATACAAAGGCAGCTACGTTTTTGGCTTCTGGGAAACCTTATTTTTCATTAATTTTGAAATTTTTTTATTTTCTTTGAAAACTTAAGAATCTAAGCTAGGGTTATGGGTGAATCCCAATGTTGTAAGTTGTCCACTATTCAATCCAAGCACGTTTTTCACGTTTTAATTTTTGAAATCAATTGTTATCTTTTTATAATTGTTTTATTAAGATTGATATTTAATTTCTAATTCTTTCATAAGTCTATTCTTGAATCTTCTTATTGTTAGATTAGGGTTTTATAATCTCTTTAGTAAAACGTGGTAATGTTCTTAAGTTTTTTCTAGCAAAGTTATTATTTTCTAGACTAAATTGCTGGAACAATTGTTGAATATAATCAACCAAAGAGAGTTTTATTAATAAAGCTTATTTCTAAATCTTCCAATCGGATCGTTTATGTGTTTACTTACCCGATTGTGTACTAAATTGGATTGATAGTGGATGCTTAACAATATTGGTGGACAAAATCTAATGCCCTAGTGATTTTAAATATTGAATTTTACAAACTTTATTTTTCCTAAGTTTTAATCATATTTTTTTACATATTATTGGTGCTTTTGACATATTCTTGTCTTCCTTTTCTTGGTGGAACAACAACCTTAGCTACACTACAATTTCCCGTTACAAAATTCGACAACATTAGGGCTGCACGTGGTCGCGTTAGTAAATACTACAAGTGGTAACATTAGATTTAGGAGTTAGATCTTTTGTAAACTTCAATTCTTTCTAGTAGATTTGTTTACCTTAAAGATAGTTAAGTCAAATCCTCCCCTGGTTTTAACCTTGAAACATTTTGTTTCATTGATTTTCATGGGTGATCATATCATTGTGTCTTTTACTTTTGCTGTGCATGATATAGGGCAAAACTTAGGTACAGTTCCTTAAGTACAGTACCTTAGGTTCCCTACTTAAAATTTTGACATCTGTCTAATTTAACAACCTAAACAAACAGCGCTAAAACTATTTTTTTTTCTTCTTCCTTTTTTTTCCTGTACTGCAATAGCAAGAGAAAATCAAACCAAAAAATGCAGAACCAAACATCTTTATATCTTTCTCTTTCTCCCTCTTCGTTTCTCTCTTCTCTGATACAGAACAAGCAAACGCATAAAACATCAAACCAGTAAAGGGCAACCTATCACACTCACAACCCATGTCGTGACCCATTAACCCAACCACCAAAACCCATACCGTGACCCACCAACCACACCCGCAGCAATCACACCAACACATCACAGCAACCCATGGATCAACAACCCACCGACTCACATCCACGAAACCCACTGACCCATAGGCCACAATCCAATCAAACCACACCCATGAAAACACAAACACAAACCTAGCACAAACTCGGCGGAAACCCAGAACAAACACAAACACAAACTCAGTACACAAACACAAATCCAGCACAAACTCGACGGTGATGGGGCTTGGGTAACAAATCATTGATGGGACTTAAGGAGATGGGGTCTCGGTGGTAGGGGTGTCTAAGACTCTCTTAACCCACGGCCACCAAAACTGAAGGCCAATCAACCTGAGCACCATTGCAGTCGGCGAGCTGGCCGGTGAAGCAGAGAGGAGATGAGGGAGGTGCTAAAGAGAATCATAGATCAGAAAAGAAGAAAGGAAGGAGATAAATATACATACACACACCGAGAGAGAGAGAGATATGAGATATTCTTTCTTTTCTTTTTTCTTTTTTCTTTTTTTGGGTTTTGGGTTTGGAAGAGAAGTCATTTGCAGTACAAAAAAGAAAAAAGAAAAAAAGGGAAGATGTCAAAATTTAACGTTGTTTGTTTAGGTGGTCAAATTGGACAGATTCAAAATTTTAAGTAGGGAACCTAGGGTACTATACCTAAAGAACTGTACCTAAGTTTTGCCCCATGATATAATATACTACTGTTTAACCTAAATCTCATAATTAACCTTAAGTAACTACTTAACTAATTCACTAGGTGTAAACAATCTGTTTTAAAGGGGTCTAAACAAACAAAAAATATATATACTCATAGTGTTCATAATAGAAAGTAAAGTCATAATTAAGTTTTTTTCTTGAATTATTTCCGCATATTATCATGATGATTCTCACATAACAAAAACGAAAGTCATACCATCCTTTTTTTTTTGGGTTTAGAGATAGTATGGAATGTCATAAATAAAAGATAATAAATTAGATCCTAATTAGAATACTATTATCCTTTTTTTTTTTTTGGATTTAGAGATAGTATGGAATGTCATAAATAATGAATTATAAATTAGATCCTAATCAGAATATCAACATTAATAAGTGTCTTTTTTTTTTTTTTTATTGTTAGATTTACTTAAATCGAAGGTGTAACTTGAACTCATCTTTATATAAGATGAATTCAAGTTACACCTAGTCTAACTCTTTAAAGTTACACATTTTCTAAACCATTGAATACATATAGATTCAATGGTTAAAAAAAAGACCCTTATTAATGCTAATATTCTAATTGATCTCATTTACTATTTCTTATTAATGACATTCCATGCGTCTCTCTCTCTCTCTCTCATGACCATTAATTGAATCTAACGTACAAATCATATTCTTTTTTCTTTTCTTTTTTTTTTTCAGAATGAATATTGCTAACTTTTATTAAGGAATTCTGGCCAAATCAACTTGATATGAATCAAAAACATCCGATGGAATATCTTCCATCCATATTACACAATTTGAGATAGTAACAGCTAACTTCGCCAAATCATGCGCTACTTGGTTGCCCTCTCTCTTTGTATGAGAGCAAGACAATAAAGAAAAAGTTGAAGTGAACTTGTAGGCATCTTGTATCAATAGACCAAAAGGAGCAAGTCCAACGTCCTTGGATGTCAGTGCCTTAATCACCAACAACGAGTCTCCCTCAAGAACAGCTTCCGAGATGCCCACCTCCCTAGCAAACTCAAGAGCCCTTATGGCTGCCATGGCTTTAATTTCAGTCGGCTGGAAAAGTTGGGGAATTTTTTCTGACATTGCAGCAATCACTAATCCCTCTCTGTTTCTAACGATGACTCCCAATCCTGAACAGTTGTCTTCGGCAAAAATAGCTCCATCAAAATTAATTTTGAAGGTATTCAATGGGGGTGGCTTCCAACGCGTTCTTCTATGTGGTCGACTAAGTGGAGGTGGCAGTATGATGGCTTGAAATTTAGAATATCTCTCAGTTGCTAATTGAGAAAGGTGGTTTAAGGAGCAACATGGTTGTTGGGAACGCACCTGATTCCTTTGTGTCCAAATGGTCCACATCGTGAAGGCAAAAAGAGCTGGCTTTCTTTGATGCTTAAAAACCCAAGCCTTCAATTCATTGAAGCTGGAAAAATAGGCCTGATCACAAAAATTCCATATTATATCCTTATCTTATACACAATCCAAATTTCTACAACTCCAAACCGCATGAACAATATCTTCCACTTCACACCTACACCGGTCATAAGTCTGATCATTAATGATTGTTCTTCGCAAAAGATTGCTCTTGGATGGAAGAGAGTTTCGGCAAGCTCCCCAAACTAGATTCTTCACTTTATTCGGACACTTCAATGCCCAGATTTTCTTCCATAATCCTTGCTCATGAGCAGGTCGAGCCTCCATTTGAGAACCATCCTCTGCTTCCGTCAAAAATCTGTATCCCAACTTGCAACTATACTTCCCATCCTGTGCTAGTGGCCAATACAGCAAGTCCTCAGTAACAACTCGGGCCAATGGAATTTTCTTAATTTCTTCTGCTTCTTGCGATGCAAAAATTCCATCTACCATGTCAGCGTTCCATGTGCATGTTCCTTCATCTATCAAACAATCCATTGTTGCTTCTGCCATAGATTCCACTATTGGAGATGCTACCTTTGTTGGATGTTTTCGTGGCAGCCAATAATGTTGCCATATTTTGATTGATTTCCCATTGCCTACCCTCCAACAAGCTCCCTCTAAAAGAACATCACAACCTCTCAAAATACTTTTTCAGGCATACGATCCTGAAGATGATTCTTTCGCATCTATGAGAGAACCATTAGGAAAAAACTTCGCCTTGAACACTTTATAAAAGAGAGAGTCCTTATTATGGATAAGGCGCCACACTTGCTTGGCTAAAAGGGCATCATTAAAGTGAGCCAAATCATGGAAGCCCAATCCTCCTACCATCTTAGATTTTGTTAATTCACTCCATGGGAGCCAGTGAATTTTTCTTCGATCTCCCCTTTGGCCCCACCAATATCTTCTTATCATAGCCTCTATATCTTCACAAAGCCCAATAGGAAGTTTAAAGCAACCCATGGCATAGGTAGGAATAGCTTGGATTACAGATCTAATGAGTACCTCTCTATCGGCTTATGATAACAACTTGCTCTCCCATCCTTGAAGCTTCCTCCAAACCCTCTCTTTTATATAATCAAAGCTCGCCTTTTTCCCCCTACCCACAAAAGACGGCAGCCCCAAATACTTCTCATAGGATTTAACTTCTTGAAGTTGGAAGAGATTCTTAATATTTGCTTTTGCTTCTTCCGATGTAGACTTGCTAAAAAAGATTGCAGTTTTGTCTTTGTTGATCTTTTGCCCCGACAAAGACTCATATTCAGCTAGCAACTTCAAAATATTATTACAATCCTCATAGGTTGCCCTACAAAAAAGCAACCTATCGTCTGCAAAAAACAAATGGGTTAGTTTCGAGCCCCTCTTACATAAGGAAAAACCTTTAAGATCACCAATTCTCGCTGAGTGTTTTTAGTAAGAGCATGTAGACCTTCAGTGCAAAGGAGGAAAAGGAAAGGAGAGAGGGGGTCCCCTTGCCTTATACCTCGTTTGGGATGAATCATTCCCATAGGTTCACCATTCACCATAATAGAATATGTCACCGTTTTAACATAACTCATAACAAGAGCAATCCAACTAGGGCAAAAACCCATTCTCTCCAAAAGTTTTTCCAAATAAACTCATTCAACCCTATCATAGGTCTTACTCATATCTAGTTTTAAGGCCATAAATCCATGTCTACTCTAGCTATGGTTCTTCATATGATGGACAGTTTCAAAGGAAACCATAATATTATCTGAGATGAGGTGATCTTTTGCAAAAGCATATTGGTGTTCAGTAATTAGGGAAGGGAGAAATTTCTTTAGTCTATTAGCTAGGACTTTAGAATAAATTTTGTAAAGAACGTTACATAGACTAATAGGCCGAAACTTAGTCACTAATTCAGGATTATCAACTTTAGGCACAAGAGTAATGAGAGTATGGTTTATAGGGTTAGGTAAGGTACCTGTGTTTAACCAAGAGAGGACTGCAGTGGTTATATCATACTTCATAACCTCCCAAAAGTGTTGATAGAATAGTGGAGGCATTCCATCAGGACCCGGAGCCTTTAAAGGTGCCATTTGATTTAAAGCTTTCAACACTTCCAATTCTGAAAAGTTTCTCACCAATCGGCATTCATCTGCTCAGTTACTGAACATGGGATTTTCTCAAGACCCTCAGAAGAAAAACTCGGATTTGAAGAGGAGAAAAGCTCTTCGTAGTAAATTATCAACTCCAACCCCATTCCTCATGCTCAGTTAACCACTCACCTTTAGAATTTTTTTATCCCCCTATTCAAATTCTACCTGAACCTCTTAGTTGCTTTGCTATGGAAAAAGGCTGTATTGCTATCTGCTTTGCTAAGCCACAAGGCCCGAGACCTTTGACACCACATTCTAGCTTCTCTATCAAGAAGAATATTTATTTCAGCCTTGAGACCCCTAACCCGAGAGTTGTTCCCACTGAGTATTGCTTCATTTTCGGCCACCACAAGCATTTTCTTTTTCTCTACCAATTCCCTTCTCACATGACCGAAATTATGCTAACTCCACCAAGTCAATTCCTATTCACATTGAGCCACCTTTTTCAAGATAGCTAGGCTAGGGTGCAATTCACAAGTATTACTCCAAACTGCTTCTATAGTTTCGCCACAAAAGGGCTTTGACAACCACATTTCCTCAAACCTGAAGCATTTCTTTCTACTGGGTTCTTCCATCCCCAATAAATTTACCCAAAGGGCAGAGTGATCTGATGACATAGATTGAAGATGATGGACTCTAGTTCCCGAAAATTTATGAAACCAAGAATTAGTAGCCAAGCAACGATCCAATCTTATTCTAACCGAGTGACCTTCATCAAAATGTCTTGCCCATGTGAATTTAGAGCCTACAAATCCAAGATCCATGAAACCACACTCATCAATCACATCTCCAAATAATTGCATTTGATTATGGTTTCTCCTTGACCCACCCAACTTCTCATCATGCCGAATAATTTCATTAAAATCCCCAGCACAAAGCCAGGGAGTGTCCCGCCTTGAATTCAAAGTTCTTAACTTGTTCCATGCTTCAATTCTCCTTGAGGTCTTGAGTTCCCCATAAAAACCAGTAAATTGCCACTCATTCTCAGAATTCCCATTGATGATAGTATTGATATAATACTTGTGGGAATCTACAATAGTAAGGTTCACAGTGTTCTTCCAAAATAACACTAAACCACCACCTCTATTAACCCTTGACACCACCCACTTTTGATCAAAATTAATTTTACTCACAGTACGATCTAGCCTTGTTTAATTTACCCATGTTTCGGCTATAAACACGACAGAGGGATTTTTAGCCCGTATCAAATTAACAAGCTCATTCTCTGTACACAGATTCTCAAGCCTACGATAGTACCATACTAACAGACTCATTGCTTCTGGCAGGGCTGGAACCTAGCCTCCGCCAATATCTTCTTCTTAGTTGTACCTACCTGAGAAACCTTCCTTTTCTTAGGTAACTCAAGCAAGCTTTATGCTTCCCCAGCCACAGTTTCTCCCCTACTTCTTTGGTCATGACTGTGACTATCCCAATCTCACTTCTAGTAATTCTTCTCCACAAACCTTCAGCATGCGCGGGTCTGTTTTGGATAATAGAAATCACAGGTGGAGATTCACGTGATAAGGAAGAGTTAAGTGGTGCACGTGCTTGTGGGAGCTGCTCATTAGAATCCTTAATAGAATGTGACTCTATAAACTTTTCCTTATCTAAACATAATTTGTTTTCAGCAATATTCGAAGCCGCCAAGTCAAACTTCCGAATTTCCTTATCAATATCATCTATTATCTCCTCAAAATCACTAGCTAGCTTATTTCTCTCCACTGAATCTGTTATTTTTGAATTTTCAAATTCCGTAACACTGTCTGACTCTTGTGGCATCATATTCTCCATATTTCTCTCTTGAAAATCCGAAGCAATATCTGCACTAGGGAGATTACTAACACTTTCCTTATTGTGCCGAACAACCTCCGTTGAAGCTTTACCTGAACAGACCACCACCACAGAAGGCTTCTGAGCCGATTTGTTTGTTGCCGGTGCACTTGAATTCCTACTAGCAAAAAAACCAAGGACTTTGACCATATTTCTCCTTACCGATACAAACGGCGCTGCCTAGATCCAAGATCCGAATTGCTGTGACTCAGTTTTCAGGCTACCTTCGCTTTCAATCTAGAGAGCACAATCACTATCATTGTGTGTTAAACAGCCACACCAATAGCATAGGTTGGGGAGTTGTTCATATTTGAAAGACACCCAAAATTCTTTGCCGCTATCCAGTGAAATTACCCTCCCCCTGCACAATGGCTGAGTGATATCCACACTCTTAACTCTCATAAAATTTTCCCCTTCTGATTCGGAATCATCAGTCGAGACATCAACCCTCCCTGCAGCCTCACATATTTGTTCAGCCACTTTACGTCTCCTAAATCTCACCGGAAGGTCGTGCACTTGCACCCAGAAACAGGCTCTATTAAACTCCATATCCTCCACATCTGTATCTTTATCATAGCATTGTAATACCATGAGGTGCTTATCAAAACTCCAAGGCTCGGCATCAATCACTTTCTCCATCTCTTCCTTATTATCAAACGTGAACAAAACCACATGGTCTCCCTCCTTTTTTATTTTAAAACCATTCACTGATCTCCATAAAGGTGTGAACGTTTTGGCTATAGCATCTATGTTGAGAGCACGCTTTGTCAAGAATTTTGCAGCTAATATGTACTCTATTGCTGCCTGTTCTTCCAAAATCCGAAGGTTTGACCCTTCGCACTCCGATAGGGTTAATGACATTCCATGCATCTCTCTCTCATGGCCATTAATTGAATCTAACGTACGAATCATATTCTAATATGACTAGAACAACTAAAAACTATATATATATATATATATATATATATATATATATATATATATATATAGATAGAGAGAGAGAGAGAGAGAGAGAGAGAGAGAGAGGTTCAAGTTACCCCTGGTGTAATTCTTGTAAAGTTACATCTTTTTTACACCGTAGATTTGTAAATAATCTAACGGCTAAAAAAAAAATCATTAAATACTATTACTTTCCATCTCATTCATAATTAATACTAGTATTTTCTCTCTCCTTATTTATTGTTTTTTGCTTGATTAGAGGGTAAACTGCCATTTTAGTTCATTTTTTATTTGAAAGGGAGAACATCAGCCTTTGCCTTGAATTTGCTTTCTGCTTATTCTAGTGCTCGGGTAGCTTGGAGGGCCATTGCAGAATGGAGTTGAAGGCATGTCATAGCCATCTGAAAAAGAATGAACTGAATCATTCATGTGGGCATGGATAAAATTTTAAACAATTCCACAGTAGATGAAATAAACAAAATAAGAAGGAAAAAAAAAAAAAAAAAAGGTTTTCCTAAAGTGCTAAACTTCTATCATATCACAGGAGTTACATAAGCATTGTTTCAGAATATGTTCTCAATTCTGCAGAAGTAGAGTTCTTCAATTTTCTTAGGGTTAATCCAAACATCACCGTGTAACCAAAAAGGATATATATTAGCTAGCATTCAAGATTAGAGTGAATGATTGATTCACGAAGCATAATAATGATGAAAGCTAACTTTTCGGAAATGTGTTAGAAGACAAATTAGTAGAAGTTGTTACAAATGGTATCAGCAAAGAAATTATTTTTGCAAGTCCATTTCACAATGTTAATTATAGCATATTCCTTACTACTTGACTATTAGCTTCGGCAAGATCTACAAGTTCAACACACAGGCAATACTATCCGCAAGAAAGAGATGGTGAAGATGAAAAATGCAAGCACAAATATTGAGCCTCTATGGTGAAGTAACTTCAGCTAAGTGCTTGGAAATAATAGTTCATTTTTTATTTGATTGATTGAGAAGAACAAGTTCATTTTTAATTAGACTAGAACTAACTTTTTGTTTTTGTTATTTTTAAGAGTTGACTGGAACTAATTGGTTGTGAATCCATTGAATTTTCTCCTCGTGCTTGATTACTTTTTTCTCCCGTGTGATCAATTAGAACCATATTCATTTTAGTTCAGAAAAGCTATCCAATGTAAGTTGTTAGCCGTATAGTTTTTTTGTCTCATATAGTTTTCTTTTCCAAGTATAGAAATGTTAGTTGTTAAAAATGGCAGTGTGCCCTTTAATCAAGTGAAAATAAATAAATAAGGAGAGATAAAATGTTAGTATTAATTACGAATAAGGTGAAAAGTAATAGCATTTAATGATATTTTTTTTAATTGTTAGATCACTTAAAATTTACGGTGTAAAAAATGTGTAACTTTACAAGAGTTACACCAGGTGTAACTTGAATCCATCATATATATATATATATATATATATATATATATATATATATATATATATATATATATATATATATATAATATATATATATATATCTATATCGAGTGAAATAGAATATAGCTACTTGTTTGAGGCCATAATCAAAACGGAAATTAGAAATTTGATGGGCACGGAGAATGCTTATTTATACACTGCCAACCTTCAATGCAATTTGCACCACTTTTATTATAGACGCCCTTGCACTGCAAATTGGTTTTTCTTTTTAATATTAAAAACAAGAAAAAGGACCCAATTAAAAAAAAAAAAAAAAAACTTGTTTACATTCAATTTCTCAAAAAAAATTTGAAACGCAAACCAAAAAGAGAGAGAGAGAGAGAGAGAAGAGCGAGACCTTACTCTTATTTGATAGAAACTTAGGCGATTGGAAACTGTAGATTTTGAGGAGAAGATGTAAAACTGTGTTGCAGCAGTCTGAAAATGATGGTTTAGCAAATGATCATGGTGTGAGAAATATCAAATGATCTTGATTTTGAGGAGGTGGAACTAAGTAGGGCCGTAGGGATGAGAAGTGGGCCTGGGAAGAAGGAATCCATTGGTAACAAACTGGGCTTTGAAATTTAATGGGCCTGAAATTCAGATCTGGTTCTGATCACAAAGGCCTTCTGGTGATTTGGACTGCCCTCGTTTGTGATCTTTGGGCAAACATTTTGAAACTGCCCCCGTTTGTAAGATTCCCTTAAACCTCCTGTCTTGTTTGGTATGACAAACCACAATATACAGGACTCCTCAAAATGGTTATTGACCGTCCAATAATACTCCTATATAAGTAACTACTCGCTAATCCGTGCGATGGACGGAAAAACTACTAAAATTAAGTTCTAAAATAATATTTGTTATTTATTTTTAAGAATGTTAAAAACTACATGAGTAATTATAGAAGTTCAAATCCCTATAAAAAGCTCAAATCTATTAAAACAGTACACCAAAATGAGACATTTGATTGCTTTGTTCTACCCAAGTATAAAGTTAAAAACGACTTATAACTTTGTATAACTTATTTGTACCTTTAGTTAACAACCTTGAACTACTGTGCAGGGAGGACTTCCTCTTGCAGGCTTTTGTGAGAAGAGACCTTTGTTTCCTGAAAACCAAGAAAGAAAGAAAATTTTGAAATAACAAAAACACGGAAAACATATTGGAAGCAAAAAATACTACTCACAATTCCACTTGAGAATACACTTTAATCATATATATAATTATTTAAGACATACGTTTAGAGAAAGATTATTAAATAACCTCATGCAACTCATGCAATTTATCTAAAAGTAAAGAAAATTAATCACACAAGAATACATATCTGACATCAAGATTAGACTCAACTTCTACTTAAAATTGAAATTTAAAACAAATTCTAATATCAAAATTTTTGGAATCTCATAACGTAAGATCAATACCCAATTAAAGAAACAAATGGATTATAGAGAACCATATTTAAGGTACATAAACTATCCTACAATTGTATTTTGACTATTTGATACTCCTTTTAGATTTTTAATGAGGCTCCAAATCCTATATTTGATCAAATATGGGAATGATAGATAAGTTGAACAAAAAATAAATTTTGGGTCATATGTTTGCTTAAGTTTCAATTTAATTTTTCAATCTCTCTATTAATTCACTTGTAGAAAGTTTTGTAGAAGAACTTCGTGAACAAAACAGACTGAACATCATACAAAAATATAAAGGCAAGGCAAACAACGGTTTCTATGAATTTAATTAAATAAAACTGTATCTCACCAAAGTTCAATCTGATTCTTAAAAGAAAAAAAAAAATACTCTTTTTAATAAACAAACTTAAGTTGTCATTAAGACTCTTGCTACAACAGTTTCTCTATATTTTTTTTCATATAAATAAAAAATATGTCACCTCGTTATCTTATGCCACTTTGTTGATTACTAAAAATATTTGCTTTAAAGATTGAAAAAATACAACTTTCAAGGGCAAGAACTATCAAATTTTAATGTGGTTAAGCATTAGAACACAATCATTGATTTTACGGGAAAATATGAAAAAATAAGGATCTAAAATATTGTAGACAAAATATTAAAAAAGAGTTTCTAGTCCTCTTGCCTACCGAAGTTTTGAACATGAAATTAAGATTTTACAATGTACATCACTTTCTTATGCCTTAAAGCATAAGAACCTATGCCATAACCATGTAAACAAAACCTATATAAATAAATATGTTTAGGTTCTGATTAATAAAATCTGTAAACATTTCCCCAAACCCTTCTTTGTTGGGAACAAATATGACAAAGAAATTGGACCCGAATAAAACAGGACACATAATTTTTTTAAATCAATTAAATTTCTTAATAAATTTTGATGCTGCATTACATGTCACTAAAACTATCAAAGTTCATATTTTAATGCATAACTTAATGGATGATTAGGAGAAAGAGAAACAATAAAATTTGATAAAACAATACTTCTAGCTGTGTTAAGACGTATATAGTTAATTGAAGCCATCCTCATTTGCTTTGCTCCAGAATTTCTAGTCTTAATAATTGGGAATTGACATGCAAAAGCAAAATCTCCTTTAAATCTGGCATTTCTTCAACTCAAATATTTGAGGGGGATATAACACATGCCTCTGAATTCTGAAAAAGGAGATCGTTAAAAACTTAAAATAGGCTGAGATTTATAGGAAATTCACCCGAGAAGGGTCAGGGTGAAAAATTCAAAAGGTAAAATAATAATAATAATAATAATAATAAATAAAAGAAGGAAAAAAATGAAACACAATAAACAGAAAAGCGAGCGTACCTCGAAGAACAATAACAAACAATTGAGTATTTGTTAGTGAAAAAGCCAAAGCTTGTATGGAGAAATTCTTCTCAAAGAGTGTACATACAGAGTAATAAGAAAGAAGTTTTTTTTTTTTGAAAGAAATATATAAGCGTGCAAATTTCGTAACTGCCCCTGTTAGCAGGATGGTGCAATATCTTGCTAATCAGTAACGTACAGAGAGAATGGTGCCCAGGAAGAAGAATCAGAAGTTTTTGATTTTTTTTTAAGAGATATAAACTGAAACTTAAGGTGTAAAATTTATAACTACCCTCTGGAATAGTGCAATTGAACACAACTAGGGGTGTCCACCGGTCGGGCTGGGTCGAAAACCCAACCCGCTGGCAGCGGGTGGACAGAAAAGTGACCCGAAACCGATTGCCGGCATCAATCGGTCAGGTTGGTTTTGGGTTCGGGTGGAGATCGGGTCTATTCCGGTGGAGATCGGGTCGTCATTGGAGCTACAAACTCATCTCCGGAATCTGTAAATCATCGTCGAAATCTGCAAATCATCGCTGGAATATGTAAAAACTCACCAAATCTGCATCAAAATCGCCGAAATTTACACCAAAATCGCTGAAATTTGCTGGGAATGGCTGGATCTAGCTAAATCTCACCAAATATGATTGAGAACTCGTTGGATCTCCTCGGATTTGAGCGTGATTTTGCCGAACTTGTATAGAACCTTCGTTGGGTCGAGTGGCTCGGGTTTTGGAGAAGAAAACCCGCCACTCGACCCGTTGGCATCGGGCTTTGGGTGTGGAAACCCAAAACCGACCGACAAGAGCATCGGTTCGGGCTGAGCTCGGATGGAGATCGGGCGGGTTAGTCGGTCCGGCGGGTCATGGTCGGGTCTGGACACCCCTAAACACAACGGTAGCAAAAAGTAGTACGGAACCATTACTCTTATTCCACTAAATGAAAAGGCATAATGTTTTGGTGTTTTTAAATGTAAACATGGCAGTAATTTGTGTAGTCATGTGACACAATAAGGAGTGGTCAACAAAAAATCAAACATTTTGGCTATTAGTTATTATATAGATGTTCTGATACCTCTCAAGTAGGAAGAAATAACCATCACACCAAGATCTTGGTTTATCAGAATAAATAATCTATTACTTTCTTATATTGTCTTACTCTTAAGTATGTCATGCGCGTGCATTGCCTCAACCTTAAGTATGTCTGAGTTTCCCACAAAGCTCACACTGGTATTGTGGAACATTAAGAGCATTGCCTCCATGAATGACTTGAGGCCTGCTTCCTCTAGCAACATGAGAGAAGGACCCATTAAGGTTAATCATGGCGAATGAAAGAGAGAAACTTGCAAGAGTTTGAAGAAGGAAGAAAGGAAACTAGGAAGTGTTTGCGTGACTGCCAGATCAATGAAAAGGTGATACTGTATTTATAGGGGAGCCGCCAATGCCTGGTTATGTACCAAAACCTATGATGCACGGACACGGACACTGATACGGCGATACGGCAATTTTTGAAAAACAAGGACACGACACGGCGTGGACACGGCAATTAAATAATTAATTAAATTTTATATTTAGACATATTTTTAAATATTTTTAGACATAAAATACGTTTATGTCTAGAATTTAAATTATGTAAGAACTACAAATAAGTAAACTAACACTCAAAATAGTAAAATAATACACAAAATGTTTAGAGTACAAACCAAAAGTTTAAATAGGCTACATTCAAAAGCTACAATATTCATTTTCAATTTATACTTTCAGTATTTATTTTAATAAAATCATCTACAATATTTAAGTTTAACTTTAATAAATTAATAAAATTATAATAAGTGAGTGGGATTAAAAAAAAAAAAAATCACGTTGTCCTGAGAATAAGTGAGTGTTTATAAGTAACCCACTCACCTATTACCAAACGGCCAAATATCTAAAAAAAAAAAAAAAAAAACACACAGAGAAGAAAGGAGATCGGATCTGACGTCCACGCCGAGAGAGAGAGAGAGATCGGAAGGGACAGGGCACATCGGCGACTTCAATGGTGCTCGCCGATCGGCCCGATCTAGCTCCGGCGATGGACAGAGGGCAACAGCAACAAAGCGGCAGCGAGCAGAGGGCACGGCAGCGGCGATGGACAGGGCACTGCAGCGGCAGCGCCGATCACCAATCTGTGATTTTCTTCTCTCTCTCTCTTTTTTTTTTCACTCCTGGCGTGTCGGACGTGTCGGCGCCGCGTCGGAGCCACGTCGGAGCCGTGTCGGCGCCGCGTCAGAGAAGCGGAAAAAAGAAAAAGAAAAAAAAAAGAGACACTGCTTGGACACCGGAGTCCGGCGAATCGTACCCGTTCCGATGTCCGATACGTGTCGGACACCGACACGATGCCAAAAATGGCGTGTCGGTGCAACCCAGACCAAAACTGGTAGTTAATTGTTGCTTAAAAAAGCAAACACAACTAGCTCAGTTCCCACATAGAGCCCTAAATAACTGGATCAAGAAAATGCTTTCTTACAGTGGACCCTGTACGACGTCATTTGAGTTTGGGGAGAGGGAATTATTACGCAGTCGCTAACCTTGTACTCCCGTTCAATAGAGGGAAAACTACGTCACTGAAAATGGATAACATCATATTACTTGCAACATCATTTCAACAAAGCTACAAATTTTAACATCATACTTGCCACATCATTCCAACAAAGCTACAAATTTTTTAACATCTTAGAGCACCCACATCAATTAATGTATAATATAGATAACATGCATAAGGTGTAAATTTTGTACATTCAACTCCAAAAATCACTCACATCAATCCAATTAAACTTGTGTAAATATATACAGTTACTATTCACATACAAATCTATTTTTAATACTTCTTTACTCATATTCAAGAAAGAGAAATAGAGAATCTAACATAAGTTTTTAAAAAAAGTTAGGTAAAATAGAGAAAATAGGTTCTTATATTAAAATAACCCTAAAAAAAGAGTTCTTATATCAAAATAGATAAAAAGTTTTACACAAGATAATGCAAATGCTCTTAGCCCTTAGAGCATTCACATCAACTCAGTTAAAAATGTGTAAAACAAAAGAAAGTACAATTTTTACACATTTTATGCAAAAAAACACCCACATCAGTGGGTGTATAAATAGCCAAAAATGTGAAAATCCATACACGAGCTACAGTACCGTGTAAATATACACGAGCACTATAGCTCGTGTATGGATTATTTTATTCCAGAGTTCGCTCCATTTTTCCTCTCTCTTCTCCGTTCTCAATGAACTCAACAAATTCAGTATCATCCACAGAAAAATTAACACAGATACTCGTTAACAAACTCAATCATACACTTGCACACAGATACACAAACACACCCACGATGCTTTGGTCGGCGGAGATGCGGATCGGAGCTGGGCTCGGCGTTGCATGGATCGGAGATCGCGGCTAGGCTCGGTGTGGATCGAAGATCGTGACTGGGCTCGGCGGAGGGTAAATCGAAGATCGCGGCTGGGCTCGGTGGTGATCGGAGATCGCGGCTAGGCTCGGCGTTGCGTGGATTGGAGATCGCGGCTGGGCTCGGTGTGGATCGGAGATCGTGGCTGGGCTCGGTGTGGATCGGAGATCGCAGCTGGGCTCGACGATGCGTGGATCAGAGATCGCGGCTGGGCTCAGTGGTGAGTGGATCGAAGATCGGTGCGTGGATCGGAGATTGCGGCTGGGCTCGGTGGTCGTGGATCGGAGATCGCGGCTGGGATCAGAGACCGGTGCTGTAGATCGGAGATCAGAGCTGGAAAATGGGTAGAGAGACGGGTAGAGAGAGAGAGAGAGAGCAAAAGAGAAATAAGAGAAGGAGAGAGAGAGAGACATGAATCAGAAATGAAGAGAAGAGAGAGAGAGAGAGAGAGAGAGAGAAATTACCAAAAAATGAAGAAAGCGCGCGGCAGTTGAGAGTAATAATTAAAAAAAAAGTGAGGAAATTAATATTTAATTAACAGAGAGGGTAGGATAGATGAACTGATGTGGATGATTTGTAAAAATGAGCGTGTAAAATTTTAAAAGGAGGTTTTTTGTGTAAAATAGAGGAAAGTTTTACATAAGCTGATGTATTTGCTCTAAGTTGTTAGTGTCTTTTCATGCTTGAGTAAATTCAAATTTTCATTTTGGAATTGGGCGGGTTGGTCAAAGTTGTCAACAAGAATGTGAAAACTTTTCAAATTTTCATAATTTTGAGAATTCTCTCTCTCTCTCTCTCTCTCTCTCTCTCATCACCTCCGTTTGGCTGCTATTTCCTTCCACCACAACATTGGCAACACATCTGCATTGGCAAGGTACCAATTTTGTTCTTTTCTTTTTTTAATAGTACAAAAGGTGCTTGCTGAAATGCTTCATACAAATTTAGTTTTAACAAACTTGTTGTAGGTTTGTGTTCTGATGATTAGGGACTACGAGTTTATGTTAATGTGGTGCTCCAAAGGTGTCGCTGGACTAGCTTCATTTGCCATGTCTTGAGGGTGGTATTTAATTTAATTATGATTTTTTAGGCATTGTTGGATGTAGGAAAAGATATGGAGTTTAATTTTTATCTTTTATTGATTTTTGAAATTTTATTATTTTAGGTGATAGGATTTCATTTCCTTGATTTTAGGGGTAGTTTTTTTAGGATTTTCTAGTCAAAATAGAATCCTCTTATGGTAGGCTATTGTTTAGGATATCTTTAGAAAATTTTTATTTTGAAAACAAGTATTTTTGGAGCCTTTAAATAGGCATGCAATATGTATTACTAATTTATCAATTTACATTCAATAAAATTGAGGTTTTAATTATTTCTCGTGGATTCCAGTGTTCTTCCTTGTGAAATTTAAGGGCCCCCTTACTTGTAAATTTAAGTGTTTTGTTATGCTAGAAGGAGATCTAGCTCATTATCATGTTTTTGCTCCGCATCATTGGGTATTAGAGATCATTAGCATCCTGGTGTGGCAAAGGGCGGAAACAAAAGCAACCACCCTGTTGAAAGAAAGTAAGGGTTACAAGCTTTTTTAGGGTTGTACTATAGGCTTATCATCAAAGTATCGAACACGGGTACCATGAGATTCACGATATGCTCATTGCTTTTGGTGTCAACAACAAAAGCAATAATGATCGATGATGGTAAAGATATTTGTATCAAAGAGTACTATGCTCGTAACCAATATAGCAATCGCCACATTCGTAATTTAAATGATTTTCCTTACTTTGATGGGGTATCATACAGAAAAGATTTCATAGATTGAATCTTGGACCTCGAAGATTATTTTGCTTACCCCACCAAAAAAAAAAAAGAAAAAAAAAGAGGATTATTTTGCTTACACAAATGTCCCTAAAGATTTCAAGGTACAATTTGTATTCAACAAGCTTGAAAGTGATGCAACAAATTGGTGGAGTGATATACAATATTTTAGAATGCAGAGAGGCAAGTCTAGAATTTCCTCTTGGCCAAGAATAAAAAGGCTGATGGTAAACTTTTTCTTTTCCTCTAGTTTTGATGAAATTTTGTTTCACACTAGTCAAAATTATAAGATAATAAATTCATATATTAAGGATGATAACAAGAATTTCGGCATTCAATTATCAAGTGAAGAGCCAAATTCAAAGGTCAATATTGACAAGCCATTTTTTGAAGAAGAAAATATTAAAGACATTGTAGGTGATGACAAGATTGAAGACCAAGATACTTTTTTGCAAGAAGTTGTTGAAGAGGCTCGAGGAAAATATGGAGTTGATTGAAGAGACTGGCAAAAATCATGAGTTGTAAATTGTTGGAAATCTTTTGGAGAATCCAAGTGAAGTGAAATATATATGATCATGAGCCGATAAGCCTTAAGTCCTAGGATTCTTCAAAATTTGTTGATTCTCTTGGAATAGAAAGTTTTTATTTTGTTTTGAATCATCTGTTGATTGATGTTCCGAATCAATTGAAGGCCAATGAGAGAAAATTTTATGCTACAATATATCACGAATACAAGTTTCAGAACCAGATCCAATTACTTAAGTATTCAAAGTAATTGTTTCTTTGAATCGGAAGATTTCAATTTGCATGTGAAAACTTGAGGTTAGTTTCATTCAAGTTGAGGGGGTTAAATGTAAGACAAGATATGGAATTATGTTTCTACCGTTTTTTTTTTTTTTCCTTTTATTGTAATTTTCAATATTTTAGGTGGTAGGATCTTTTTACATGTTTTTTTAGGGTTTTCTAGTCGAAATAGAGTCCTCTTATGGTAGGCTATTGTGTTAGGATATCTTGTAGAATATTATTACTTTCAAAATAAGTTTTTTTTAGCCTTTAAATAGGCCTGCAAATGCTAAGACATTGAATAAAATTTGTTACCAACTACCTTTTGATCTTATTTTCTCTTATGTTTTTATGTTTTTTGTGTTTTTAGATAAGAGAGACATAAAAATAAAGCAAAATTACATATTTAGTCATGTTTTTAACAGAGATGAGTTACGGAACTTTAACTGAGTTAACCTCAAGTAGATAAAGTGTCAAATTTCAAATCACAAGTAGGCAACTTAAATTTTGGCCAAACCATAGTTGGATAAGTTGTAATTTGCCTTATATTTTTATTATTTCTTGTGGATTCAAGTGTTTGTCCTTGTAGATTCAAGGGCTCTCATATGGAATTAAGATTGTTTTTATGCTAGAATGAGATCTAGCTCACTATAACATTTCTGTTCATCATTTGGTATTAAAATTTGTTAGCATTCTGGTATGGCAAAAGGCAATGACCCTGTTGATAATCTCAATTGACTACAAGAATATGCTATATTATTAAAATAAAGAAAATGAAAATAAGTAACTTATAATTAATAACAATAAAAAAAATCAAATTAAAAGATTGATCTAAATACATAGAATTTAAAAATGTTATTTGATGCATTAAAATATATTGAGAAAATACATTAACATCAACTTATTTAAAATTTAATAATATAACAATATATCTTGTGCAGTCGTATCCTAACAAACCTGAATCTGCTTTAAAAATTGTGCAAATTTTGACATTTACTTTTTTAATGTTTTTTAAGTGAAAAAAATTTGGGTCTATAGCAAAAATAGGTTGTTTAAAACTATCAAAAAGTTAAGAGATGATAGAGACAAAAATAGGTTGTTTAAAACTATCAAAATGTAAAGAAATAGAAGAGACAAAAGATTAGTGAAGGCTAGGATTTAATGTGATATAAAAAGGGCATAAAAAGTTATTAAGGGTTTATTTTATAATGTTATTTTAGTAATATTATTTATATTTTTAAAAAATAAGTATTGGTAAAAAAGTATAAAACTACATGTAGCATTGTTTAAACATTAAAAATTATTATTTAAAATACATGGCCGAACAACTCTTAAATACCAAATTAGGGGAATGTCGTGGGAATGTCATCAACCTATGTGGGATTTTCAAGTGGACCCCACTACCTCTTTTTTTTTTCCCTTTTAAGAATTAAAGGCGATTATAAAATAAATAAATAAATAAAGGTTATCAACCTGTGCATTTAAAGACTGAGAATTGGTCAAATTGGAGATGACATGCATTCCCTCACATATGCATTTCTTTCAGGATTTGTTGGTTATTTACCTGTTCTAACCGCACGGCTAGTCCGTCATGGGTCACGTATAAGATAATAATTTGATTAATTAGTCGCTAATCCGTGTAATGTATGAAATAATTAAATAAAATTGAGTTAAAAATGAAAAAAAAAATTAGTTCAAAATAAAGATTCAACTAAAAAATTGTTAAAAAATACAATTAATTTTTACTTTCTTTGAAATTGAACCTAAAAATAGAACCGTACATATGTGAGGACAACGAAAAATGATATCAAATATTATCATGATGAATGAGTTGAAAATTCACAACTACATTAAATTTACAGAACAAAGAAATTTGTTTCACAGCATTATATTAAATGATTAAAGCCCTTAAAATGAGTGAGGAAGACATAATATTTTGCAGACCAAGAATTGAGAGTAATTTGGTAGAATTGTAAAGTAACACTTTCTTTCATATGCCAAAATATCATCCAAAGTATAAAGTGTCTAATGGAACCATAGAACGTGAAAATATATGCTCACTAAGATACAAATAGCTTAATTAAATTTATGACTAATCAACAACAGCATGGTGTGGAAATTTTTTATTAAAAAAAAAAGAAAAAGAGAAGAAAAAAAAAAGGAGTATCTAACAATCAAACATATGTATCTAACAATTCTAACCATAAAGCAACTACAACATGAGAATTTTGTTCAAAGTATTAAAACAATAATATAGAAAAAGTAAAATAACCACAATTTTCATTGATCAGAAGCATAAATGTATAACAAACCAAATCTAGGTCTACCACTTCACAAAATGGGAACTAATACACACCACTAGTTTTTTTTTTTTTTTTTTTTTTTTGAGGGAGAACAATTGCTGAACTTATGCTTCAGATATTACTTACACTTCATATATTAAGATTTGAGAGACTTCTGACCATACCCAAAATAATAATAATAATAATAGTTCTTCATATATTAACCCTTGCACTATCATAGCTTTTCATAATGATGAGCCCTCAAAAAAAATAAAGAGAAAGAGAAAGCTTACCTTGAAGAACACTACCAAAATCATTACATTGGAAAGCAAAGGTCGGCAACGGTGGAAGCTACGGCCAGTCAGGGTTTCTTGGTCATTGAGATCAAGACTGGACCTTGGAGTAGAGAAAATCACGGATTGAAAACCAAAGATTTATACGTGTGGTTATTCAAGGTTGAGTTTTTTTTTTTTTTGAATCAAGACCGTGATATTACTGAATCAAAACTTTGACACAGATTACAAAAAGAGATATGTCCTCAAGATTAATACCATTGCATCTAACATTGAAAAAAGAGATAAAATTAATATCCTTAATTTACTTCTACTTGAGAGTCTTTAATCACACGAACACAACCCACAAGGCAGCAACCTTCAGAGTTAAGGAAAGTGATAACAATTACAAAATCTCCTTCAACTTCAGTCACATTGATGTCAATCTTTAGAGCAAAGAGAATGACTCCCATCAGGGTTTTGAGTTTAGGGTTATAAGACAAAGTCGGGGGTTTCACCGAATTAGCATGGATTATTTTTGTTATTTAAATAAAACTTTAAATAATGCTGGTGTGCAAAATTTGGATTATTTTTGTTATTTAAATAAAAACATGTGTAAAATTGTGGAATTTAGCAAAAAAATCGGAGGTACATATCATATCTAATAGAGTTTTACTTAAACTAAACTATTGTAACACTTGATAAGATAATTACAATAAAATGAATCTAAAATAAAAAGAAAAAGAAAATAGTGGTGACGTGAAAAATTGTTGAAGCTCCAAAGGTTTTTTGGTTTTATATATATATAGATTAATAAAAAGACAGCACAACACAAAACAATACCCAAAAAAATAAAAACTATGAAAATGACAAAATTTAGAGCGTGTTTGGTCATCCATTTTAAACATTAGTGTTCATGAAGGGAAGAAGAAGAGTGATATAAAAGAACAGAAAGGGCATTAGAGAGGGAGATCGAAAAAGAAAAAAAGAAAGGAGAAAGAGAGAAAGAAAGTACTATACACCTCATCTTTAATTTTAATCTATTGTTTGACGAAGGAAAAACAATATAGGTCATCCTCGGCTTATGTCCGAGGAGAGTTTCTGTCATTTTTATCCATTGATTGTCTAGATAGTGGTGATCTAGCCCACCTATCTGTTGTCTAGTATCTATAAAACCTAGGTTTCAAGTCCACGCTTTACAAATTTAATTGTATAAGGTTTTTTGGGCCTAAACTCATCACGCAGATGAGTCTGGGTGCAAATTGTGCACTTACATATATATATATATATATATAATCTTCGTACATCAATACTTTTAAAAATCTAATGAACAATACTACATCTTATTTAACGCATCTGTTATGCAAATCATCAGCCAATAAATATATGATAATACTAATAAAAGTTACAAATGAGATCATGGAAAAAAATTATAAAACTAATTAGCTACTATCATTATGGAGTAGTAGGCTATGATTTTACACATCTAAAAAATTGGAATAAATAGAGTTTACTTAAAGTATATATAAAGATTTACATTAAAAAAGAAGTATATGTAAATGTTATAAATAAAATAAAAAAAGCAAACCTTAGGTACAGTACTTAGATAATGTTCCTTAGATTCTCCTTTTAAAAAGAATATAAGGAACAATATATAAGGTACTGTACATAAATTTTATTATAAAAAAAGGGTATAGGTAAGGTTTTTATTAATTTAAAAGATAATGAAAAATCAATTGTAAATAATTATAATAATATATTTAATGAGATCACCCTAAAAAAAATTATTCTGCGCAACGTGCGGGTTTGCAAGTAATATAGATAACAAGTGAACATATTTTGAGAAATCACCCACATAAATAGACATATCTTAGGTTGCTTTGTGCATTGGACCTAATAGAATGTTGCTGTGTGTCTAATACTTGTGTCACGTTTTAGCATCTTATTATTACACGAGAAAATACACCATGTTTTGGGTGTATGTTTTTCCCCCTCATAACTGGTGAGTCCCACTAACTTGCAAGAGGAAGAAAGCATACACTCAAAATAAGATATACTTCCTCTTATTACACAGAAATTTGGGGGTGTTATTTGTGAGTACATTCTAATCATGAAAAAATTCTTCGTCCAACACCATAAAGTGCCCCCCCCCCCCTCCCTATTTTTTTGCCCATTTAATAATATATAAATAGGAAAAGAATATTATATCTTTTAATTTTTTTAAAAAAAAAGGAAAAAAATTTCCGGATAAACATACTTTATTGCAGGAAAAAACCGAAACCGGCTACAAAAGGAGAACAACTCTGGGCCCAAACGCATTTCTAACCAAAGCTTGAGACACAAAAAGATCCAAAGCTGGAGGTATAGAACTTTTTTATTTATTTTATTAACAAAACAGGAAATGTACTTTGGCTTTGCCGGAGAAAAAATATATGCCCTCTGAACTTTGTCTCACTTGCATTGACTAGTTTAAATCTACCCTTTACCCTCCCCTAAGCCTAAATATATAAAAGCAATTTCTAAAACTTTTATATGGGTAATTCAGTGAGAGCCCAAACATTTGCTCGGAACCTTTTTGTGAGTTGGTTGCAGGTAGAAACGTATTATGGATCCACACAGTCACAACATTTTTTTTTCTCAATACCATATCACATATATACACAAGTTTAGGATGTAATAGAGAGATGTAATAGACATTTTTTGCCTTGGTAATATTTTCTTGTCATTCTATTCCATTTATACACACTAATTGAGTAACCATACTTTGTATGTAGGATGTTCCTTCAGCCGAACATTCTCCAACTCTGCCAAAATCATCAGCCGCATCCTATCAACCATCCAGCTTATAAGTTTTATCTTGGTGTTCGAGGACTTTTTTGTGAACAAAGAACTATGGAAGAACAACCGCATTTTTTGCAAGTGTTGAAGGATATTTTTCAAACACTTCGAAACTTTGATTATAGTATTAGCTTAATTTGAACGGTTGTTTTACTAAAAAGACCACATCTTTTTTTGTTAATTTTATGATGGTGGTTATAGACAATGTTATGTATTTGATAATATATTTCTATGTTAATATTACGTTAATTTGGAGACATTTGTGGTGTTGTTAATTAATTACAATTGTGGTATTGTGTTAGTAGAGGTAAAACTACTATAGGTTCTTTGTAACAGGTTTGAACAATATATTTGATGCAAAACAGGTTCTTTGTAACAGGTTGAACAATATATTTGATTAAACAATGGTTTTGAAGCCCATTGGGGAAAAAAAAACTATAGCGGCGGTCAAAAAACACCGCAATAGATTCACATTTTATGTCTTAAATGAAACCCTATAGCGGCGCTTATAGCCTGCCACTATAGGTTCAAACATATAGCAGCGGTCTCACCCGCCGCTAAAAGTCCCATTACTCCATTTTACTTGCCAACTTATAGTAGCGCATTGTGCTCGTCGCTAAAAGTCATCTAACACGAATTAGAATGTTGTATAGTGGTGGTTTTATGCCCGCCGCAATAGACTAAAACTGCCGCTAAAAAGCGTATCTACAGCGACGGGTTTTTGTACCGCCGCAATAGAGATACTGCGTCGCGACAAGGCTGGCGGGTAGAACCGCCGCAATAGCCCCCGCCGCAATAGGTGAAATGTACCTATAGTAGCGGTTTTTGGGGTTTTAGCGGCGATTTTGGCCTGCCGCAATAGGCCATTTTTTTGTAGTGTGAAAATTAAAGTGTTTGCGTTTTGGCTTCTTTTTTTTTTTTTTTTTTTTTGAGAAGAGAGCCACAAGTGGGATTATGCACTGTTCAGTGGGTCTCGTGCACAATTCATGGGATCCATAAGTACTTTATTTTTTTTTTTAAAAAAAAAACTTTAAAACTGGGTTTCACAGTACTATTCACACATTTAAAAATTATTTTGCTACAATGTTTTCAATTTTCAGTTTTCAGCAAAATAAGTGGTATTAAAACAGACCCTTAATGTTGTGATTAATAAAGTTTTTTTTTATTATCTAAAATAATAATAACATGAATATTTGAACATTATCATATAGTCCATGAGATACATAACAAAAGATATAGATCACAATTTTTTTGTAAACTCAGAATTTTAGTTCATAGTCGGTGATGAAATTGGGCATTTCATCTTCAAAGACTATAACATATCAACTAAGATGATTTGTCTTGATTGTGAAAGTAGAGACCTCTAGTTGATATGTTGATATGTTTTAAGAGTTAAGACATATTGAACTGGACCGCTGTGAGATTTATTATTCTCCTAAATAATAAATCTCACAACTTCTATTTACATGAACTCTTAATCCTGAGAGAATAATGGACCTGACCATGAGGTGTAGGTTACTTTAATATATCAAGAGTGAGATCTAAAGTTATGATCAAAACCTCAATATGTTAGGTAGCCACATTTAGTGTTGATGGAACATATATTCTCAAAATGGAATTCATAATCTCTTAATGGAGATATAAAATATTATCTTGAGATAAATTTAATGGGTTGGTTTATTCAAAGTGTTAGGCCTAACCACTTTAGTAAGGAGTTACTAAAGTATATATTTATGAAATTGGATTTTATAAATATATGATGAATAACTTAAAGGATTAAACTAGGTATTCAGGGATTAAGATGTAGTAATTTTCAAAGTGGCAATTTACATTCATGACTTTGTATTATTACGAATATTTTATGAAGAGATTGCATGTATAATAAAGTCTTCAGATATAATTTATTGATAAGGCTTACAGTGTAATTATATTTATATAGTGGTATTAAATATAATCAATAGTAACTTTGGACTTGTCAAGAGTTGACAGAAAAGCCCAAGGCCTATTGGAGTTAGAGTCCTATTTGTTCTATTTTAGTCTCACTCCAAGTCACATACTAAAACCCAATTGAAAACTAACTAGATAATTAGTTAGATACAAGGACAGAAACATACAAAATTTCATAGTTGTTGAACAAGGAATGAAATGGTGTGTATGTGAGTGTAAGCCACTCTATTATTCTCTCTTGGAAATTGATTGAGAGACTACACTTTTTTGGTATAAAATGGAGTTGGAGTAAAGATTAGAAGTGTTCTCAAGTACTTCTAATATTTGGTTTTGAATTTTACCGCACTAAGATACGCTCTCTTATTCTTGAAATCTGAAATTACATAGTACATATTATCAATTGCAAATGAAGTAGATTCGTTAATTTTTTGCTGTGTATGTTTTGTATGAGATACAAACATGTATTTATCCAACAATTACATATTTAAACATTATATGTATCTTGATTAATGACTTTGAGTTTATTGATATTGTTTATAAATTTATTATTTTTGTTTCTTTAATTTTATATTATATTTATTATGACAATTAAATTATTAACCTAACTATAATTTTGATTCTGCCACACTCTCACAAATTAGGATTACAATAAAGATTGAAGATGATATTCCTCCCATTCTCTCATCGACAAGCAATCAAGCATACATATTGGCATTCTTATTATTTTTTAATTGGTAGAGAGAGAGAGAGAGGTGATAACGTCAAAAGATCAACTAAACCTCACAATGATTCCCAAAAAAAAGACGAAAATCTCATGATGATCATGCTATTTACAGCTAATGACATAAAATATTAACCTTAATGGATCTTGGAATAAGCATAAATCCTTCTCAATTGGTGAAAAGACCAACACAATTAATCCCATAACTTTATAAAGGGTTCACACCAAGGTTGACCTTTTGAGCCACTGATTCAATGGGCGTACACTCAAACAATGACATAAAATATTAAGCCTTAAGAATGTTGGAATAAGCATAAATCCTTTCTCAATTGGGTAAATATCAACTCAATGAAGCCCATAACTTTATAAAAGGTTCACATAAAAATAATAACCATTTGAGCCACAATTCAATAGTCTCCGATACAAGAGAAAGAGGTAAGTCAAACTTGCAAAGAACAATTGCGTTTCTCAAATATACAAATAGGATATACCATATTAAGGCTATTAAAAGTGGGTTTCTTCTTGAGCCGAGAGTATAACCAATGTTTTGAAAGTCAATAAGTGGGTAATAGTTATCTTCTTTCATTCATTTTTATTTTTGGGTGAAAGTCAAGAGTTTTGTAATTTAATTGACATTTTCTCATGCACAAATTGTCTGGAGTCTATTGGAGAATTGATTCAAGCTACAGGGTAAGCAATATATTATAGCTATATAAATAAATAAATAAAGGATAAATTTCAAATTACACTCCTGAAGTCTAAGGTAGACTGAATTTTACGCCTCAATGTTTCATAAACTTGATTTTAGACCCTGAAGTTTGCTTCCGTTAGCAAGTCACCTCTCATAGTTAGTTTTTGCTATTAACTAACACATCACCATAGATGGTGACATGTTTTATTTTAACTAAATCAACCCCAAAACTTAAAATAAACAGCAGCTAACACACCAAAAAAAAAAAAAAATCTAATCATAAACTTCACCGTTTCATCCTATCTCTAAAATCCCAAATCAAAACCCACGAAGGGCAGCCGACAACTCCCCTCCCTCCTAGCTTGCATGAACCCAACGGCCAGACCTTCCTAATCTCCTCGACCTGGCTGAACCTTAGCTATCAGCTTGCCTCTTGAACCCATTGTCGAAGGCTCTAGGTGGTGGCAGCAGCAATGACCACACCAATAGTGAGTTGTTCTTCACTTTCTCTCCCTTTCTCTTTTTCGAATTTGGCTATTGTCACTAATCTTGGTTTTTTGGGTTTTTTGGGGTTTTTGTTAATTTGTTGGTGATGGATTTTTTTGGAGTTTTTGTTGATTGGATTTGTTGTGTGTGATAAACTCATTTGTTGTGGACAATTGGGTCACAACAAAAGAAGATGCAAAGTACCCCCTAAATCTAATGCTACTAGTGAGGGTCAGACTGAGCAAAGACAAGGAGCAACAACAACTACAGGGAGCCAAAAACATGTATTAATACATGCTAATTGCTAACTAAGTTTTTATATGTGCTACTTATTGTAGTTGCTAACTGCAAACTTTTTGAACTTTTTGTAGGTTAGGAGAGCAGGAGGTGATCGTGCGTTTATAAGGTTAAGAGTGGAAGAGGATCGTAGCCCTTTAAGTGTTGTTGGAAGCCAATTGACTATAGTAATTACCATAATATATACTACACATTGTGCTTGTTATTTGCATATTGGCAGAAATTTGGTCATTGAGTTTGTTATGTGCTTACCATATGGTCCAATGTATCTATTATTACAGGTCTTATCCCAAAGAAACGTTGCCGGAAGTAGTGGAGTTGGTAGATATGGAAAGAGAACTGAAGCTGGAAAAGGAATTGGAAGTGGATCTAGAGTCGGTAGTTTGTAGGACCTTTATCATTAGGACCTTTGATTGTTACAACCTTTTGTGTTACTGTTTTGTAAGGTTTCCCATAAGCTTATTTGATGGTGTTACTGGACAAAAGTAACCTATTTTGTGTTGGTCTTAGGACCTTTTATTATTAGGACCTTTGGTTTGGAAAAATTTGTTAGTCATTGTTTTGTAAAGCTTTCCAATCAGTTCACATGATAGTGATATTGGATATGAGCAGAAAAAAGAGTATGGCAGTGTTGAGTATTGAAGAATCTCTATGCATGTGAACCTGAATCAATTTAACTACTCAATACAAAGTTATAGTCCATCAGTTACTTAATATTCCAATCATATTTCTGCATTAGCAGCTAAGTGATAAACTTAATTTTTCTGCATAACTTAATATTCCATGTGCTGCAACTATCACCATAAGGAAATGGTACTGTTCACATGCATAGAGTTTTTTCTTCATTTCTGAGTCTGGCACATGCAATGCATAAGTTTGGTATGGTTTGAGCTAGAATTTATTATGTACAGGTAGTCCCAACTATGGTCATGAAAGGTGTATCAATGCTTTTACCCATTGTAAGAATGATTATTGTCGACCTTGACTTAAATAGGAGCAAAAGTCACATTTAATAACCTTCAACTAATTTCCATTATAATAAAAAATATTCCATTAATAGACAAAATTAAGAGCCAAAATCCATTACAAGAAATGCATTTCAATTTCCATTACAACATAATAAAACAAGTGACTATTACAATTGTCATTACATTAAACAAGATAAGAAACTATCTACTCTCTCAAATTGATTGTCATTACAATCTTTTGCAATGACTACACAATTCACCTATACTAAATACAAGTCCTTTCCTTGGCTTTTTCTATCACTAAAATGACCACCACAATAACAAACCAATTTAATGCAAGGCAAAAAAAAAAGTCTCATCTCCTGCCTTTCGTAATAATCCAAGATTAATTTGCTTTGCTGTGTCTTCACAATTGCAGGAAACTTGCATTTACATTTCACCTTATGATTGCTAACTGCCTCCAAAAAAATTTTGGATTAGTACAAAACAGTGCAGTCAAGGTTGACCTGAAAAAACAGAGAACAGTTATTAAATCTGGATTAGATAAAATCTGCTCCCTCCAAAAAAAAATTCTAGTCCCTCAATTTTTTTTTTTTTTTTTACTAGTTACAGTTATTAAAGATGAGATATAACACAAGTAGTCACGCAGCAATGTAAGATATGATTATGAATCATGAAATTTTTCTCATAATTACTATATGCCAAATATGAAAAATTGTCAGTGCATCATCAAATAGATGTACAATAGAGCCAAATCAAATATCAAGGTTCAAAACTTTACATTTTTACCAAAAAGTATTTTCCATTATAATATACTCAACTCAAACTACCCCTCCACCTTCGGAGCCCAGGATTTCACATTATAATGCAAAATGTCTCAACACCAAGCATGTTCTTGTTCCTCATAGTATTCACAAGATCCCACATGATCTAATATTGCCTAATCTTTGCCAGAGACTCAATTATGGTGTGATAAGCCCTGACACTATGCATGTAATTTTTTTTTCTAGCCCATTCAAGGAACCGATATTCCAACATACTAGCATTCTCAAATCTCAAGTACATCCTCAACTATATCTGGAGAAACTTTTATTCTATTTTGGTTAATAGCAGCATAAATAGCTAATGCTGGGCAAGATAACATAATTTCACAAATTCCTTTCCTTGGACCTAAAACCTTTGTTGTCAATTCACTAGAACTGTACATCCTAACAAACATCATCCCTTTAAAAAATAATTTGTTGTGGCAGTTGGAAATTCTAATCATATGTTTGAACTAAACGGAGTATCACAATTTGCCTGACAGAAAATAAACTAGAGCTATAAAAAGAGTACCAATATGCTTCCTAGTTTATATTCTCTAAATTCAATGTTCTTTATTTCTTCAAGCTCCTTTAGCAATAAACTAAAGGTGGCAGCACGTATTTTTGTTTAAATAATTAATGATTCAAGTTCATTGTTTTAACTGTTCAATCACTACTACAGAAATGGCACACAGTTTCACAAACACCTACCTTACATAATTATAAAGTATCACAGGGACTTAATAATTTCAAATAATTTACCACCCATATATACAAAAAACATCTTGCCAAATAATAGGAATTCAATTTTAACAGCCAACATGAAAAACCTAAAAACCACAGCCCAAAATGTCATTGAAAAAATCAACACATATATGATTGAATATTTACACACCTCACTAGCAGTGACCAAGATATGAAGCAAAGAGAGAAGTTTGAGTTCTTCGCCGCCATTGCCATCGCTTGGGTTCTTCACCGCCACCGCCACCGCCACCTCGGTTCACGAGGTGAGCTGAAGGTCTATTTGGGTTTAGTCCAAGTTGAGGGGTTTGGGTTAGAGAGGTCTGGGTTCATGGGGTATGGGTGAGCTGAAAGTCTTCTCCGTGGTTCTCTGTTTTTTGTTTAAAGTTTAGGCACGAAACAACGTAGTTTTGGGGTCGATTTGGCAAAAAATAAAACAGGTCTCATCAGCCGAAGCAGCCCTTAATTGGCAGGCAGAAAATGCTGTAGCACAGAATCAAGTCCTTTAAAAAATTCTTGACAACCAACAAAAGTTGACTGAAGCGGTATCCAATACCTTTTCATCCTCAAATTCCCTCATTGAAGATTTGAAGAAGAAGATAAAGTCAATTGAACAAGAATTGGAGACAATTGTTTCTACAGTAAAGGATTTGTCCATATCCTTTCCCCTCATTGGGCAAAAAGAAAAAGAAAAAAAGCAGTTGTTGATGCAACTCCAGTCTTTGGAGAACTCACAGAAAGCAGCTACTCAAGCTCTTCCAATGCAAGTTTACATGCCATACCAACCTCGTCAATCACTGTATAAAGATCTTTCCATACCAGTACTCTCACCGTTTTCCCCAGTTTCCCCATACCAGAAACCACCTATAATCCCATATTACCAGAAAGTCCTTCCCCAAATACAAAAATGTCAACCCAAGCCTCCCAGTCAAACCCACACACAAAAACCCTTACCTTGTTACATGTTTGACCATGCATCACCCTCATACTCACAAAATTTTCCGCCCTTAGAAAGTTTTGACCACCCACAAGCCAATGTAAAACATGTTTGGAAGATAAAAAACCCTGTTGGAGTAAACATTTCAGATGGAAAGTATACTCTTCAGCCTCATATAGCAGTCTCTCTCAGAGAATTTCCAGACGTTCTCACCAGCACCAAACAGATCCAGCAGTTCCTTGAAATTGTTAATTACATGTCAGACTTCATTCCAAAAAGTTCCAGACACAGAGATTGTTTGTCCAAATTATTGAAAAACTCTCCTCCAGCATGGAATTCAATCCATACAGAAGCAGTTCAACAGTTGAAAAAATTATCAGAAAAGCTTCCCCCTTTGCAAATTCCAGGCACAGGAAAAAGAATTTTACAGACAGATGCAAGTGATGAGTATTGGGCAGCAGCTCTCTTTGAAAAGATTAATGGAAAAAGAAGTATTTGTGGATACAAAAGCGGTGCATTCAAGCCTTCAAACATGGGATTGAAAAGTTTCAGTTTCACCTTATTGGTCACAATTTCCTTGTAGAAATGGATATGTCTTCCTTTCCAAAAATGCTCCAGTTTAAAAGAAAAATGGCTCTGATACCACATGTATAGGGATTTACAATGGGAAAGTCTGTAATAGGTATTTTACTATCTTCAGGGATATGGGATATTTCATATAGATACTCTAATCTATTTGCAGTAGATTTTCTAAGGGAAAGATCACAAGAAGTGGGAATGGTATCAGTGACTGCTGAGGATGATGAACTGGAACTGGCCATGACTGTTTCTAAAATGAAGAACAATTTTCCTAAGATCTTGACAGGACTAAAACGCCACTCCTAGGCTCACGTCCGCTAGACTACTCAGGAAAAATAATTCTTTGACACTTTTTTTGTACAACTTCTTAGTTTTCTACTTGATTATCAAATCCCGTTTTCTGATGTGATTATCACAGAGGATCCACAATAAGTGGCAACTGTTAATCATAGAGCATACTAATCAGGACAATAATTCAAGTGTACTAATCAAAGGAGAGAGAAACTGATTCTGAGGCTTTACCAGTTTTTGGAAAATATTGCACGTGTATGGATGATGAGTGCAAGGTAGGCAACATAAAACTGCTAGTTCACAGTGAAAGATAAGCTTGGTCCAATATGGTGGCTCTGATACCACATGTATAGGTAAAGGGACGAAGAAGTAAGTGAAAGAAGACGAAACCAAATGTAAAAGACTAAAAGACGAAGGAGACTAAAATACAAAGAACAAAAAAACTACAAAACTGAGTTATTTCATGAACTTAGGAAGCTACGGGAGAAGAAATGGAAAGGATGAGATATGGATAAAGACGAGACAACTACAAGACGAACATAGTAGGGTGTAAGAAGATCATGGAAGCTTATTAATGGCATATATTGCTAGAATACTATAGAAAATAACTGCAGAATATGGGATAGAACACAGAACAAGATACAACAAACTGATAGATATTATTATGTTGAACAAGTTTTTACAGAACTGGAAGACATAGATTGTAAAATATTACACAGGCTAACTGACTCTCTAATTTTTCTTACTCTTATTCACTATCTCTTTTCTGTTCTCGCTTCACTCTGCTAAACTAATGATACAAAGGGCCTATTTATAGGCAAACATCTTACAAGAAGACGAAATAATTTACAGTAACAAAGCGTGACTTCTGAGTTCTTGCTTTACAGGTGTTGGAAACTGGCGGAGGACGCAGTACTGGCTGGCTTCTGCAAAATCTTCTTCTGACATCGGAAATCCTGGAATTGAAGTAAAGGACTAGTCCATCCCAAATTTCTGGGTGTAATTTACAATTTATCTATAAATAAATAAATAAACTTTGAACCATTTAAAACAAGCCCTTTAAAGGACCATTCTTTCATTATGATTAGTAGGTTATTGGACCATTCAAAGCAAGCGCCTTAAAGGACTCCTTACAAATGAGGGCAGTCCCTCTCACTAGAAGGCCTTTGAGATCTGTACCTCTTTATGGCCACACGTCTTGCACTATTGGCATTTAAACAAAGATGAATTCTAGGCCCATCAGATTCTAAGCCCAGCTTGTTCCAATTGATTCAGGTCCACCATGATTCTCTCTTACCCAAACTGGCCCACTTTTCATTCCTATGGCCCAACTTAAGAGTGGGAAATCTAAAGTTCTAAACTTTTAACTTATGTAGGAATTGATCACTGGAACTTCATTTTGTGGGCGACAGAACTCTAACTATTATATATATTATTATAATCAATTATTGTAATAGGAAAATTAGATGTCGAAAAAGTTCGTTCGGGATTCAGATCCTCTAGAGTTTCTAGAGTACTCTACCAAGTAGATTTCATTAAATCTTAACCACTCTTAAATGATTTAATGGTCTAGATTTTGCCATGTCAGCATTTTATTAATAATCATCTTAATTGTTTTGTTGACAACATTATTTTATTATTTTAAGAATATTATTAATGAAATGCTGACATGGCAGAATTTAAACCATTAAATCATTAAAGAGTGGTTAGGATTTAATGAAATCTACTGGTAGAGTACCCTAAGAACTCTAGAAGATCTGAATCCGTTCGTTGTAGCTTTTCTTGCATTTATATATAACGCTTCAATTCCATTCGTTCATTGTAAAAAATTTTCAACTAAAAACATTCTCAATTAATTTTTTTTTTTTTTTTTTTTTTCATGTTTGGTTGTGTTTTTGTAAATATTTTTATCTTTAACAGTCGAAACTCAAATTCTCAAATTTCAGTCAAAGCAATCACAAAGACAAAAATAAAATTACCTACGAATTTTTATCATTTAAAAAAAAAAAAAAGGTATCGCGACAATGACAGACCTCCTTAATAACAGCAACAGGTGGGATCTAGAGCTTTATTAATGGATCGCAACAGAGCAAAGTCTGCGAAAGAGCTCCGTTGATTGGCGGCGACAAAACTCTGTTGATGGGTTGCGACAATACTTGCCACCACACCAATTCACTTGCCATCATGCCAATCTTTGCTGATCTACTCGCCAAGATCCTGATCTGCTCGACACCATGCCAGAGAAGGATGGGGTTGGGGGGGGGGGGGGGGGGGGGTATGAGATAAAATTTAGAAACTTAATTTGGGGGCTTTTGAAGCCTTGAAACAATTTCATTGAATTAAACTAAAGTAAAATTAGAACAAACAATAATCATCGATATCAATTTAATTACCAAAATAAACCCCACTACATATGATAATTTTTTTGCTAATGTCTAACCAAAATACAATATAAGTTTAGATAATAGGAAAATTCCTTGAAATCCTCAAAATATTTGTGGGGGCGGAATATCAAGACATAAAATGCTTCCTAAACTTGGGAATGTTGTTCCATTCAAGAGGTTTTATGCAACTACTATAACAACAATAAGCAGTAGATTATCAAAAAAAAAAAAAAAAAACAACAACAACAACAACTGTGAGGCTTAAGTGCAAGTACCACTAATTTGTTTGCAATTTTTCCTTTCCTTTTCTTTCTTTGACTTCCCTTTACTTCTCCTCTTTTCATATCGGCTCATTAATAAACAAAGACATAGAATTTGTGGCCTTCGAATAAAATCATAAATTCACTTTTGTGTATTTATATCTCTCATTCGTTTAGATCTATATATATAAGATACTTAAAATTCTAAAATGTCAAATTTTGATCAAATTGGGAAAAGAAAAGAAACCATAACATATGCAGAATAAAATGCATATTTTGTCTTGGAGATTTTTTTTTTTTTTTTTTGTTTTGGTTTTGTACAAGTTGATTTATTGGATGAAACCAAAGCAATCATACAAAATAGTTTGTGGTCCAATTTCCTTGGCAAAAGGTTGCAATCGTTAATGGAGACTAAGAAATGATTCTCCACTGCAACAACTCTAGTTTAAAAGATAGTACATCCTGTTGGGTGCATATTTAAGTGATGTCTGATGTTGATTGTCTTTTTATAATGATGTTAGACCTAGGCTCACCCCACTCCCCCATTGCGATTGGATTAATTTTGATAAGGATGCAATGTCCATTCATTTAAGGGAAATGATCGGTGATCTTTCTTCCATGCAGAGACTCTGAGGCCTAAAAAGTTTTGTTCTAACAGTCCACATTAAAACAGACCTCTTAATGCTAGTTTGTGATAGTGACTTGACTGTGACTGTGAGTCGTTAAAAAAAATTTATAATTCTATAACTTCATCATTCACATTCACAAATTACCTCTCAGTTATCTGTCCCCACCAAAAAAGTGAAAAATGCATCCCATAAATCTCTCGCATGTTTGTTTCTCCATGTGATAACGTGCCTTTCAGGTACCATCAAGCTGATCGATTGCCCCCAAGTGATTCAATCAAATCAAGTACCGTATCTAGGTAGGACCCTCCTTCGGTTCGGTAAATCATAAAAAAATTAAAATCATATTTGTCTCAAGAAAAGAAAGATTGAGAATGTGTTTGAATTCACATTTTACGGTTGTGTTTTTAGTTTTTTTTTTCCTCTAATGCGTAAACAGTAATAAATATTGTTCATGCACATGAAATTACTGTACAAGAGACTAAAAGGTACTATTTATATACTATTCACACATTATTCATAAAACACTTTTTAAAAAAAGATATTAAAAATAAGTTTCATAATACTATTCACATATTTAAAAATTATTTTATTATAATTTTTAATTTTTAATAATAAATTATATTCAAACCTAAGACTTCGAAGTCAATATATATAAATGTCAAAAATATTCGAGTCCCCCAGTTTGAACATAGGACTCCCTTCAGGATAGAGTTGCAGCCACTGCCTTTAGACATCATCACCACACAAATTATAGACAATTAAAAAAATTGAAATAAATACAACAAGGTAAGGTGTAAAATTGTCAAACTACAAAAAAATAAAAAAAGGGTAAATTTCATTAATATATTCTGTTGTCTGGATTAATACTGATTAGATTCAAAAGTTTTTAAAATTGACTAATTTAGACCCTAAAGTCAACTTAGTATCCATTTGAATACCGATTATCACGCGTTTGCGTTTGCATATTTTTTTTTTGAAGCGCGTTTTGCAGCTGTGATGCTTTCCCAATGAGTCGTGTGTACTGTTTACGGGATTCACAAACCTCTTTTTTTACCAAAATTTTTATTAAAAATGGGTCACACAACATTATTTACATATTTAAAAATTATTTTGCTACAGCAGTTTCAGTTTTCAGCAACATAAACGATATCCAAACACACCCTTAGTCTTCTCAATGATGGAGAAAAATTAGCAAATCCATCAGATTCATATCTCCACTACTCACAAATTTCTATGTGACGAATTGTGACAAAAGTTATTAAACTTTTTATGATACTAGCATTTCTCATATGTGACAAATACTTCTGGGCCAAGGCTACAACAAGTAGTTCTTTTGTCAAAGGATTTTTTTTTTCTTTTATATATATGAGGCCACAAGTTTTGATGATGTGCCAAGGCTGCCGCAAGTTTTTTCTTTTGTCAATGGATGAATGGATTTTTTTCTTTTTTATATATAGGGCCACAAGTAGGTCTTAATGATGTAGCATACACGTCAATGTAGAAAGGGAAAAGTCTAGAATTAGAAAAAATTTCACAATTTTACGTTGACATGGTAGAGTTTGATTGATGAATAAAAAATAGTAGGTTCATGGAAAGTGATAGATAATCATTCACAGTCTACCACGTCAAAGTTATGGCAAAAAAATTGTAGAATGATTTGAAGTACTAGAACTACTCCCAGTAAAAAAAGATCCGAAAATGTGACAAAACTACTTCTGAGCATGGAGGGTCCAATAAGTTCTTTTATTAATGATTTTTCTTTTATATATATGGGGCCACAATTAGGTCTTTTATGATATATCATATATGTATATAGTATTTAGTAGCCTAAAATCGTGCCATGCACAGGCACCTTCTTCTCTTCTTTTTCTTCTTCATCTTGTGTTTTTTTAATGATAATATTTTTATTAAATTCAATTTATTTTTTCACTGTAATTAATATCTACAAACAACTTTTTTTTAATGGAATTTACAAACAGCTTAATTAACTAACAATTTATGATGATTATATATCCTAATTAAAGCGTAGTTTTTATTTTCTTGTAAATTTCATAGCTAGTTAGCATAAAAATATAAATTGCACCCATAAAATTCCTAGAAGCATTTCTCTTAAATTATTTGGTCATATTTTGGCATTTTAGCATTTTGGGCAAAAAGGGACAAAACTTGTACCAAAATTTCTACTTTTGAGATGTTTGATGAAAATCTTATTATAAAATGCTCACAAAATCTAATATATTACAATACTCCTAAAAAGAATCTGCCACATAAAAAAATAAAAGACTAGATGAAATAAAAGATTGTTTATAAAGCCACAAATCCTAAACAAAATATTGTGATATGTAATATTGCAAAGAATAGTTAAAAGATAATGGTATAACTTTCATTATCATTATGAGCACGCAAATGGGCTCACCTTTATTTTGTAATTATTCGTACGGAATACATTGGACTATTCCGCTTGTGAAATTGTCATCCTGAAGGAATCGTCAGAGTTCTATCAACAAAGAAAAAATTAATATGGAATTTTCAAAGCAATTTTTTTTTTTACAGCCAAGAGAATTTGCATAAAGTTTTTTTTTTTTTTTTGTTGATAAAATAGAATTTGCATAAAGTAGATTGTCAAATGCCAACCATTATGATAATGAAAGGAATATCATTATCTTTTAACTATTCTTTATTACAATATTATTTATAAAGCAAGATATATGTTAAGGAGTAACTAGCACTTTGGTTTAAGTGTCTAATACATATTTCGTTTTCTCGTAATCCATTTATTTGTTGTCATGCTTGGATTTTTGACATGACAATATTTTGTTTCCACATAAGTCTAAGAACACCAGATTATCCATGCTTGCTATTGTTATATATATATATATATTTTTTGGATAGGACTATTGTTATATTGTTAATTGGCAAATCGTCTACAAAATTGGGTTATAAATTGATAGATAATAGCTTAAAATTGGAATTATTCGTAATTACATCTTGTGATCTAAATCATTATCATAATTAAAATTTGGTAATCTCTTCTTCTTCTTCTTCTTTTGGTTATTGGGGTGGGGGACACTGTTTGGTTGGCCTTCGCCATGGGATATGCCATATGTGTCATATTCATATTGACATATTCAAAACTAGAATCGTACCTTTGACATATTCGCATATTGACGTATTTACTTTGAAAGAAAAAAATTTAACAAGAACTTGAATCTTTACAAAAGATTTGTCTTGATATTTAGTTGCTTGTTATTTTAGTTTGGTAAATGAAATTCTCATTCATTATTAAAAAAAAAAAATTGAGGTTGTTGGATAGGGTGATGCTGCACCGCAAACCAATGTGCTTTGCTATTTGTTGACATTACATTTGAATTTAATTAATGATACAAATTCAATTCACTTCAAGGTGTACACACATGATATATGTACCCAAATCACTTATTAAGTCCTACATACAAAGATAAAAACAAGTTACTATATCTTTTGTACGTATATAATTGGTCCAGTCACACCATGCACTTAAGTCCCTATACAACTGATTTGCCTGAAATTGAAACAAAGAAACTCTATTCTTTTTTCTTTTTTTTTTGGCTGAATAAGAAACTCTAGCGTGATTATATATAAATACACACACACACGCACAAACTCATTATAATCAATTGTTGTTTAGGAAATTACATGTCTAAAAAGTTTGTTGTTGCTTTTCTTGCATTTGAATATAACGCTCCAATTCCATTTGTTGCATTGTAAAATTTTTGTAACTAAAAACATTTTTAACAAAATCATTTTTTTATTCATGTTTGGTTGTGTTCTTTAACAATATTTTCATCTTCAACAATCGAAACTCAAATTCTCAAATTTCAATCATAAATTTAAATTTAAATTTCAGTGGAAGCAATCACAAAAACAAAAATAAAATTACCTACAATTTTATTTTTATTTTTTAAAAATCAAGGTTCCACGACAATGACAAAGCTCCTTAATTACAGCAATAGGTGGGCTCTAGAGTTCCATTAATGGATCGCAACAAAGCAAAGACAACGACAGAGCTCTGTTGGTTAGCGGCGACAAAGCTCTGTTGATGGGTTGTGACAGTACTTGCCACCACACCAATTCACTCGCCAAGGTCCTGATCTGCTCGACACCGTGCCTGAGAATGATGGGGTGTAGGAGATAAAAAAAAATTTAGAAACTTAATTTGGCGGCTTTTGAAGCCCTGAAACAATTTCATTGAATTAAACTAAAGTAAAATTAGAACAAACAATCATCAATATAAATTTAATAGCCAAAATAAACCCCACTACATATGATACTCTTTTTGCTAATGTCTAACCAAAATATAATATAAGTTTAGATAATAGTAAAAAAAAAAAAAAAAAAGCTATAAGGCTGTAAGTGTAAGTACCACTAATTTGTTTGCAATTTTTCCTTTCCTTCTCTTTCTTTGACTTCCCTTTATTTCTCTTTTTTCAATTTTTGTTTGTTTATACCGGCTCATTAATAAACAAAGACACAGAATTTGTGGCCTCAGAATATAATAATAAATTCACTTTTGTGTATTTATATCTCTCATTCGTATAGATCTATATCTATATGATGCTATAAAATTTTAAAATGTCAAACTTTGTTTAAATTGGGAAAAGAAAAAGAAACCATAGCACATGCAGGATAATATACATATTTTGTCTTGGAGATTTTTTGATTTTGTACAAGTTGATTTATTGGATGAAACCAAAGCAATCATACAAAAAAGTTTGTAATCATTAGAGAATGGAATGAGCATTGCCACATATTGTGGTCCAATTTCTTTGGCAAAAGCTTGTGATCATTAATGAAGAGTAAGAAATAAATCGCACTTCCACAACTCTAGTTTAGGAGGAAGTACCCGTACTTTGTTATGGCCGGGTGTATATTTTTGGTGATCTTACCAAATGTGAAAATAAATGTGAAAGGAGAAAACATACATAGCAAAAGGAGAAAGCATAAATGATCCTACTAATATGGTGTATTTTTTCCTAATTTAGGTCTGTTCTTGTTTATTAGGCGGTGTCCTGTGCCTTTGTTATTATCTATAGATTTTGTTAATGCATTTCATTGTACCAAAAGTTTTTGAAAAAGAAAAAAGAACGGGAAAAAGAAGAAGTTTCTGATGTGATTTGAGTTTTGTTTTAGTGAAGTGATGTCTGATTGTCTTCTACCCCTTTTTTGGTTTTTGTTTTGTGTGTGATCTTTAGCCGTTAGACCTAGGTTCACCCTACTCCAATCATGAAAGGGATTCAACACACATTCGCATATTGCGATTGGATTATTTTTTATAAGGATGCAATGCCCATTAATTAGAGGGAAAATGATGGGCAATCTTCCTTCCATTCAGAGATTCTAAGGACTGACAAGATCCACTGTTAAAATAGGACAAAGAACCTCAGCATGCAAACCTTGTTATGGATGGCCCATTTTGTAAGAAAAATGCTAGTTTTTATTGTGGGCCATGATTACATTGACAACATGTTTGTTTCTCCATGTCATAACGCGCCTCGCACACATTATCGAATTGATCAATTGCCGCCAAGTATTCAATCAATCAAGTACCGTATGTAGGTAGGGCCCTCCATTCGGCAGGAGTAAAGACGCCTCCTAATAACTCCTCTTAAGACCAGTGGAGTGAATTCCGTACCGTACTGGCCGGTACGGCCGGAATTTATCGTACCGGCAGGTGAACCGGAACAAAAACACCTATGATTCGTACCGCTTCAAATACCGGTCCTTACCGGACTATACCGGACGTACCGCCGAATATCGGATATCTCGGCCGAAAAATTGAGTTCCGGCGGTACTGAAAACTTGAAGAAAATGGAAGAAGTTAAAAGAAAAAAGCTCATGATTTCATCCTCACCGGCTGTTTTCCCATGTTGTCAGCCATTGCCAGCCTTCCTCCTTCTGTTTTATCCAGCCGCTTCTCTTCCTCCTCCTTCTCTTCTTCTTCTTCTTCTTCTTCTTCAGTTTTCACCGAGACAGCATTGGTGTTCTTGTGCCTTTTGTTTAGTTGTGTGTGTGTGGCTCTTGTTTCATGTGCATTTTGTTTTGATTGTGTGTGGCTCTTGTTTAATATGTTTTGTGTGAGGTCTGAGTCATCTGACAGCCCACGTGAATTAGAAATGAGATATTTCAAACATGACTTATAGCTGGCTGCCACTCAAATTTGGATAAGCCATTTTATGTTTTTTCTTTTAATAATTAATATTACCTTTTTTAGTTCTTTATTATTATTACAATCTAGTATATAAGGATATATTAATGGGTTGATATTTAAGCAAGAAATAATCATATTAAAAATAAGCAATTAATTTAGAGAAATATGCTATTATAAATTTAAGGATTCTTATATAGATTTATAAATAATTCTAAATAAATAATAAAATATGTCTATATATATAAAATAATAGCGATAAATCCGAAACGGTACACCGGTATTGACCGGTATCCGAAATATATCGTACCACTGGTCAAACCGGTACAGTCTCCGGTACGGTATTGACTTCCTTGCTTAAGATCCTGAAATCAGGGCCAAGGCTGCCGCAAGTAGTTATTTGGTCAAAGGATTGTTTTCTTTTTTATATATATGGGGCCACAAGTTTTGATGATGTGCCACGGCTGCCGCAAGTAGTTATTTTGTCAAAGGATTGTTTTCTTTTTTATATATATGGGGCCACAAGTTTTGATGATGTGCCACGGCTGCCGCAAATACTTCTTTTGTCAATGTGTGTGTGTGTGTTTTTTCTCTTTTGTATATATGGGGCCACAAGTAGGTTTTGAAGGGGTAGCAGCATATACGTCAATGGAGAAAGGCAAATGTCTAGAACTAGAAATTTTTTTACAGTTTTATGTTGACGTGGTAATGTGATGGATAAAGAAAAAAATAGTATATTTATATAAAAGTAATAGTTAATTATTTATAATTTATTATATTAAAATTGTGATAAAAAAATTGTAAAATAAGTTGTGGTGCTAGAACTATTCTTATAAAAAAAAGAGTTGAATACGTGATAGAATTACTTATGAGCAAGGACCCAATAAGTTTTTTTATCAATGATTTTTTCTTTTATATATTTGGGAGCCACAATTAGGTCTTTCATGATATATATATATCATATATGTATATATGGTATTTAGTCACCTAAAATTGTGCCATGCACAGGCACCTTTCTTCTCTTCTTTTTCTTCTTCTTTTTGTGTTTTTTTAATGAATTTTTTTTTATTAAATTCAATTTATTTTTTCACCGTAATTAATATCTACAAACAACTGTTTATTTAATGGAATTTACAAACAGCTTAATTAACTAACAACTTAAGATGATTATATATACTAAAAGTGTTGTTTCTATTTTCTTGTAAATTTCATAGCTAGCAATAACAATAGAAATTGCACCTATAAAATTCCTAGAAGTATTTTTCTTAAATTATTCAGTCATATATTTTGGCATTTTAGCATTTTGGACAAAAAGGAACAAAACTTGCACCTAAATTTCTACTTTTGAGATGTTTGATGAAAATCATATTATGAAATGCTCACAAAATCTAATATATTACAATACCCCTAAAAGGAATCTGCCGCAAAAAAATAAAATAAAATAAAATAAAAGACTAGATGAAATAAAAGATTGTTTGTAAAGCCACAAATCCTAAACAAAATATTGAGATATGTAATATTGTAAAGAATAGTTAAAAGATAATGGTATATAACTTTCATTATCATTATGAGCATGCAAATGAGCTCACCCTTGCTTTGTAATTACTCGTACGGATTGCATTGGACTATTCCGCTTGAGAAATTGTCAAAGTTCTATCAACAAAGAAAAAATTAATATGGAATTGTCAAGGCATATTTTTTTTCACAGCCAAGAGAATTTGCATAAAGTTTTTTTTTTTTTTTTTGATAAAAGAGAATTTACAAAAAGTAGATTGTCAAATGCCGACCATTATGATAATGAAAGGAATATAATTATCTTTTAACTATTCTTTATTACAATATCTATACTATTATTTAAGGGGTTTTCCCTATTTAGGATTCTCATTTTTTTTGTTCAAAAATACCTTTACAGTCCTATGTTTAAGTAGAGATAAAACTAAAAGACAATCCGATAAACATACAACTAACTCCCACTAAAACATTGCCTTAAAAATAGGATCACTCTTCTGTTGATTTCAAATTACTTTATCCACTTATAAATTAGATTCTCAAAATAAAAATTATATATATAAAATAAAAACAACTTTTTCCCTTTTTCAATACTTAAATGTTTCTCTTTTATTTATTTATTATTAAGCTTCTCAAAAATAAGGTATATAAGTAAATTTCTAAATTAAATTTATTAGAAATTGATAAAAATTCAAATCCCACGTACAATTTTACAACCCCACTACCAAGTCTTCCTATTGCCAACAAGAGAGAATTGTGGACATCATTCAAATGCATTCGGTTTATGTATAAATCTATCACTTTTTCAAACTTTAAGAATAAAAAAAAAATCATTATCAAAAAAGAAACTATAGAAAAAAATACCATATGTTGCTTTCAACGTTTTCCTTAAAAAAAAGAAGGAAAAAAAAATGCACAAATTCAAAATTTCATACTTCCCTAATAATTGCTTTTGTCAAAAAAAAAAAATCATTTTGATAGGCCAAAAATGTATTGACCCATTTGGTAAATTAATCAATTAATTATCCAAGTGAATTAATTAGATTCAATTACATGCAATAAGCGTGGTAGCACAAACAATCACCAACTAAGTTAAATGCAGCAGAAAATAAATTTGACACAGGTGATTTGTTTACGAATGGGAAAAACTACCAAGGCAAAACCCCACTGGGTGAATTTAAGGTCACTACTCCCGAAAATCTACTATTATCAAAACAAACGGTTACAAGTAAAAGGAATCTCAGTACCTAATACTAGCCTACAGTTGAACCCTTACCCTAATATCCAGTTGGACTTATGATGTAGTGGCAATCATTCCATTCAATGCACGAATCCCAGTATGTGACTAACCAATGATGCACAGATTTCATTACGTGACTAACACACCAACTTGAGGAAGATGTTGGCTGCAAAGTTTTTCAATTCATCAATGATGAAGATCATGAAACTTCTTGGTCACAAAACCCTTGGCGCAAAGATGCAGCAGCTTATCCAGATGATATGATGAACTAGGGCATTTTGTCTCCGGTCACAATATGCGTAAATAATCACTTTGCATTACCTTGCATCACTTGAGACGACCCTTAAAATAATCCTCAAATATGTATAAGATTGTAAGAAAAGAAACCCTACATACATACTCAAGGATATGCGTGTAATCAGATCTAGAAATTCTGATTTCGTAATTCTCGACAAATTCAGCTTTTGTCAAGTTTCTATTAAGCTTTAACATCAAACCTCGATAGAAAGGATTCTATCAAGACATCTATCGAGCTTTAATGAACAACATTTCTTCATTTGTTTCTTGGTCAGATCTGTATGACTTTAATACTAAACTTGAACACTTGTTTCTTGAAATACTAAACCCTTCCTAGATCTACCTAATTATAGGTTAAGTGCATTTTGTCAAAGGATTAACCAATTACATAAATTTGCCCCTAACACATTTTTTATCAAACAATTGCTTTATAAATCAAGTAAACTATGCATCCAAAATCAGGTAAACCATGCAAGTTTAAAATTCCCTCTACCCCTGTCTAATAAATTTAAAATTCCCATTAAAATAATAATTTTTAAAAAACTTTGACGCTTCACCTCATTCAATGGCTACTATAACAGGTCTTATTTTTGTTTCAAATATTAATTTTATAGTTTAATACATGAGTTTTTGTTGGGCATACATGTAACACCCAATAATTTTTTTTTCATACTCATATTCACACTACAAAAAAAGAAAGAAAAGAAAACCAGTTTATAATGGCGCTTCAAAAACGCCACTATAGATCATTTGAGTGTTCAAGGCAATGAGTATGTTATTGTTTTTGGTGGTGATGATGATTGTTTAATTTTGTGGTTCTGTTCTCATGACTTCTTTATTGAATTTGAAATATTAGAATTTTTTTTCTAAAAAAAAGTGAATAAATCCATTACATTAAGAGCTTTAATTTTAGTTTCACTTTGTTTCTTTTTTGGATTAATAATCTTAAGAAAGTATTATATGAAGAAAAATTTATTTTAAAAAAAATAATAAGAAAATTTTATATAGATGAATTTTTTTCTATTTTATTTTGTAAATTTTTTATTTTTCTATGTATTCTAAGCAATTGGAACATTAAGTTATAATGTTTAAACTAGCCTCATTACACGCACTTTGCGTGTGCGATGACGCTTTTTTTTTTAGTGTTAAAATTTTTATTCATTCCAATTTGAGGTTTACACATTTTCTCATTAATATTACACATTTAGAACTACTAATATAACTAAAAGTGTCATAAGGTTAACTTTAAAAAAAATGAACAAATATGATTTTTCGGTGTTCATTTTTTTGGGGTTAGCCTCATAATACTCTTGATTGTATTAGTTGTTCTAAATGTGTAATATTAATGAAAAAATAAGTGAATCTCAAATTAAAATGAATGAAAAATTATGACACTAAAAAAAAAAAAAAAAACCCATCACATGTACAAAGCACGTATAATAAGGCTAGTTATTTATAATGCAAGCTTCATGTTAACGAGTAACTAGCACTTTGGTTTAAGCAGCTAATACATATGTTGTTTTCTCGTAATCCATTTATTTGTTGTCATGGTTGGATTACTGACATATGACAATATTTTGTTTCCACATAAGTCTAAGAACATCGGATTATCCATTTTTATATTGTTATTATTATTATTTGTTTTGGACAGGACTATTGTTATATTGTTATATAATTGGCTAATCATGTACAAAATTGGGTTATAAATTGATAGATTATAGCTTAAAATTGGAATTATTTGTAATTACATCTTGTGATCTAAATCATTACTATAATTAAAATTTGGTAATCTCCTCATCTTTTTTTTTTGGTTATTGGGGTGGGGGACACTGTTTGGTTGGCCTTCGCCATGGGATATGTCATATGTGTCATATTCGTATTGACATATCGAAAACTAGAATCGTACCTTCGACGTATTTACTTTGAAAGACAAAAATTTACCAAGAACTTGAATCTTTACAAAAGACTTGTCTTGATCTGTGTAGTTTACAGCTCAGTTGCTTGTTATTTTAGTTCGGTAAATAAAATTCTCGTTCATTATATATATATATAAAGACGTTATTGAGGTTGTTGGATAGGGTGATTCTGCACTGCACATCATTGTGCTTTGCTATTTGTTGACTACATTACACTTGAATTTAATTAATGATACAAATTCAATTCACTTCATGGTGTGCACACATGATATATGTACCTAAATCGCTTATTAAGTCCTACATACAAAGATTAAAACAAGTTGCTATATCTTTGCACCTAATTGGTCCAGTCACACCATGCAATTAAGTCCCTATACAACTGATTTGCCTAAAATTGAAACAAAGAAATTCTATTCTAAATGACATTTAAACATTGCTGCTAAATAACAATAACATTTTGTTTTAAAAAATTGTGTGGGATATGTTGGGCCAATAATTAAGATAAGGCACACGTGGCAACCAGGGATTATATATATATATAAGTAAAATCTACGATCTCATAGGTTTCTTAAATAACTTATGAAAGATAAAATAGCTAATACCATAGAGGCACTTATATAAAAGTAAAATAAAATGTCGGCTAGTTGCTAATAAAATGAAGTCCTTATAAGAATATAAGTGCCTCTATGGTATTAGCTATTTTATCTTTCATAAGTTATTTAAGAAACCTATGAGATGGTAGAGCCATTCAAGTAGAAAAAGTGAAGAGCACATGGGTAACATTCACTAGCAGTGCATTTGCCCAAAATTGAAACAAAGAAACTCTGTTCTAGGTAACATTCAGTTCCTGCAAGATAACATTAGAAAACAGAGAAACTCTATTCTAAATGCTCCATTGCAGCACACACATATGAAGCTTCACTGAGGAACCGGAAATAGATTGGTTGAGAAATAGAAAGGAAAGTAGTACGGTTTGTGTTTGAGATTCAAATAAGTCAAGCGTGGGCTTCAAAATTTTTTTGTTAGGCATTTGAGTTGGTGGAATGTTGGGGACAAAAACGCTAATGCGTGGGAAGGGAGTAGTGCTAGGTGCACATAAAGTCCCACAAATTTTGCCACAAGAGGTGGCCCAACAAATTTGGTGACTTAAGGTGAAATATTTAAATGGGCGCCTTTTGTTATCATTAAAATAATATTTAACTAGTGTTTAATATCATAATTTTTTATAACAAAAACTCTTTCTTTTTATTTTGTAATATGCTTTTTTAAAAAAAAAATGCTAAAGTTGTAACAAATTTTACTACAAAAAACTTACAAACGATGTAGCAATAAATGTGATTAGTGACATCTCAAGAATATAATAAACAAATATTTGAATAAATGATGTTAGAGATATTATAAATTTTACGACACAAATCTTACAAAGATGTATCACCAATATGTGTTAGATCCCTTTCCCTCTCCCTTGTGTGTGTGTGCATGCACGCGAGTTTGTTTCTAAAAAAAAAAAGGGTAATTGTCTCACATTGCTTAAGAGAGTGTGTCGGGTGTAGTATAACTTGCCTCACACTTCCTTAATAGTTACCATGGTTTTTTAGTGGAATTTGTTAAGTATCTTTGTGTTAGAACCTCTTTCCCTTTCCCTTGTGTGTGTAAGTGTGTTTGTTTCTTAAAAAAAAAATGAATGGATAATTGTCTCACATTATTTAAGAGAGTGTATTATGTATAGTATAACTTGCCCCACACTCTCTTAAAAGTTACCATGACTTTTAAGGGGAGTTTGTGGCGTGCTTTTGTATTAGAACCCCTTTCACTCTCCCTTATGTGTGTATTTTGTTTCTCAAAAAAAAAAAAAAAAAAGTATCAACAATTACAAAAATTAATTCAAAAATGCATTTAATAGGTTGTTGACGTCCACAAATTATATTAATTGTCACATCAATTTGTAAAAGTTTTGAAGTAAAATTTATAATATTTTAGCATTTTCTTATCTAAATTATTTTTTTGATTAATGACACATATATTTGTAAAACTCATGTATTTAAAGTTATATTATATCTAGCGTTACTCAATTCTTTAAGATTTCTTAAATGTAACATATATATATATATATATATTAAACTAAATTTTTTCTTTAATATCTCCAAAAATAATTTATCAATTTTTGCTCTAAAATTTAGTTGTATCTCAAATAAAGGCCCTAGGCAACGGCCTAAGTGAAGTAAGCCTAGGGTCCGTACACAAATAGGTGTGGAACCTATTTATGGTTTCAGCCACCAATAAAAAGAAAAAGAAAAAAGAGGAGGTGTGGGTCCTATGGGATGGGATGCGGTTGTACATTGTAAACTTATTGAACTTGCCTACGTGTGTAATGCACACACCAGTAAATTCTATTTGACAGGTACACAAATTCAATCCGTTTTATGTGTTTGAAAAATTCAAGTGAGGCAACAAACCTCACAATATTTTGACATAATTTATGCTAAATGATGGGTTTATATTTTAATCACTCATAATTTGTTATACGCCAAGTTATGATAAAAGTCGTGAAATTTATTATGTTCTTAGCATTGACATGTATCTCAATAGCTAAAAAGAGAAAATTTTATTGAAGAAATATTATGTAATTTGGAGGAAAAAAAAAAAAAAAAAACTCCAATAAACAAAAAGAATTATTATTGTGTAATTTGGGTAATGCTTGTGCTTTATGGTAATTTCAAGCACACAATTTCACTCCAATAAGTTGCCCATATGTGTATATATATATGTACCCACTCAAGTATGAATTCACCACACAACTTCGAAAATCAAGACCCACATTTTACCAGAAAGAAAAAAATTTAATCAGGGTCCTTTCATTCATTCACTGCCTATAGATCATGACTGAAAAAACTTGGGGTGATTCTCAAGCACGAAGCAGATCAAGGGCTCGGAAACATAAGATGACGATGTGGCAAAATCCTGCAGAATACTACCGTAGGAATTGTCAAAGACAGTTTGACAAGTTGAAAGCATTATGTGGACATATGACAGCGAATGGCGACCGTTCATGGCAAGGACTGATTCGTCCTCCTGATCATCATCATCCTCGTCTTAGTCCTCCAACCTATGAGGCTTGTACTTCTACAGGGATGAGAGGGAGTGATTCTCGAGCACGAAGCAAATCGAGGGCTCAGAAACATAAGATGACGATGTGGCAAAATCCTGCAGAATACTACTGTAGGGTTTGTCGAAGACAGTTCGACAAGTTGAAAGCTTTATGTGGACATATGAGAGCGCACGGCGGCCGTTCATGGCAAGGACTGCTTCCTCCTCCTGATCATCATCATCATCATCGTCCTAGTCCTCCAACCTATGAGGCTTCTACTTCTACAGGGATGAGAGGGGGACTAGGGATTAATTTTCAGAGGGAGCCACAAGTGAAAGTCTTTGCTTCTCTGAAATTTGATTTGAATATGCTTCCTGCTACTGAGCCACAAGAGAAAGTGCCTGTCACTCTGAAATTAGAAATGCAAGCTGCTCCAGAGCCACAAGAGAAGGTCCTTGCTCCAGAGCCAGACCTTGATTCTCATGAGAAGTTTAACTTCGATTTAAATGAAGCTCCAGAAGAGGATGGTGCTAATGATTACTGAAGTCTTTTATGGGATCTGCTATCTGCATTTGTTTCTTTTTATGTTTTTGGTTTTGGTATGCTTCTCACTCAATAAATAAATGTTTTAGTTATAGTTTTTTGTTTTTTATATCATTTGGAGTACCAAAAAAATAAAAAAAAGATGTTTTAGTTTTAGTTTCCTTTTCTTTTCTTTTTTTTGGATGTTTTAGTTTGACACATTATTGTGCTTTTTTTTTATTCTCCACATGATCAATCATCTATATTGCTTAGCAGTAATACATTATTAATACGTACTTTTGATACAAGTCAAAGATATAATTAATGGGGTGCTAATCATTTTTTACTAGTTAATCCAGTGTCAACATGTTTGTTTAGGAAAACGAATCAATGATGATTTCCTTCATTATTAGCTAGTTAGTAATTAGGAGGTTAGTATGTTTATGTTAATTGCCTTCGAATATGCGGATTCTCTACTTGCGATTACCAATCATCTAAGTAGTGTGTTGATGATATGAATGTTCCATTTCTTTCTTTCTTCTTTTTTTTTTTTTTTTTGAAACTTCCCAAGATCAATTTTCATTTTTAAATATTTCCATTCTAGATAGTTGTTCATTTCTTGAAAGTGAAGACACTCAATTTTAGAAATGTTAGTACATTTATTGACTTTCCTCACAAAAAGGTGTAAGTAGGGACTAGAGTAGAAATACCAATCATTTTGGCAAAAAGACCAGAGAGAGACAAATTTGGGGGGGGGGGCAGGGCTGATCATTGCCTAGGGAATTATCAACGCATAGTCAAAGTAACCACTCACGTGTACCCCTCAATCCTCATTACTTTTAGATTCATCCATACCCACGCGCATACCAGGGGAAGTACTTATAGATTAAGCCTAGCTTATTGATTTTTTTTTTTTTTTTTTAAGAAGAAGAAAAAGTAAGGAGAAATTCACGTTAACTAGGCAGTTATAATATGTAAAATCAGTGAAGTCGATACCGTACCAGTACCGGCCATACGGATCGGTATATATTGTATCGGTATGTATACTGGTATCGAAACAATAATGTTTTGTACCGGTTTAAATACCGGCTATACTGGCTAATTTTGAGCAATACCGGCCAGTATCAAGCGTATAGGTGGGTACAAAAAAAAACTTTTTTTTTTTTTAAAGTTTTGTAATTTTTGAATTTTTGTAAGAGCATAATGATAACTTATTTACGTTAACTTATTAGTATTATTTGTTTTCTTAATATGCAATTAACAATTAAGCTTTCTATTTTTTATAATGTGTTTTTTTTCTTTTAATTGATGCTAAAGTCTAAAATTATGAATAATTTATTCTGAATTGAAGTAATGTTTTATAATAAACTTTTATATTTATTATAATATTAGTGAAATATTATATGTTTATAAACATAGTTTTAGAGATTTTGTGTGTGTGTGTGTATGTATAAATAGCGGTAAACCCGAAACGGTACACCAGTATTGACTGTTACCCGAAATATATCGTACTGCTGGCCAAACCGGTATAACCTCTGGTACGGTATTAACTTTCTTGTGTAAAACCCATGCTCAACGCATGAATTGAAAAAAAATAACAAAAATAAGTTCAAATTCAAGCAACTTTGGCCATAGTACTTTAAGTTTTTAACACTGTTCTCTTATTTTTATTTTTTGTTTTTTGTTTTTCCTCATCACATAATAATACTTGATAACAGATATTCTTGGTCATGTACATGACTTTGAAAATCAACATTTTTTTATTTATTTTTTAATTTATTTGTGCTTCATGTGTAAAACAACCCTAATTATCAGTCACAAATTGGAGTCGAGGGTCGATTGACTAATTCCCGAACATCAAGAAGTGACAGATTTGAAATTTGTTTTCAATTTATGAAGTAAGAAGTTCAAAGAAGTAAGAAACCCTTTGAAAAAAAAAATCCATTTAAAAATAAACAAGTTTGGTGAGTACTGTCGTTATTAGAATCTTCCTCCCAGACTCCCAGGAGTACTTCATTTGTCAAAAGCAGAAACTTATTTAGGTTGACTATAGGACACAAATAGTCATTAAGAAGACTTCATGAACTACATTATTAAAAGATCAGACCCTTTATAAGATCATAGAGAGAGACAAATTATTGGGACTCTTCTTTTGTTTAATATTTTTATGGATCCCACGTGCACGGAAACTTGGCATTTTGTGACATGACAGTGGCTACATGAAGCAAGAAAGTAGGGACGATATTTTTGTTGGATTCCTTTTTGACTTTTTCCGTTGGGGGTTTGTCAAAGTACCAAATGGATAACCATAACATTCATGCCAGACTTGCCCCCGTAAACATTGGCATGCATAATTCTAATACATTTCCTGTTTGAAGTTAATAAAAAAAGTTTTAATATTATTCCAGTTGCCATATCGGCCCTAAGTGTTCCAATAATTTACACGGTTTATTGTATCGGCGTTTTTCGTTAGTAAGTTAACAATTCACATAGTATGGACTAAATTAACTGTTAGTTTAAAATAATAATTACTAAATTAACTGTTACTAAAATATAATAATCAAATTAATTGTAATCTTTAAATATAAGGACCGAAACAGTATTTTTGTATATAAAAAAAAAAGATTAATACTTGTTTTTATGATAGACACTGCAGATGTATCTCAATTACGCAAAAGTAATTATGAGTTATGATACACACTATGTAAGTATCATGTAGTCAAACTCTTTAGCTTTAATATCCCACATAGGTACAAGACAAAGAGTGAAGACCCGTTTTTTCAATCTTCATCCCCACACGTCGCGATCGATGATGTTTCATCCCCGCTTTTTCTGGACATTTTTTTAATGATCTCCTTTATGATGATTTGATGATCCTATCATATATAGGAATAGGAGTCGCTTTGTAATCGTAGGGAATCTTTTTCTCGAGTCTCAACAGAGAGAGAGAGCAAGTAGTAACTTTGTACTTTTGACAGCTTTTATATATATATATATATATATATATATATATATATATATATATGAGTCCAATTAATGTATACCTAAGTCATTTATTTTTAAAAATATTTTATGAAAAATTAAAAAAATTGTAAATTTTTTTCAACTCTCAATAAATTTTTTTTAAAAAAAAATGGTATACTTTTGTGTTCCCTTAAGGCAAATGTTAGTAAAATCCTATATGTATTAAAGCAAATATTAACAAGTACAGTGTAATACTAGTAGAGATGATAATTTTTATCCATATCTATGAATCCATCCATTATCTACCTAATCTAAATAAGTAATAATCCAACTCATTTAAATATTTGGGTTAAACGGGTAAAAACCTATTAGGTTATTTAATTATATGGGTCTTAATGGATAAACTCACTAATACCCACTAAAATCTATCTAAAATTTAAACAAACAACATAAAATCTAAATTTCTAAAAAATGACTAAAATACCCACAAAACTTAAAAAATAACCAAAATACTCCATGATACCAAAAAATGATCAAAATACCTCTAAAACTTTAAAATTATCAAAATACTCCCGAAACTTTGGGGTATTTCGGTCATTTTTTGAGGTATTTAGGTTTTAGGGGTATTTTGGTCATTTTTTAAGTTTTGGAGGTATTTCAGTCATTTTTTATTTAGGGGTATTTTGGAAATTTTTGGTTTCGAGGATATTTCGGCCATTTTTTTTAGGTTTAGGGGGTATTTTGGTAATTTTTAGGTTTCGGTGGTATTTTGGTCATTTTTTAGGTTATGGGGTAATTTGGTAACTTTCAAGGTTTTGGGGGTATTTTTAGTCATCTTTTAGATTTTGGGGGTATTTTGGTAGTTTTTAGGTTTTGGGGGTATTTCAATCATTTTTGAGGTTGCAAGAGTATTTTAGTAATTTTTAGGTTTCAGTGATATTTCGATCATTTTTTTAGATTTTAGGGGTATTTTGGTCATTTTAAATGTTTTGAGAGTATACTGGTCATTTTATAAGTTTTAGGGTATTTCGGTCATTTTTTAGGTTTATTTTAGCTTACAGGGTAATTTGGTATTTTTTTTTTAAGTTTCAAGGGTATTTTGGTCATCTTTTAGATTTTGGGGGTATTTGGTCATTTTTATGTTTTAGGGGTATTTCAGTCAGTTTTTAGGTTTAGAAGGTATTTTAGTAATTTTTTAGGTTTCGAGGATATTTTGGACATTTTAGAGGTTTGGGGGGGTATTTTGCTAATTTTAGAGATTTTGGAGGTATTTTGGTCATTTTAGTGGTTTTTGAGCATATTTGGTGATTTTGGAGATATCGGGGGTATTTTGGTCATTTTTGAGATTCTATTGGTATTTTGCTCATTTTAGAGATTTTAGGGATATTTTGGTCAGTTTAGTGGGTTTTGAGCATATTTGGTAATTTTAGGGATATCGAGGGTATTTTGGTCATTTTAGAGGTTTCATGGATATTTTGCTCATTTTTTAGATTTTAGCGATATTTTGCTCATTTTTGTGATTTTGGGGATAATTTTGGATGTCCAAGGGTTTATTGGTAATTTTGGAAGTGTAGGGGTATTTGGGTTATTTTAGTTATTTAAGGTTATTTTGGTAATTTTAAAGGTCAAGAGGGTATTCAAGTAGTTTTAGAAGTATTGGGGTTATCTTGGATTAAATGGGTCGGTTACTTATTAAATGAGTTGGGTTGGTAATAGGAAAATTAATTTATATATAAACTAGTCATAAATAAATAAATGGGTAATTACACATCCAACCCATTTTTGACCCAACCCGCCCATTTGCCACCCTAAATACTGGTTAAGGTTGAATTAATGTGAGTTTAACTTATAGTGCACGTGAACACAACCATATAGTAAAAGAAAAGGTGAGATATTTTATTGTCCTTTTTTTTTTTTTTGTCTGGATAACATTTTTATTGTCAAGTTGTTTGGTTCTTCAATCTCAGTTCACGTGGTAAAGTTCAATAAATGTCAAAAGTCACAAAGTTAATCATTTGTACTTGCAACAAAGAATTGGATGGACTAAAGAACAATAATGATAGGATAATACTTGATGAAGCAGAATTTGTCAATCAAGTAGATTCGTCCAGATGAATCAGCAATCTCATCCTGTGCTTGCAATCGTCGTTAAGGGCCTTCTTTAGGTGGTCATCGATGTGGTGCCTACCATAGAATCTCCGATGATAAAGTCAGCATGTGTAGGCTTTTTTAGAGAAAATATTAGAGCAATGGTGTATTTGAATATCAGAATGTGTACCTTGTTTGATTCTAAAGAGTGTTTATATATGGTTTCACACCTTCTAACCGTTTTGGCCTTTATTGCGGTTTTAATCCATTTTTGTAATGCCTCTAGGCTCAATAATGTAGGCTTTGATGGGCTTCCAACAATCTGTACAGCTAGCCTTGTAACCAAGGAAGACAAACTCGTACCGTACCGACTAGTACAACTGGTATTTGTCGTTCTTGTGCCTTCGCCGATATAGAAACATTGACGTTTCATACTGGTTCAAATATCAGGCATACCGGGTCCATTTCGGCCATTTCAAGGTAAATACCAGATTCCAGCCAATTAATGGATACTGGACCGGTACCTTTTCTCACACCACACTAAACTTCTATCTCTCTTTGCCTCCTTTTTATCACATCGATGATGATGAAATACAGATTGGTGGTGAGGAGAGGCGTCGGTGATTCATGCATTGAAAATCAGGTTGAAGTGAAGAAAAAAATATACTGGACTGATGCTAAAAGACTGGTGTGAATCGTGTGATACTGAGAGAGAGAGAGACATCTGTAACTAATGGGGGAAGAAATGAAGTAAAAAGTGAAGAGTGCAGACAAAATTAATTTGAAAGAAGAAGAGGTAAAGTGTGGTTGTAAAGAGATAGCGTGTGAGTTGTGAGGCTATGATGTGTTGGAACTTGGAAATAGGAGTGATAGGTTGGCAGGTAGCAAGCAACTAGCTTCAACCGTGCAATAGTAGGAAAAAATAAATGGAAGAATAAAATAAATGTGGAACACAGTATGAGAATAAGAAAAGTGTTGGCCTTTTTTTTTTTGATAAAGTGGGATACAGCTACTACTCCACCTGGGCTTTTTCCTTTCTTTTCTATAAAAGGCCAAGAATTGGCTTGGGCTAATATTATGAATGGTATGGGAAGAAATAGACATGAAATTATATTAATAGCTCCAATAATAGTTCAAAAATTAGACATTTAGACTTGCAAAAAAATATTTTTCAAAGATGTCTAGTACGTGCTATTAAAATTATTATTTTTATATGTTGATAAAAATAACTATCATTACATTTAATATATATGGCGTGGTAAACCCGAAACGATACATCGATATTGACTGGTACCCAAAATATATCGTACCGCTAGCCAAACTGGTATAGCCTTTGGTACGGTATTGACTTCCTTGCTTGTAACTGTCTGGGGTATTGAATACTCTATTTAATGCTTGTCTCTATTTGTCAATGACGTGGAGAGACGGACGAGGATGTCCAATGGGTTTGTCTAGGCAAAGGGGTTCGTTGGTCCCATCAGCTGTCCCCTCAGGTTCTGTGGTCGTCCTTGTATGTCATAACGGCCACCAAAAGGTGAAGGGTTTCTGGCCTAGACGTGACCTTCGGGGTTCCGTTCCACATTTAATGCGTAGTGGGGGCACTGCACACGTCATGGCCATGTGGCATGTTTTTAGTGGTGGATTTAATGCTCCACTTCTTGTGCCTCTTGGGTTTCCTGCTATTTTCTAGTTTTCTATGCCTAGTTCTAAACTTCATTCCTTTCCTCTTTATTCTTCACTTTTCACCTTCTTACACCATTGCTGCTCTACGCCTTTTCTTCTTCGAGCTACTCTCCTTGCAATTACCTGCACTTTGTCCTTTTTGGGGTTGCGTTTATAAGGTACAACTTCTTCTTCATTTTTTTTTTAATTCTTCGTAGCCATAGTAATTTTGCAAAGGTTTCTAATTTTCTCCTTTTTTCTTTCTTTTCTATAAAAGGCCAAGAATTGGCTGGGGCTAATATTATGAATGGTATGGGAAGAAATAGACATGGAATTATATTAATAGCTCCAATAATAGTTCAAAAATTAAACATTTAGACTTGCAAAAAAATATTTTTCAAAGATGTCAAGTACGTGCTATTAAAATTATTATTTTTATATGTTGATAAAAATAACTATCATTACATTTAATATATATAGCGCGGTAAACCCGAAACGATACACCGATATTGACTAGTACCCAAAATATATCGTACCGCTAGCCAAACCGGTACAACCTTTAGTACGGTATTGACTTCCTTGCTTGTAACTTTTCGGGGTATTGAATACTCTATTTAATGCTTGTCTCTATTTGTCAATGACGTGGAGAGACGGACGAGGATGTCCAATGGGTTTGTCTAGGCAAAGGGGTTCGTTGGTCCCATCAGCTGTCCCCTCAGGTTCTGTGGTCGTCCTTGCATGTCATGACGGCCACCAAAAGGTGAAGGGTTTCTGGCCTAGACGTGACCTTCGGGGTTCCGTTCCACATTTAATGCGTAGTGGGGGCACTACACACGTCATGGCCATGTGGCATGTTTTTAGTGGTGGATTTAATGCTCCACTTCTTGTGCCTCTTGGGTTTCCTGCTATTTTTTAGTTTTCTATGCCTAGTTTTAAACTTCCTTCCTTTCCTTTTTATTCTTCACTTTTCACCTTCTTACACCATTGCTGCTCTACGCCTTTTCTTCTCCGAGCTACTCTCCTTGCAATTTTCTGCACTTTGTCCTTTTTGGGGTTGTGTTTATAAGGTACAGCTTCTTCTTCATTTTTTTTTTAATTCTTCGTAGCCATAGTAATTTTGCAAAGGTTTCTGATTTTCTCCTTTTTTCTTCTTTTTGTGTTTTGGGCTTCTTTAGGATCTTGACCCTCTTCTTTTCTACCTTTTAAGTTCCATGGTTAGTAGTTCTGAAGTTAGGACACTTTGCCCCTCTGTTTCCTTCCTTTTTATGCATTTAGGGGCTTCTCAAAGAATCTCTCGCACTTTATGCCCTTTAGTAGAGAGTTTTGTGTGTGGGGGAAATAGCTTAAATCTAGTATTAGCTAATATGTTCCCTTTACTCTGTCAATCCATTGATTGGTTTAAGGACCTAGTGGGTGATCGGAGAATTATTTCGAAGGCAAGATCTAGTGAGTTAGAGACGTGGTTGCTGTCTAGCGACGACCTTGTGGAGGAAGATACTGTGACATCTACCTCGAGGGTGGTTAGGGTTTTTTTTGCTCTAGAGGAGGAGTGTGGCCTAGATGTTGAGACCTTTTCTAGATTTAGGGATAGGTTTTAGTTTCCTGAGAGGGTTAGGATTCATCTTCCTCATAAAGAGGAAAGAGCTTGCCATTTCTCGCCCGGAGAGGTGTGTTTCTATAAGCCTGCTTTCCAGAGTGGACTTAGATTTCCTGTCCACCCCTTTATCATGGAGCTCCTGAATCACTTCAATATTGCTCCTGTGCAACTTATGCCCAACTCATGGAGGATCGTAATTAATTGTATGGAGATTTAGCTGGCGTTCATAGAGGGGGATATGATTAGGGTGGTCGAATTTGCATATTTGTACCGTTTGAAGGAGTCCAAGGAGTATGGGTCCTACAAACTTGTGCCTTGGGACAGGAAGGCTAGGATTGTCACTGACCTACCCTCATCCTTCAAATACTAGAAATCTTGGTTTTTCTTTGTGTCCAGGGATGATTGGGAGACTTTTCCTGATGCAGTTTGGGGTGACGTCCCTAGGTTACTTTGTTGGTGGAGAGCCCCGAGTCTAGGTACGTCATTTCTCTGCAAGTCCACTTTCACTCTTTGTTTTGCTCTTTTACATTTTTTTTAAAATTTTATCGTTGCTAATTTTTGTGTCTGTGTAGTTAAGAAGCATCCAAAGCTCAAAAGCAAGTACAGAGGTCTTGTCAAGGCAGCTGTAAAGTACGCGAAGACAATTTAATCAGGATATGTACGCCAGGATGAGGGCAAAAAAGAACGAGCCGCTTTTTGCCCTCGGGAAAAGGATGGTTCGAGTTATGAATCAAGGGGCTCTAGTCGCTCCTGCCACTTTCGTCCCTAAGCCCACAAGGGTTGCTTCCCCGAGGACATTAGTGGAAGAGCTTATGCCATGCAAGAAGAAGCCTCGCATCATAAATAAGGGGAAGGAGAAGGCTTCCTCGTGGTCGTCCAGCATTTGGGACGATTCCAATCTTGCTTTGACGAGGGCGCAGGACTCTTCAAAGTTAATGCGCTCAAGGTCCTCTTTGGAGTGCGTTCCATGGGTTGTCATGTCCATAAACTCATCTAGGTAATGCCTTTGTGTAATTTTCTTCACTTTCTTTCTTCTTTACACGGTCCTAAAAGTTGATCCTTCCTTTCAGGTTTTGGGAGTGACCGTCCACATCACCTCAGAGTATCTAAGCCAAGAGACTAGGGCCTCGTTCACAAAGTCTAAGGTGAAGGGCTTAGAGAAGGACTACGCCAAGCTAAGGAAGGATCTTATCAAGGCTATGGACGAGGCCACCAATTTCAGGGAAAAGGAAAAGGTTTTGTCTGATGACTTGAGGGCGAAGAGGCAGCTAACTTTGGAGAAGGAGGAGCAGCTCCAAGTTGCAAAGGAAAGGGTGAAGACAATCACCGTCAAGTCCGTTGACGCCTTCCAATAAACTGACGAGTACAACATCATGCTCTTTAGCTGGTACTACAGAGGCTCAAGCTCTTACGGTGATACCTCGTCAAGCACCCTACTGGCTTGGACTTGGAGGACTTAGAATTTGAGGCTGTGGACAAAGAGATGGTCGCGGACAAGGCTGCCCAAGCATCTTAGGCTGCCCAAGTTGCAGTTGTTAATCCCAAGGGAAGTGTTTTAGAGCCTGCTAAAGCTAACAGCGGAGAGGCTGGTGTTTAATCCTACAGATACCTATGTTTTTCCTTCCCCCCCCCCCCCTTTTTTAGGGTGCCCAATGTGCTTTTGTGCTTTTCATTCTAATGTTAAAACAATATTTCTTGTCCGGTGTTTTTGGGCTTTGAATTCCACCGTCAGAACAATATTTGTTACCTGGTGTTTTTGGGCTTTTGATATATCCATGTTTACCTATTTATTTTTCTGCTTACTTTGGTTTGTTCTTCATTGTGCTTAACACTTTTTGTTCGTATGTGATTCGTGCCTTTTGCTTGGCCCTTTGCCTGCTTATGCTTAGATTAGGGGTTAGGCTTCATCAATAACTTACATCCGTCTAGGTGGGATGGTAATACTTAGCCAATTTTTTATGTGACTTACACCCCTTAAGGGGTCTTGTCATTTGGCTTCGTCAGTAATTTACATCTGTCTAGGCGGAATTTTTTTACTTAGCCAATTTTTAAGTGACTTACACCTATTAAAGGGATCTTGTCGTTTGGCTTCATCAGTAATTTACATTCATTTAGGCGGAATTTTATTATTTAGCCAAGTTTTAGGTGACTTACACCCATCCAAGGGATCTTGTCATTTGGCTTCGTCAGTAATTTACATCCGTCTAGGCGGAATCTTATTACTTAGCCAATTTTTAGTTTTCTAGATTTGCATGTATCACATTAGAATGTTGGCTGAACAGTTCCTTTATTGCTTTATTTCAAATACAAATACAACCATCCACCACATTTATTAATGGTACCTTTTCAAATGTTCGATATTCCATGGTCATGGTAATTTCTTTCAATCCAACGTTTCCAAGTGGTAGCTACCTTGCCTGGAATAATGGGTGATCTTGTGGGGTCCATCCCAGGTTGGGCCAAGCTTTCCTTAGGTCAGGTCCTTGGTAGCAAGTGCAACTTTGCGCAAGACGAGGTCTCCTATGTTAAGTCGTCTGAGCTTCACTCTCTTGTTATAATATTCGGTCATCTTCTGCTGGTACTTCATCATCTTATGGGATGCTCTGTCTCTGGATTCATCTAAGCAATCTAGGTTGATTCTTAATTGATTGTCATTGCTGTCTTCACGGAAGATCTCTTGTCTCATGCTGTTGACTCCCACTTCGACTAGGATTACTGCCTCGGTGCCATAGGTGAGTTTGAAAGGGGTCTCCCCTGTCAAGGTCCTTGTTGTAGTCCTGTATGCCCATAGGATATTGGGTAACTCTTTTAGCCAAGTGCCCTTTGCATCGTCCAACCGGGCTTTGATGATCTTGAGTAGTGTTCGATTCGTCACTTCTGTCTGACCTTTGGCTTGGGGTAACCTGAGGATGAGAACTGGTTCTTAATTCCTAGAATTGAGCAGAAGTCCCTGAAGCCCTAATTGTCAAACTGCCACCCATTGTCCGATATGATCGTCCATGGAATCCGAAATCTGCAAATTATGTTCTTCCATATGAAGTTTTGGATCTTTGCCTTCGTGATGGTTGATAATGCTTCTACTTCAACCTATTTTGTGAAATAGTCAATAGCGACTAGTAGAAATTTTACCTATCTCTTACCTTGGGGTAATGGGCAGACGATATCAATACCCTATTGTGCAAACTGCCATGGGAAGGCTATCGTCGTTAGTCTCTCTGCTAGGATGCGCTGGAAATTCCTAACCTTTGGCATTTGTCACATCTCTTGACGAACTCCCCTACATCCTTCTATAAAGTAGGCCAAAAGTAACCTGTTTTGATAACTTTGCTCACTAGGGATCTTGGGCCCGCATGGTCTCTGCAAATTCCTTCATGGATATTTTCCTGAATGTATTTGGCATCTTCCTCATCAATGCACTTCAGGTAAGGCATGGAGAAGCTTCTTTTGTACAGGGCGTCGTTCAAGATCATGAATCTGGATGCCCTTTTTCTGACCTTCCTAGCCTCCTTGACGTCCTGTGGAAGCAGTTCGTCTTGGAGGAAGGACAAGATTGGGGTCATCAGCTGCTTTTGCTCTGGATTGAGAAGGCGAGGACCTCTTCAATGCTGGGGCGTTTCTAGACTTCCATCTTTAAGTTTATACTCGTTGGTCCTGGTTCAGACAACATTTGCTTCGCCAGCTCGTCTGCCTCCATAATCTAGCTTTTAGGGATCTATGTGAATTCTATCCGGTCAAATTCTTATGCCAAATGCTTCATCAGCCTCAGCTATTTTTGCATTCTTTCCTCCTTTGCTTCATACTCCCCTTTTATCTGCCCCAAAACTAGCTTTGTTAGTAGATTTGCCTATCATATATCTACAAATAGGGGGATTCAAGCCCTACTAGTGAGGGATTGAAGCCTCTGGGAACCCAACTCTCAACATATGTTGGGGATATTACACAAAATAATAATGGAAGAATAAGGTTAACACAAAAAAAGACAAACAGAAAATAAATAACTTGGACCTATATAGAGAAACCTCTAAAACCCAACCATAATTTGGGTGCATGGAATTTGCTAGTGAGAACATAATTAAAGTTTTTTCTTGGTGAATCTTTAGAGAGACATGATTTTGTTTCTTTACAAAGTATGTTCCTTTATTTTAATTTTTGTTTGTTAGTCCACCAATTAGGTTAAATTTAATTTCAAACCATTGATATTGAACCATACTTAATATTGTTATTTTGGAGCCTAGATAAGCGCTGTGGGGCAATAACTTTGTAAAAACAAAAAACATAGAGAAATTCCTGTGTCATTGATGATGGAATTTATATGACACAGATATATGCTGCTGCAAATGATCTTCTCAACCGTTTCCGAGAAGCATGCATAAATCAAAATTGGAAGCCAGCTAAGCAAAGATACTTAGACTATTTGTCTGCTATTTACCTTGACATTAACGGAATGACACATTGATAATTGAAACTTCTCTACGCAGTGTTTGTCACGAAAGATACAATGTCCAAATGCTCCAAATGGTTTGTGCTCAAACTGACAATCCAAATCCCCCTCTAAAGGATTGGTATGGTTTGGTCTAATTATTTTCCAGGCCTATAATAGAGAAACCCCAAAAACCCAACCAATCCAACCATTACAAACTCCCCACCCACCACATGTATGATTGTTATTAACCATTGCCTAGTATCAGGTGTAGTATCCTAAAAAGTACATTGCAGACCGGCAAGGATCGAAAATGATTGACCCAATGGATCAGCGACTACGAAACACCAAAAACATATATATTATAATTGTTTTTAAAGAAGAAAGGAATAAAAAAAAAACTACAGTAAAATTAAAAATAATACTAATATGCTAAAAATATTTTGAAAGTTGAAAAAAAACCCAGAAAATTAAAAATACGGATACGACAAGTCAAAAACATAAAAGTTTATAATAATCCTAACAATTTTCACAGAGGTCTTGGGTACACTAACAATGCCTTGGCTGAACTGTGGGTACACTAATAATGTTAGCTAAGTGTAGTTATCCTAATGAATAATGAATCTGAAAATTTATTAATGGAACCACTCTTAACTGACTGCAGGAACCTTTTGAAGGAGTTCCCAAACAAACGTGTGATCCATGCTTATCGTGAAGCCAACCAGTGCGCGGATGCATTGGCTAAAATAGGAGCGCAATCCTTGTATGGTTTTACTGTTTTTTGTAACCCACCGCTTGTGGTGAAGGCTATTTTGGCTTTTGATAAGGCTAGTATGCATTGTAACAAACTTGTGTTTTCTTAGTTTTTATGTTAATTGATGGTTTACCGAAAAAAAAAAAAAAAAAAAAAGATGTAAGCAACTAAAAGAACATTCAAAAAAATTTCACACGCATATAAAGAATTGCATTGCCAACCTTCAATGCAATTCGAGCCACTTTTATTATAGACGCTCTTGCTCTGCAAGATTGAATTTTTCAAATGAAAAACAAAAGCAATCTTCTTTTTCACATTTAGGGTCCGTTTGAATAAAACTTATTTTGTTGAAATTGAAAACTGAAAACACTTTAGCAAATTAATTTTTAAATGTGTGAATAGTGCCGTGTGACCTATTTTTAATGAAAAAGTTGCGGAAAAGTGAAGTTTGTGAGGCCCGTGAACAATGCATGGATGCACTGTTCACTGCTGAAAAGTCAAAACATGTGGCTGGAAAAAAAAAAGAAAAAAAAAAAGGAAAGAAACGCAAAAACTACAAAAATGCGCGCTATAGCCGCGTTTATAAAAAAAACGCGGCTATAGCTGATCTATAGCCGCGTTTTTAAGAAACGCAGCTATGAACATAATCTATAGCCGCGTTTTTGGAAAACGCGGCTATAGGTCCCCCTCTTGCTGCGTTTTCAAACGCAGCTCCAGCCGAATGAATTTTTTTAAAAAGTGGGGCCTGGAGCTGCGTTTGAAAACGCGGCCAAAGGGGGGCCTATAGCTGCGTTTTTAAAAACGCGGCTATAGGTCCCCCTCTGGCTGCGTTTACAAACGCAGCTCCAACCGAATAAAAAATTTTAAAAAAAGGGCTTGGAGCTGCGTTTCTAAAAACACAGCTAGAAGGGAGCCTATAGCCGCGTTTTTGGAAAACGCGGCTATAGGTCCCCAGCAGAATAAATTTCTTAAAAAGGACCTGGAGTTTTCAGCCTATGAGGGCCTATAGCCGCGTTTTCCATAAACGCGGCTATAGGCCCCCTCTAGCTGTGTTTTTAGAAACGCAGCTCAAAAAAAAAAAAAAAAAAAAAAAAAAAAAAAAAACTTCCCACGTGCCCCTCCCTTTCCCACCTACATCCTCACCTACCGCATTTCAATATAACTTCTTTCTCTTTTTTTTTTTTTTTTCTTTCTTTCTTCATTCTTCACTCAGCTTCAGGTTCTTCTCTCTTTCCTTCTTCTTCTTTTTTTTTTTTTTTTTTTCCTTTCTTCAGTAAATCTTCAGTTTTTTTTATTTTCCTTTTCTTTCTTCCTTCTTCACTAACTCTTCAGGTTCTTCTTCTTCTTTTTTTTTTTTTTTTTTTTCCTTTTCTTTCTTTCCAACGTAACTCTTTTTTTTTTTTTTTCTTTGTTTCTTTGGAGTTCCTACATCTTTTTTTCTTCTTCACTCCACCACAACTCTTTTTTGTTTTTTTTTTCTTTGTTTCTTTGCAGCTATTTCTTCTTTTTTTCTTCATCTCAGGCACTGATTTTTTTATAGATCTAATTTTTTTTTATGTTTAATTAGTAAGAAAATGGAGAAAATGCTGAAAATTTTAAATTTGTGCTATTGTGTTCCTAATATTGTGCTTATGTTTAAATGGGTTTGTGTTCTGAGCTTGTTCTTTTGTTTAAATGGGTTTGGGTTGGCTTTGTTGAAGGAGAGGAAATTTATGGGTTGGTGTTCTTATATTTTGGAGCAAGTTGTGGTTGTATTGTTAGTATGTTGTGTTTGATTTTGAATTTTTTGGGTGTGTTTGTATTGTGAGAATGTTGTGTTTGATTTTGAAATTTTTGAGTTTGTATTTGATTTTGAATTTTCTGGGTCTACGTTTAATTTTGAATTTTTTTTTTTTTTGAATTTTGAATTTCTTGGGACGCAGCAACACCCAGAATTTTTTTTTTTTGTTTTTAAAAAAACCTATAGCCGCGTTTTTGAAAAACGCGGCTATAGGTCTCAGACTATAGCCGTGGTTAAACAATGCGGCTTTAGGTCCAATCTTTAGCCGCGGTTGTAAAAACGCGGCTATAGACCCACAGGGGCTATTGCTGCGCCGCTTAGGCCGCGTTTACAAACGCGGCTATAGAAAACGCGGCTATAGGCTATAGCCGCGTTTTTGAAACGCGGCTATAGGCTATAGCCGCGTTTTTGAAACGCGGCTTTAGACCCCGTTTTTTGTAGTGAAACGTGGATCCGCAAATGCGGATCCAAACGGATACTTAGTGCGTATTTGGCAAAAATTAAAAAGACAATTTATTTTAATATTCAGCTTATTTTTGCTACTATTCATGAGCTCACTACACTTTTTGATATTATTCATAAATTACTATACTATTTCAACTAATTTATTTTTATCTTTATTGATAGTATTGCAAAAAAATTTCAGTTTCAGTAAAATAAGTGAATCTTAAATAAACCCTCAATCTCTCAAAAAATATGAATCATAAAACAAAAACCAAAGAGGATGGGACTTTACTCGTATTTGATAGAAACCTTAGATTTTGAGGAGGAGATGCAAAAGTGTGATTGTGGTCAGAATACGAGGGTTTGGAATTTGCTTTTATAGGCCCGGGAACTACAACACTAGCCCTAATTTTTCTGGTGTGAAATGACATAAATTTCCCCGTTTATGTTTTAGGAGGTGAAGTTAAGTTGGGCTTAGCCCGTAAGGATGAGAGGTGGGCCAGTTTGGGAAGGGGGAATCCTAGTGGACCCAAATCCATTGGTTATGATCCTAGCACTGAAATTTTGGAACTGCTCTCATTTGTAATAAGTACTTTGCGCTTGCTTCTGAATCTGCCGTGTTAGCTGGTTTTTTGTACTGTTTCTTTGCTGCCGAATGAGTTTCAGTCACTTCTCAAAAAACAAAAAAACTTTAAAGCGCTTGCTTATTTGGTTTGCTCTATAAATATAATTAACATACAGGCCTAATCAAAATGGGACCTTCCAATAAATTATAGTACTAGTAGATTATTATTTCGATTCGGACACGTGCATGACGTACTTAAAAAACAATCCAAACAACATCAAGGCCAAGTGATCAATTATCTAAAGTAAAATCAGATGAGAATGTAATAGATTTATTTATTCGGAAAAAAGAAACAAGCCAGAGTACATCAATCCAACTGAAGAAAGAAAAACGACCCGAAGTACATCAAACACAACTAAAAGTAAGAAAGATTTTTTTTTCTTTTTTAATAATTTGTAAAAATGACAAATTATGATAAAGCACTTTCAAATAGACACTTCTATTTTTCAATGATCACAACGTATCATCCCAACAAATATTATATATATAAAAAAAAGTTTTTTTTTTGGGGGTAGATTATACTTAATAAAACCTAAATACACACCTTGCATATCCTATCAGTTTAAATTTGATCATCCTCAGGGTCAGGAAGCTCATTCAGATCAGGAATAATATCACGGACATTCTGGTGGGGCTCCATGATCATCATCATATCATCAGCCTCATCAGGAAGCTCATTCAAATCAGGAATATTACGGCGAGTCACTTGGGGGTCCATTACATTAGTCCTTGGCCTTCTTACAGAACGAGGTCTCTGCGGGTGGCTGGAATGAATTCCCATGTGGCCATAGAAAGCTCTGTTCCTGGAAAACTGTTTTCCACAAACCACAGAAGAGTGTGGAGGCGGCGGGGGATGTTGGATCCCCAGAACATTAAGAGCATTGCCTTCATGAACGACTTGAAGCTCATTCAAATCAGGAATATTACGGTGAATCACTTGGGGCTCCATTACATTAGTCCTTGGCCTTCTTACAGAACGGGGTCGCTGCGGGTGGTTGGAATGAATTCTCATGTGGTCACATAAAGCTCTGTTTCTGGAAAACTTTTTTCCACAAACCACAGAAGAGTGTGGAGGCGGCGGGGGATGTTGGATCCCCAGAACATTAAGGGAATTGCCTTCATGAACGACTTGAGGCCTGCTTCCTCCAGCAACAACATCGATACGTCCACCATTGTTTGGTCTATGGATATGGGAGTGTTGTTGCTGAGAGAAGAAGTCGTTATGGTTGATCAATTCCATGGCTGAGAAATGAAAGAGAGGAACTTCTTTATTTTTTGAAGAAGGAAGAAAGGAAACTAGGAGTGTTTGTGTGACAGACAGCGAGAGAATGATTGATTGTGTATTTATAGGGGCAGCCGACATTCAACAATGCATGGTTACTTATGGGAGAAAGTGATGATTCACGAATAAAGCGTTGAAAACAGGAAATTTAATCCTTACGTTTATCTTAATAATGAAATATACCTACGTGACAAACAAAATGTATACGTATACTTGGCACACTTAAACAAACATGACAAGATTCTCAACAAAAAAAAAAAAAAAAACTAACATGACAAAGTAAAATAATATTAAACAAATTTATTTTCCATTTAAATAACCAAAAATTAATTTCTTAATTTTAAAGGAGAAAATTTGAAAACAAAAATCATTAAAAAAAAAAAGTTAACGGATCCCCTTTTTTTTTTTTTTTTTTGGGCCACTGTTTAATAAAGAAAAAAATTAACATGGGAGAAGTGTAATTGGCAGTCGTTTAAAGGGTCATCATACAAGCAAGACAAGTCAAGATATGGCATGTATCCCATCAAAAAAAAGATATGGCATGTATAATTTTATCGCAATATGCGCGTTTGTGGCTTTGTGCTTTCACCGACATAGAATGTAATTATGTGTAACTGCGATTGGGTCCACCATATGAGGACTGACAAGAAAGACAAAAGCACGGTAGTGATATTTTCTCCAAACCGCAGGCCACTATTTCTGTTTTTGAAAGAAAGACAAACTATTTCTGGTCAAATACGGCAATGAAAAGTTTACAAGAAAGCACATTATTAAAGGAAAATAATAATAACTTATTACATCTAAGTGAAGTAAAAAAAAAAAAAATTTTAGGAAAAAAATAATATTCGTTTACCTACCGACCAAAATCACAGTACTGTGTGAAATTTATTACGAGGTAGAACAAATGGATATTTCATATCGATTAATTAATTAGAATGAAAAATTCCGAACTAAACCGAACAGAATTTAAAACTATGCATTTGAATACAAGAAATGGGATTTATCTCAAGGATTTATACTATTGCAGCATCTTAATTGGAGTGATTAGGGGGGCCTAGCTTAGAGATAGTGAATAATACTAATATTTTCTGCTGATCAACTTTAACATTGTCCTCTTATTTTTTATTTTTTTGTTTTTGTTTTTCCTCGGCACATTATGATAACAGTTATTCTTAGTCATGAACATGACTTTAAAAATCAACTTTTGTTTTTTATTTTTTATTTTTTTGTTTTTGTTTTTGTGCTTCACGTGTAAAACAACCCTAATCAACAGTCACAAATTGGAGTCGAGGGTCGATTGACTAATTCCCGAACATCAAGAAGTGGGAGATTTGATTTTTTTTTTTTTTCCATTTATGAAGTAAGAAGTTCTAAGAACCCCTTTGATCTTCCTTTTCTAGAGACAAAAGTTTGGTAAGTACTGTCATGAAAATCTTCCTATCGGTAGTACTTCATTTGTCCAAAGCAGAAACTTTTTTAGGTTGACCATGTATCGTTGTGCGCGGTACAAATGTCTTTCTTTTTTTTGGTGCATGACAGTATGATACAAAGTCATTAAGAAACAAACATGCGAGAAATTTATGGGATCCCTTTTTCACTTCTTTTGGTTTGGAAGATGTTAATTAAGAAAGGGACTAAAAGTGACATTCTTACCAGACTTGCATTGCAGTGGGGTCAGCCTAGTCTGGCCCTTCATAATGAGACTTCACGTACTACATTATCAAAAGATCAACCCTTTATAAGATGATGGAGAGAGACGAATTATTAGGACTCTTCTTTTGTTTAATATTTTTATGGATCCCACGTGCATGGAAACTTGGCATTTTGTTACATGATAGTGGCCACATGAAGAAACAAAGTTGGGAGTATATTATTTGTTGGATTCTTTTTTGACTTTTTAGGTTGGGTACTTTGTCAGAGTACCAAATGGATTAATCATAACATTCATGCCAAACTTGCCCCCTGTGAACATAGGCATGTATAGTCCTATTAAATTTCATCATTTCATGTTTGTGCTTGCACACCAAAAATTGTTATAACGTTTACTGCTGCGTCCACCCTTTGGGGATTTGATTTATATATAGGACATCTACTACACATTAATTCAGTAACTATATATCTTATATGTGAATACCATAATAGTCAATGTTTCATTTACAGCATTTGATGTAAAGATATATGTGCTTGATCATCAACAAAGACACAAAGCTTATATGCCTGACATTTATTTTTATATTGAAATTAAGGATGACAGAAACTGTCTCCAATCAATTAACTTATAACCACACACACAAAATAAAATCATTGATCTATGATGTGACCGTGTTGGTGTAATTGTAGTCATCATCATGTTTGGTGGACTCTTCACTTGTTTTTTTCTTGAGAAAAAGGATTTTCCGCTTGTGATTACGAAAGGATATTGTCATTGTTTGCAGACACAATTTTCTTTAGACACATACTTTCAAACATTTGTGTCACATGCTACTTCTACAATATCTTCACAACATGATGATGTTGTTGTTAGGCTACCCTTTGCCATGATGTTGACTATGTTGTAATACTATGTTTTTGTTTCAATGAACTTCTCTGAATAATCAATAAAACAAAAAAAAGGTGCCAAATCGCAAGAAAGTTTCACAAAGAGTTTCATTTTTATTCTTTTCTTTTGAAGTTCAATAGTAAAGGAGTCATGCCGTACTCGAAAGAAAACAAAAGGCAATACTATAGAAATTTCACTCTTTTTTATTTTTATTTCATTTCTCTTTTGAATGATAGAACTTTTTTAGATAGAGTGTATTATAGAACTATTATATATATACACACACACTAGCTTCATTATGCGCAAAGCGTGTGCGATAAGATTTTTTTTTTTTTTTTGAGAGGATTTAGGGTTCATAATTTTTCTTTTATCTCAATTTGAAGTTTACATATTTTTTTATTAATATTACATATTTGTGAACCATTAATACATCATAAAGTACTAACTCCAAAATATAAACACTGAAATGGCATCAAAATCATAAGTTCCTATGAGTCATAACATTAAGATAATCATAAACAATAAATAAGAAACTAATACATCATCTTTTTCGAATGCACATGGCATTCTTTTTAACTTAAAAATTCGATAATAAATAAAAAAGAACGATTTAAACCATAACTCTCCTTATAAAGGAGTAGATAACATGACCGAATTGTAAGACTCTTAACCACACATAATATACTGATTTGAAGAAAAAAAACACACACACACACACAACATACTTAGACAAGCCAAAATCGCAACATTGTGACCCAAAAGCGGTAGTTTCAACCATCAACTCAAATTACAGAGTCCCCATCCTCAGGGTGTTCATTTAGATCAAAACGCACCACATTTGACGGAGGCGTTGGCCCCCTCCACAGACAGTAGCGATGCTTACTCATGTGGGAACATATATTTTTTAACTTATCAAACTGTTTCTGGCAAACAAAACAGTTGTATGGTACTGGATGCAGATTCAGATCATTACCTCTAACATTGCCCCTATCTAGCAACAATGTTACCCCTAGTCTATTAAGCCCTAGTGCTCATGGTGTTTTCAGCACTGGCAACTCCACATTAAAGTGAGGGTGGTCACAAAACCACTTGACCTGAAAAAAAAATTATTATTATATATAAAATTTAAAAATTGTATGATTTTTTTACCCTTAAAAAAAAATGTGAAACAATCTAAAGTTTTTCTCTCTCACTTTCTAAAATTTTTCACAGTACAAACAAGCGAGACAAATTTTTCTCTCTCATCGTATCACGCACTAAAATGTCCCTCTGCATGCGTACGTGAAAATTTAAAACTTGAAAACGAAAATTATAAAATAAAAATTGCATGTAAAAATATGACCGTACATAAATGTATCATTTTCCGATAAAAAATTGACGTTCATAAAAAAAAAAAAAAGAAAAAGAAAAGAGGAACGTAGCACGTGTACGAGCCCTGGTACGGTGTTCCAACTGGGACCACGCATGTGAAAGATATGTTTTCTTTGCAATTCAACCCACACGTCGTACGTAAAGTCCATCATATGTCAAGCGAAACAGAATCCACCTCTTTCTTTGGGTCCAACATTTGAATTCCTACGATCCTATGACCTATCCCAAAATAATGTAACCTATCTGCATAGACCAGAAAGCACCTCTACTTAATCAGAGAACATTAATAGGTTGATGTTTTCAACCTTGTTACTGCTCAAAAAAGAAGACTGTTCCCAGAATTACTTGATTTCTAAAAATTGTTTACGTCAACATACAGAACATGCCCTATATTTCTTGATGTTAATAAGTTTTCGAAGTCCAACCTCATGCATATCGATCCATTAGGAAGTAACAAGCAGAATTTCCAGATGCTAAATATATATATTAAAATATTTGAAACTAGGATAGTCGTAACCCAAGACGAAACTAAAAATCTTTCCTTAAGCTTGGGAGGCCAACCTTTAGTAACAAAATAAAATTGTACAAAACTCAAATCAAACATGCTCATATTTATTTATAAGTTATTACCTTGTTATTTTTAAATTGTGCTAGAATCACTTAATAATTTTCATGTATTATTTTCACAAAAATTATAAATTTGAGTGGGTTTTTATTTTATTTTACTTTATTTTATATATATATATATATAAAATTGAATGTTCTATTTGTAAGCTTGTAAATTTTATGACGTACTACATTTTTTTTTGGTTGAAATTTCACAAAAGATAAAAAGTCTAATTTGTGGGGCCGAAGGGCCATGGCCCCCACAGCCTAAAGGTATATCCATCCCTGTTCCTAACCTCTCCATTGCTTGGGCTGCCCTTGCCAGGGTACGAGAACAGCGTCACTAAGCGTAGTGTATATGTCTATAAAACTCTATTCTTAAGACTTGAATTTCAATTTTTGACCTCCATACTTCATAAGCATTTATATTTATGAAATGATCATCGTGCCAAGGGTGGTTGATGATAATAATAGTATTGATATTTGATAAATCATGGGATATGAACGTAAATTTAAGGGTTTTTTTTTTTTTTTTTTTTTCAGTTTGACAATTTTACCTCTTACATTTTTGTATTTATCTTATTTTGTTTTTTTTAATCGTTTGTAAAAAGAGATGAACTTTTTCTTTTTTGAAGAAGAAAGAAAGGAAACTTGGAAGTGTACGCGTGAATGTGAGAGTGTATGAGTGGTTGCGAGATTGAGGATAGGAGAACATTTTATAATTAGCTAAAACTTGTTGCTAAAATGTATACATTATTGGTACTCCAAGCAATGCCCACCCCTCATGTATGAGGGGGAGCATTGCTCCTACAGTACACTCTTCCCCCTTCTATAACAGGAACTGCCAATGCCTGATATGGCCCGAACTCCAAAAGACAGTTGTTCCTCTTAATGATATGTGACTACATGAGATCCCTAAAGAAACATACACATATTTCGGAACATATAACTGCACTTAGGGTAATTGTCAATAAATTATTTATGAAAATTTTAATACAAGTTTTATGGAAAATATGAAAAGCTACCAAAAAATTGTTTGGACAAGCTCAAAGCCATCAACATATTGAAGCAATGGCTTATCAGTGTACTCATCAGATTTCTTGAACTTCTCCACAGCTTCTGCAGCCTCTGTCCTAGCCAAATAAAATTTTAATTTGTTCGTCCTGCCGAAAAAATTGACTAGTTGATTCTAACCTATGGTCATAGTTGCCTGAATTTGGATTTATTTTCGTTATTATGATAAAATGGGTATGGGTTTTACGTACATACAAACCTCCTAGTAATTTTTTTCTATATATATATCTTAAGGTCTTTTCTGGCCAATGGTCCACAACCTTTAGAGATAGAATACGAAATATATGATAAGCATCCTTGGGAGGACCAATACAAACATTAAAAAATTTCCTCTAAAAAACAATACAAACATTTAATAAGAAACTAATACATCATCTTTTTGGAATGCACGTGGAATTCTTTTTAACTTAAAAACTCGATAATAAAAAGAAGGATTTAAATCATAACTATCCTAATAAAGGACTACATAACATGACTGAACTTTATTAAGACCTGAAGTCTTTTCCACACATAGCATACTGAAAACAAGCCAAATCGAATACTGTGACAGACTTACCACACATAACATACTAAAAACAAGCCAAATAGAATACTGTGACCCAAAAGCGGCAGCATATAACATTAGCTGAAACTTCACTAATCCTCATTCCTTGGCTTCTCATTGAGATCAATTCTCACCACAGGTGAAGTAGGATATCTCCCTCTCCATGAACGGTATCGATGCGTCCTAAGGTGGCCATCTAAAGCTTTTCCCGATTGGAAAGGGGTTAGGCAAACGGCACATTCAAACAGTATTTTTGGGAGATTAAGATCAGGGACGACACTAAATTGAGACCTGACATTGTCCCCTCTAGCATCAATGTTACCCCTACTCTGTTGAGCCCCAGCCCTCATGTTGTTTTCAGTCTCTGGTAAACCAGTGCGGCGGGCATTGTTAGGCCCATGGTTGTGTTGTGTCTGATTGGCTGGGTGTTCCATGGAATTCCTGTTTGATGGTTTGGAATGGACGAGAGAAAGTTGAGTGTATCGAGGAATGGGAGGCGGTCTATTTATACCCAGGCGAAGCCCCAAGTAACAACTATTAATGTATGGCCAAATGGTTCTTCCTTTTGGATCCACATACTTTTCTGCATATCTTTTTGGAGAAGTCAATTCTCGATGAAAACATCGGCCCACAATCAATGAAAAAAAACAAAGAAGAAAAGTACTCGACCACCTAACATTCTATCACAGTGATTTGATAGAAATACTACAGGTAGGGTAGTCGATCCCTTATGTTTTGGGTTTGGTTAATATAGGTTCTTATGATACATATTAATCATTTATTTTTAAAAATGTTTTAATGAAAATTGAAAAATTTGTCCAAAAAATTAGTAATTGTTTTACATTTTTTTATAAAAATAAATCCTAAAAAGTTTATTAATATGTCTTAAAAAAGCACGACGATAATTTTTTATTTATTTACACGTACTTTATTACGGCTGGGTGTATATTTTTGGTAATTCTACCAACTGTGAAAGGAGAAAACATACATGATCCTACTAACATGGTGTATTTTTCCCTAATTTAGGTCTGTTCTTGTTTAGGCGGTGCCCTGTGCCTTTGTTATTATCTATAGTTTTTGTTAATGCATTTCATTGTACCAAAAGTTTTTGAAAAAGAAAAAACAGAGGGGGGAAAAAGAAGAAGTTTCTGATGTGATTTGAGTTCTTTTTTAGTGAAGTGATGTCTGATTGTCTTCTAGTCCTTTTTGGTTTTTGTTTTGTGTGTGATCTTTTGATAATGATGACCTTAGCCGTTAGACCTAGCTAGGCTCACCCTACTCCAATAATGAAAGGGATTCAACCCACATTCGCATATTGCGATTGGATTATTTATGATAAGGCTGCACACTTGCAGTGCCCATTAATTAAAGGGAAAATACTAAGATCCACTGTTAAATAGGACAAAGAACCTCACCATGCAAACCTTGTCATGGATGGCCCATGTTGTAAGAAAAATGCCAGTTTTTGATTGTTGGTTGTTGAAAAAAATGTTTAAAACTTTAAATCTATAAGTTCATCATTACATTCACAACATGTCAATTATCAGTCCCCACCATGTGAAAAATGCGTCCCATAAACCTCTGGCATGTTTGTTTCTCCATACCATAACATGCCTCGCAGACATCATCAAATTGATCGATTGCCGTCAAGTGATTCAATCAATCAAGTACCGTACATAGGTAGGGTCCTCCATTCCGTTAAAAACAAATAAGTCATTGTTTCAAGAAAAGAAATATCGAAGACTTTTTTTTTTTTTTTTTTGAGTTAACATCGAAGACTTCGAAGTCAGGAATAAATGTAAAAAAATATACGAATCTCTCACTTTTTGCCATTTTGAAGGGATGTACGTACATGACTGAAAATATTTGTTACCAAGAATTATAGCCTGTGTGAAGTCATTATTTTAATGATATTATTTAAGTGTTGTAAAAATATAAATAGATAAAAAAAATACAAACTATGTTATTTACACAACATGACTAAATAAGGCCATAATGTGCAGAACAAAGAAAACAATAACATGACAGTGTAAAAGCCATTCAGCAGGAAATATTACTCATTATATCCAAGATCTCATATGTGACAGAGCCACGTCAGGGCCAAGGCTGCCGCAAGTAGTTTTTTTGTCAAAGGATTGTTTTCTTTATGGATTGTGTTAACGGTTACCGTAATTTTGAATAAATTTGTAGATAATTTTTTCAATTTTTTAGAACCTTTCAGTTTTTGGTAATTTTTTTTTATACCTTTTTTGACAATATTTTTGAAAACCTTTTTTTTTTATAAAGTGAAACACAAAAAAGAAAACTTTAACAAGCACCGCTCGATGCTTGTTAACATTTTCCTTCTTTTATATATATATGGGGCCAGAAGTTTTGATGATGTGCCACGGCTGCCGCCAATACTTCTTTCGTCAATGGATTTTGTCTTTTGTATATATGGGGCACACGTAGGTTTTGATGACGTAGCAGCATATATGTCAATGGAGAAAGGCAAAAGTCTAGGGTTAGAAAAATTTTCACAATTTTATGTTGTTGTAGCAAAGTATGATTGGTAAAGAAAAAATGATAGGTTGATATAAAATAGTTAAGCACTCATAATCTACCACGCTAGAGTTATGATAAAACAATTGTAAAATAATTTGTGGTGTTATAACTACTCTTATTAAAAAAAGAGCCGGATATGTGACATAACTACTTATGAGAAGGGAGGGCCCAATAAGTTCTTTTATCAATGATTTTTTCTTTTATATATTTGGGGGCTACAATTAGGTCTTTCATGATATATCATATATGTATATATATGTTATCTAGTCGCCTATAATTGTGCCATGCACAGGCTCCTTCTTCTCTTCTTTTTCTTCTTTTTTGTGTTTTTTTAATGATTTTTTCTAAATTCAATTTATTTTTTCACTGTAATTAATATCTACAAACAACTGTTTTTTTAATGGAATTTACCAACAACTTAATTAACTAACAATTTAAGATGATTATTGTTAAGTTATGGTTTTTTTCATAACATTAGTGTTGGCTTATTCCATGACAAAAAGTGTTGTAATTGCATAAATTTATTTCCTTGTGCTTTTGTGGGATTTATTTGTAATGGGTTTAGTATTAAGTGGTGGAGATTTGGTCAAGACAGCTAAAAGTCACATGAGAAGCACATGCAAGAAGGTGAAGAGTCAAGCCAATTGTCCAGAGAGCACAGTCTGTCAATTCCTAACTCGCGACTCGGGTCGCCACTTGAACCAGTCGCGAGTGAGCCGCAAGATTCCTTGTTTTGCTGAAACACATGACCTTTTTTATTCTCCTCACACATACTATATATACCCTTATTGCTCATAGAAAATGGAGAGAGCCTATTGAGAGAAAAACCCTAAGAGAGGTTTCTATAACACACCCACCTTATTTGAGAGAGAGCTACTCATTCTTAGAGAGAAATCTTTGTAGTCTCTTCTCCTTCCCTCTCCCATTGTTATATTCATTAAGAGGAGATTTGTACCCAAACACTATCCACACTCATTCAAAGTGTTGAGAGTGTTTTTGGAGCTTGGGAAGCATTGGAAGATGCCAAGGACGTGGTGGATTCAATATGGAGCTTATTGCAAGATCTGAAAAGCTAGAGAAAACACGGTTAGGCTTAACTAGTTAGTAGCAGGAGCTTGGAGGGCTCAAGAACATTGGGTAGACTAGGCTTGGAGGGTCTTTTGTTATTCGTGTACTCTAACTTTATTCTCTAGTGGACTCATCCAAAAGGGGAAGTTGCAAAAATATGTCAAGAAAGGAGACTCCAGAAGGCCCAGAGATAATAATAAGGACAAGCATGAAACCTCTCCAAAGCATGGGGCCATCATTGGAGTGAGTTCTTCCGTCGGTTGCCATATGAGGTTGTCGAACCTCTAGCATTTGTCACACTTCCTAACGTACGCTTGAGCATCCTTCTGTATAGTGGGCCAGTAATATCCGGCCCTAATCAACTTATGGACTAAGGATCGTGACCCCGAGTGATTCCTGCATACTTCTTCGTGTACTTCCCTCATGATGTACTTTGCTTCTTTGGGGATGAGGCACCTCAGATAGGGCCGGGAGAAACCTCACTTGTATAAGACATCTTTAATCAATATAAACCGTGCAACGCATACCCTTAATTTCCTTGCGGCTCCCTTGTCGCTAGGCAACAAACCATCCTTCAGGTAGGAGATAATCGGTGTTGTCCAATTTTCCTTGATTCCTATCTCCTGCATGTTGACTACGTTTATTATGGGTGAGTTTTAAAAGAAGAGGAGTACCTGGCTTGAGGAAGACATGTTATCTGCTGATGCCACCTTGGCAAGTCGATCGACCTATTCGTTCTCCTCCCTTGGGATTTGAATGAACTCTACATTCATGTTGCGCATCCTACTGTTCACCTGTTCAATGTATTCCTTCATCCGTTCTCCTCTGCATTCGTAACAACCAGTAATCTGACTAGTAACTACTTGGGAATTGCAATATACCATTGCATCCGTGGCTCCTGTTGCTTGTGCGAGATCTAGTCCTACTATTAGAGCTTCATACTCGACCTCGTTGTTCGTTATGGGGAAATTAAGTCTGATCATGCACTAAACCTCGTCTCCCTCGGGGTTGAGAAGTATTACACTAACTCCTCCTACGTGTTTGACCGCCAACCCGTTCATGTATATCATCCACTAGGGGTTCCTTTCTGCCTCCTGTTCATCCGGTCGGACGAATTCGGCAATGAAATCGACAATAACATGCCCTTTGGTGGCTGTACGTGGTCGATACTACTCATCAAACTCACTCAACTCGATCACCTATAACGTCATCTGTCCAGCTGCCTCTGGACTGCTCATTGCTCTCCGCAACGGCTTTTTTGTCAAGATGACTATAGTGTGGGCCTGGAAGTACGGTTTAAGCTTGCGCATTGCAGTCACTAATGCGAAGGCGAGCTTTTCCATAGGTGGGTACCTTTCTTCTACCCCTCATAGTGCTTGGCTTGTGAAGTACACTGGCTTTTGGGCTCCATCCTCCTCCCTAACTAGAGCTGCACTGACAGCAGTTGAGGAAACAGCCAAATAGAGGAAGAGCTCTTCACTTGGTCTGGGCAGACTTAGTAAGGGTAGGGAAGAGAGGTACGCCTTTAGATCCTCAAACGCCTGCTGACATTCAATTGTCCATTCAAAAGCCTTCTTTAATGTATGGAAGAAGGGGAGGCACTTATCCGTTGCTCTTGAAACGAACCTGTTCAAAGCTGCAATCTTACCACTCAAACTATGTACTGCCTTAATGGTTTTTGCTGGTGCCAGCTCCATGATAGCCAGAACCTTGCCTGGATTGACCTCGATACCCCTCTGGGTCACCATGAATTTAAGGAACTTTCCAGTCGTCACTCCAAACGTACACTTGCTAGGATTTAGTTTCATGTTATAGCGCCTAAGCGTCTCAAAGGTCTCCCTTAGGTCGTTGAGGTGGTCATCCTCCTGTACGCTTTTTGCTAGTATATCGTCTACGTACACCTCAACGTTCCTCCCAATCTGGTGTGCAAACATCCTATTCAAAAGCCTTTGATATGTCACGCCTACGTTCTTGAGGCCAAATGACATTACCTTATAACAGAAGAGTCCCTAGCTTGTGATGAAAGAGGTCTTCTCTTGATCAACTTCATCTAGCTTTATTTGGTTATACCTAGAAAATGCGTCCATGAAGCTTAGTAGTTGGTGTCTTGCCGTTGAATCTACAAAGATATCAATCCTTGGAAGCAGGTAGCTGTCCTTGGGGCATGCTTTGTTCAAATCTTTGAAGTCAACGTACATCCTCCACTTTCGTTGGCTTTCTTCACCATTACTACGTTGGCTAGCCAGTCGAGGTAGTATACTTCTCGTATGAACCTTCCTTCCTGCAACTTGCGAACTTCCTCCATTATGGCTCTGTCCCTTTCTTGAGCGAACACTCGCTTTTTTTGGCCGACGAGAGAGAAAGAAGGCAAAACATTTAGCTTGTGAACAATGAAGGAGTGGTCGATTCTGGGTATGTCCTCATGGCTCCATGCAAAGACGTCCTAGTTATCTCTTAGGAATGACTTCAAGGCCTGACGAACTGATAGGCTAGCAAGAGTACCTATTTTTGTCATCCATTCGGGCTTGGTGTTGTCAAGGCGCACCTCTTTGATTCCTTCTATTGGCTCCGCCACTGCCCACCGTTCCTCTATACACATTGCTGGCAAATGGTTGTCCATTTCGAGCATGGCAATGTCGCACTCACGTGCTGCTATCTGATCACCCTGTACCTCCCCTACCCCGTATTCAATCGGGAACTTGACCATTAGGTGGTAGGTAGAGGTCACGGCTTTCCATGAATTGAGGGTAGGGCGGCCCAAAATAGCATTGTAAGCAGATGAGTAGTCTACTACTAGGAATGTAACATCCTTGGTGATTTGCTGGGGGTAATCGCCAACTGTAACAGACAAGGTGACCGCACCTGGTGGGTATACCTTTGTACCTCCAAAGCCAACGAGTGGCACATCAGTCAGGATTAGCATTTCTCTCCCAATCCTCATACGCTGGGTAGTAGAGTATATCAGTGGAGCTACCGTTATCTACCAAGACCCTATGAGTGTTGTAGTCGTCAATCTGTATACTTACGACAAGTGCGTCGTCATGTGGGTAGCGAAGGCATCAAGCGTCTTCTTCCAAGAACCCGATCACCGAGTCGTCCATACGTACCATCCTTGGGACCAATCCTGTCAGCTGGACATTCTGGACCAATCAAAGGTACATCTTGCGTGCCTTCTTGGTTGAACAGGGAGTTGTTGTGCCCCCTTACAATCATTCTTATGTCCCTGGCGGGTGGCTTGGCGCTCATTCTCCCTCCGAGGGCCTTGCTCTTGCGGCGGGTTTGTCTTCTCTTTGCTTACAAACCTTTGCAATTTTCCCTACCTGATCAGGGCTTCTATCTACTACTTCAAATCGAAACACTCGGAGGTATCATGGCCATGGTCACAATGGAAACGACAGTATTTATCCCTAGACCTCTTGTTGGGATCACCCTTTAGCTTGCCAAGAAATGTTAGCGACTTTTCATCCTTTATTTGCATTAGTACCTGATCAATTGGAACGTTCAGCGAAGTGAAATTTGTAAATCTCGTCGAAGGGGTCTTGGAGCATCTATCTTCTTGCCCGTCACCAGTCCTTATGACCTTCCACCCTCTCTCCTGTCTTGCATCTTCTTGTCTTTATCTTTTTCTAGGCTTTTCTTCTCACGCAAGTAGTGCGTCTTCCACGTTCATGTATATGGTAGCCTTGTAAAGCACATCCGACATAGTCTTTGGATCGTTCTTGTATAGAGAAAACAAAAACTTAACCTTCCGTAATCCGTTAGTGAATGTTGCAACGAGTATCTTGTCATCAGCTTCATCTATCGAGAGGGCTTCCTTGTTGAATCAAGTGATGTGAGACCTTAGCATCTCGTCTCTCATTGCTTGATGTTCATCAGACATGTAGTTGACTTATTATACTTGTGTCCTCCAATAAATTGTGAGGAAAACTAGGCGCTCAACTCCTTGAAAGTACTGATGGAGTTTGGCGTTAGCCTGCTAAACCACCCTCGCATGACCCCTCAATGTAGTGGGAAAGGCCCAACACATGATTTCGTCTGCTACCCCCTGTAGATGCATGAGGGTCTTGAACGTTTTTAGGTGGTCTAATGGGTCCTTTGATCTATCGTAGGCCTCTATCTGCGGCATACAAAACTTCGACAGTAGAGGGAATGAAGTGACAGGTGCGGTGAAAGGTGAATCCGTCTTGTGCACCAAATCATCGAGATCATTTGATACCCTTCCTTTGAGGGCGTTCATCATCAAGCCCATCTGTTCTCTCATCATCTGCATATTTGCGACCAGGTTTGCCAGGGCGATGTCTGTGGCAGTTGGCTTGTTCATAACATTGCTTCCTTCCGGCCCTTCTCAATTCTGTTTTGTGTTGTTGCACTGAAGGTTGTTCCCTTTCGGCTCCCCCTCCTGGTCCCGAGGCTCAGCGTCCCTTTGGCGCAGTTGTTCCTCCAAGTCATGGTTTTGCTTGGTAAGGTGCTCAACCTCCGCTGCCAGTGTCTGAATCTGTTTCTCAAGAACTGCGATACGTGGTTCGTCTCCTTGAGCATTGGTGTTGGTTGCCATTGATCGAGTAAGCACCATGCAACCTTTTTGTCCGGGAAACAGCAGCACGACTTATCTACTCGAGCTACTTTCCCACAGATGGCGCCAACTGATGATGCTGAAAATCATCAATAGGCTACAAAGTCCTTATGTTCTCGAAACAACACCTAGACACACCAAAAAAGAAAAATACCTCAAGAGGATACCGGTGTGGTATCGGCCTAATACCCTCCAAAGGTTAAGTCAGAGAGATTATCAAAACTCTAGAGTGCTAGAGCCGGGATGAATTATGCATACCTGTTTTTTGTGGGTTATGGCCTTTTTATAGTGATGAGGAGTCGACCTTGGTTTCTTGGAGAAGATGAATATTTTCTTGTAGAGAAGATCTTCATAAACGCACGTGATTTAAGGGACCTTTTCCATATAAGGGTTTGGCTAATCGTGGAGCTCAAGTTGTTGCTATTTGAAATTCCCTTGGAGGCCAAGTAAGCCACGTCACTACCACATGGCCTATCTCAACACCGTCGTCATCAATACCCATTTGGAGCACTTTCCGTTTACTGTAGGTCATCCATCCATTGATGGACGATCCGTCCAGCTTAGACCATCCATGTATTGAAGGATATTCGTTCACCTTAGATCATCCACCCATTCTTAAGGAGCCTCGTTGTCTCATGTTTTTATCCGTCACCCTAGTAATGCTATCTATCGTAGGTCTTTGCAAATTTTGACCGTCTACCCTAAAAATACCCTCATCAATAAACATGTAACTTTAAAAAATATTCTTTGTAATTAGTTTTTATTTTTGGTTTTAACAAATATTAATATCCATACCTATATTTATCACTCACAATACATTTGAATAGTATTCACACACACACACACACACACACATATTAAACATAGCATGTTAACAACCGCACACCCTTGGTGCAATGGTCACTCCACAAGTATAAGTGCTTGTGAGGTGTGGGGGGGCAAGGGCCGGGGTTCAAGTCTCCAAGAGGGAGTTTCACACACATATACACTTAGATTAGGCTAGAATAGAATTCTATCTTGTATAAAAAAAAACATAGCATGCTATGAATATCAACAACATATTTCTTAGGGGTGTCAATGTTCGACCCAACCCGCAAACACGACACGAACCCAACATGGATTTTTTCGGGTTAGGGTTGGGCCTTAATGGGTTTGGGTCATAAATGAGTCGACCCGAAAGCGACACTATAAGAAACGTGTCATAAGCAGGTCAACCCGCATAACCCGCAATAGACACGTTTGACACACCAATTTATTTGTGTCAACCCGAAATGACCCACTTAACACAATCCATATAACTCGTATAACAAATAAATATTTATTTTATTTTAAATTTGTCAAATACCTTTTATATCCAAACATATATTTTAAATTTAAAAAGAAAAGTGAGTAATTACAAAAATTTACAAGGGATATAATTGGAAATTGAAACTTTACAAACCCTAGGATCTCTAAACCCTACAAACCCTAAACCTCTAAACCTTCTTATAAATATTTATTTATTTTTAATTTCAGCCGAGTTCTAAGGATATTATATTTTTGTTGAACTATGTTATTTTATTTTTGTTAAACTATGTTATTTTGAATTTGGATTGAAGTATTGCACTTCTTTTGGAGTGTAAAGAACTTATTTCTAGATGAATGTTATATTTTTGTTGAATTATATTATTTTGAATGTGGGTTGAAGACTTAAAGTGTATGCACTGCTTTTTAGGATGTAAAAAAAATTATTTTTAGATGGATGTTATATTTAATATTATGAAGATTGAAATGGGTTGTGTTACATTCGTGTCAACCCAACACGACTCATTTAATAAGCGTGTCAAATAAGTTGGGTCAGGTCAACCCGCCTTATTAACAGGTCGGGTTAGGGTTGAAGGATCATTACACAATTATTAAATTAGTCGAGTTAGGATTGAGCTATTTAGTCGAATACCCCTACCTCGATACAACACGAACACGACACGCTAACCTGAATTGACACCCCATTATTTCTTCACCAGATTGCTATTAGCAAGTAATATTAAATCTACACCATGAAAAGTAATAATTTTCCTTATCAGTTATTACTATTCATTAAAAAATATTATTAGGGTGTATGATAAAATTTTGTTGAGTATCAGTTATCCCAATCATTTAAAAGAATATATCTATGTATTGTTGTGTATTTTGAAAGTTTAGAGTTCAAAGTATAATTTAGAATATAATTCAAAGTGATAAAGTATAATTATCCCATTTTTCACCGTACAACTTCAAATTATTACTAACAAAGAAATAATGAAATACTACACTAAAAAAAAAAAAAAAAGGAAATTGAAAAAAGATTTTCTTTTCCCACCACCATGAGAATTTGCATAAAGTAGATTTTAAAGGTTTGGGATTGTGTGATTTGTGTCCAGTGCAATAATGCACCGGACACTAGCCATGTTTGATTGTGAAATGCCAACCCTTACCCAAGCATCTTTGTAAGCATATTCCAATTCTCAAGGAAAAGGAAAAAACAGAGGAGATAAAGGAGTCTAGGTTTGACATTATTAATAACTTATAGCTTTTAGGCACGTGCAAGTCATTTATAAAGTATAAATTATTCTTGGATAACGTATGCGCATGCATTAATTAATTATTGTATGAAATTTTTAATGAAAAATTTTAAAAAATTGTCAAATTAATCGTTTTTTTCATTTTCTTATAAAAAGTTTCATAGATAGTTTATTAGTGTATACTCTAAAAGCATTCATTAGTAAAACTGTAAAACCCAATATTTAATATAACAACAATATGATGATGATTGTATGTCATACTCCTTTGGCTATAACTAAAAGAATAAGAACTAATAATTTATTCCCAATAAAATTAATTCTCAAGAGTTAGTCCATGTGGATGCTAAAAAAACATAATTAAAAGTTTATAGTCCGTGTTTTATATTGAGAGTGTATAATCTTATCTCTACCAAATCAAATTGACCAATCACGGTAATTAAAAAAATATAAGTTAATTTTTAGTTGAAACATCAAAACTAAAACCCCCCCCCCCCCCTCAAAAAAAAAATAAATAAACAATTCATTAGTGTCGAAAATGTAAATTGTAATAGATAAAAAAAAATGGAAAATTAAATTAAAATGATAATAAAAATTCTAGGGGAAGATAGCTTCACCCCTAAAATAATGAGAACAAAAACTATAAAAAGCGTTATTAATATAATGCTCATCCACATATTTAGGGCAAAAATAATAACAATAATGTTGTATGTGTACAATATTTGTCAATTTTTATGTGTTTATAATATAAATTTATATTGTAAGTACAATGCAAACATATAAATATCCTTATTTTTAACCACTAAAAGAGAGTCCCTTTATTATTTACACGGTTATATAAAATGACAATAGTGCAGTTGTGATCCACAATCCCCTTCGGCTAATTAATATTAAATAAATTTATAAGTCAGAAGTAAGATAGCATCTTTTTAAAAAAAGTTAAAAAACGATAACACCTCTATCATTAGACTATGAATTATGTTTAATTTTTCTTAATAATTAAAAGGCACCTAATAGGCTAACAAAAATTAGTTGACGAAAGATTGAAAGTTTAGGAGCCTTACAAAGATCACTTTTTGAGAACGTCATCTTCATATTTGGTAAAAGTTTATTATAATTACAACTTATAATTGTAAATATATATTAGAAAAAGAAATTAAGTGCATTAACAATATTATTCAAAAATAAAAATATTATTGATAGAAAGATAAATGTTTGTAAAACATGAATAATAATTTCACATATAAAAGAGGTATCAATTTAAATTTTCACCATAAGCCTAAAAAGGCGTAGAAATAGCCTTGTGGCTATGGAGAAGTGCTAAGTAAGAGCATCAGCACTGAATGTGGCAAATGGCAAATGTAGGCCTCTTTTTCAATTCTTTTACAATTCAGCCCAAAATCTTTGCTCCATTGAATGTTGTATTTTGTAACTATTGTAAAAAAAAAAAAAAAAAAAAAAAATACAATTGAGCTACAGTACCATCTTAAATGTAAGATGGTACTGGAGCTAATGGGATAAAAAAAATGATATTTTTAATTCTCTCTCTCCCCTTTTAACTCGGGAATTTCTCTCTCCTCTCTCATTATTTCTCTTATTTTCTCTCTCTTCCTTCTCTCTTTCTCATTTGCTCTTTGCATTGTTCAGACTCAAGACCCCGTGGGTTTTGACAACGGTGAAATCAGATGGCTTCGATGGGTCGGCGTGATGGCTCCGATGGGTTTGAATTGGAGCTCTGATGGTTTTTTGGTATAGATTTTTTGTTTTGGGTTGCGATCGGTGTGGGTTTCTTTGGAGGTGTGGGTTGCAATCGGCATGTAGGTTGATATGGATGATGGAGGAGGAGTCTAGATGTGCGATCGGTGTGGGTTTCTTTGGAGGTGGTTTTTTTTTTTTTTTTCCCAGTTTCGCTGATCTGGGTTGATATGGATGATGGAAGAGTTGTGTGGAGGAGTTGGGTTTATATGGATGATGAAGGAGGAGTCTAGAAGATCGGCATTGTGGTGGCTGTGGCGTTGATCGGCGTGATGGTTTTTTTTTTTTTTTTCAATTTCGCTGATCTGGGTTGATATGGATGATGGAGGAGTTGTGTGGAGGAGTGGGTTGATATGGATGATGGAGGAGGAGTCTGGAAGATTGGCGTTGTGGTGGCTGTGGCGTTGATCAGCGTGATGGTTTTTTTTTTTTTTTTTTTCAAGTTTCACCGATCTAGGTTGATATGGATGATGGAGGAGTTGTGTGGAGGAGTTGGGTTGATATGGATGATGGAGGAGGAGTCTAGAAGAGAAGGTGAAAAGTAAAGTAATGGAGATTCAGTGAGGATAAAATTGGGAAAAAAACAAAAAAGGGAAAAATATATTTTATTGTGAAGATATATTATTTTAATGAGTAGAATAGAAAATAAAAGTTTTGATGTTGGGGTATTGTAAAATGGTATGATATAGTTGATAAAGTAAATTTTTGGAATGGTAAAATAGGATAGAATTAGAAAAATGAAAGCTGATGCTCTAACAAAAGCATATACAACTATACAAGTAGAAAGTAATGCAAATGAGGCGATGTCTCTATAGTAAAATTATAATTTATTAGTTTCATCAATTTATAATAATTTATTAGAGGAATGTTGGTGGGTGTCATTCACTTATTAATTTGAAAAAAAAAAATTCTAAGGTGTCAGGAAGATTGGTGGGTGTCATTCATTTATTAATTTGAAAAAAAAAAAAATCTAAGGTGTCATAAGGTAAAGTCAACTTATAAATTGACAAATCTAAGATTTCAATCAATACTTAACCCATGTCGGGCAAGCCCAAATTTATGCTATATATTAATAGTTGTGTTTACAATTAGACAATTAACAAAAGTGTAGACAAGGGGAAGGCTTTGGCATAATGCACACACGAGGGTTGAGGGACGTGTCCCTATTTTAAAATGGGAAAAACTTTCAAAATGCCATGAATCGTACAATGGTGGAGCTAGGAATTTGTAGTTGGGAGGGCCGAGTTATAAATAAAACTAGTAAATTTTTTGTTAATATATATTACATCCATACTATGAACAATTATCTAAAATAGTAGTATCATAAACACAATTCAATATACAATACATGTTTTTCTTATACATATTGTAAGTGCACAATTTATACCCGGTCCAATCACTAGACGGACTCAGGTCCAAAGAGCTTTATACAATAAAATTTGTAAAGCGTGGGCTTGAAATCTAGATTTTTTGGATATTGGATAACAAATAAATGGGCTAGATTGCCACAACTACACAATCAATGGATGAGAATGACAAAAATTCTCCTCGGACATACGCCAAGGATGATTTGTATTGACTTTCTCTCTTTTAATGATAAATTCTATTTTTCAGAAGAAGATCCCTCTATCTTTCCTATTCATTTTCCTTTTATATCACTCTTCCTCTTCCCTTCACCTTCCACGTGTACCACAAATCATCAATTTAGATACTTGTTCCATCCATCACCTACTTGAATCTTCAAATACTAGCTGGAAGGCTGAATCTTACTGTTCAGAGGTCATTTCTCCATTAATGCCGCCAGAGAGGTAGGTGCAGAGTCTTTAATGTGGTAATAGCAGTTTTTTCTCCTATGATATTTCTCACATGTTCTTCCTTCCAACAAT